>JAJEJO010000120.1:256795-517122 GCA_020662805.1 Glaucomys volans
AAAAAATCATCCAATCACCAAAGGTAATCTGTTCTGACTGTGCTTTAGGTTATTCTCCCAGCTTGAGTTTTGATCTCAACTTTATAACTTTTACACTGAAAAGATACTCAGAAATTCAGCATTTGATTCATGTTCTCTGGATTTTTCTATTTTAGCCATTACACTACTGTTCTAAGCGTAAGAGCAGATTAAATACCTAACAATAATTCAACATCATATTTCACTAAAAGAAACAGTCGCAAAACAAATTTGGAGGAAGAAAAAGCTAACTATTTTCAGTGTGCTGGGGATCACAACCAGGGCTTTGCACATGATAGACGAGCATTCCTCCATGAGCTATACACCCAACCCCAAGAAAAAGAAATTTTAAAGTAATGTGATCATCATGATCCCAACCAGGAGTTCATAGTTTAAATCTTTTGGTTTTGCTTTTGGTGATCATTCAGACAAAAAATCAATTTCAAGACCACAGAATATTATTAAACCATTTTCACATGTAACTGCCAGATTTCTTACTCTCTACAGAGGAAGTAATTAATCCTAATCACCTACATAATTTTAATGCAAAATGTAATTCCAAGGGCTTCAACATATTTAAAACATACTTGGCTAAAATTTACCAAGAATTCCCTAAATAAATCACCTAGGCTGTTTTTGCTTCATTTTAAGTTTTAGAAATTACGATCCACATCTAAAGGAATTGTTGGCTTCTGGCTGACCATCGGCCACAAACACTGTGGCTTTTCTCATATCTGCTTCCCCAGGCCTGGCAGAGGCTACGTGTGTACTTTTAAGTCTGTGTATATGGTGTCCGTTACCTATGGAGCAACATCTTCTCCAGCCGCAGTTGAGAGGCATGGCACTCAGTCCTTCACAGCTTTACATGAGAGCACGGCAGCCGGACGTTGCCCGGCTTCTACGTATTAGGACGGCTCAAGGCTGATCCCACCATAATCTGGGAGAATTATACGATGCCCTGTAACTGTCCTGCTCTAATTCACCTGGCAGAAAAACAGCCCTTGAGTGGTTAGGACAGAGGGTAAAGAGCTACGCAGGATCAAAGGCAGCCGCTTTTAAAATTGAATTCAATTTTAATTGGTGTATAAATTGCACATATGTATGGAGTAGAGTGTGATAATTCAGTATAATGTGATGATCAAATCAAGATAAATTAGCATTTCCGTCTTCTTAGACGTTGATAATTTTTTTTTGTGTTAGGAAGCTTTAAATTCCTTCCTTCTAGTTCTTTATAAACATTTAGTAAATTCTTATAACCTATAGTCACCCTACTAAGCTACAGAACATTAGAATTTATTCCTTCTCTCAACTTATTAATAGAAGATAACTACTATTAACATTTTTGTTTATGTCCTCTTAAAAAGAAATACGAGTTTTAATTCCTTGTTTTCACCAGTGTGCTCTGTTTGTTATTTTTCAGTCACAATATTGCTTTAATATCTTAAATCAGTGATGCCCCCTCCCCGTCCCTTTCCTGGCCTCTGGTAACAACTATGCTATCTTAACAAAAACATACAAAAAAAAAAAAAAACTAGCAAAGAAAAAAAGAACAAAAAAACAAAAAAGCACAAGTGATATATCAGACACAGCATGGCAAAATTTCTATGTGAATGAGAACCCTCCCTAGGCTTGCTTAATTTCCCAGTGACGTCATTGATTCATCCCGGGAACCCATGAGCAGATTACAGGGAGAACCACCACCCAGACTTCCCCAGCATCTCCATAGAGAGCCTTCCGACTGCATCTTTGTGTAGAACCAGGTTACACCAAAGGCAAGCAACAGCATGACATCATTTAAGAAGGGGCAAGCAGGTGACCTGTGTACCCCATAGACCGTCTCCCTTGTTAATCTTCTCTCATAAAATGACCCTTGGACTTCAATAGTCAAACTGCATGAACTACAAAGATATCTCAGTGTGATCGTTTTTTGGTTGACATTTATACAGAAAACATATATAATTCCTCAAATTCAATATATTTAACAAGACCATATGTGGGAAACATGTCTGGTGAAAACCTAAAAACAAGCTGTGGAAAGTTAGAACCATGCGGCATTGTCACAGCCTGCCAAGTAGCAGGCCTGCAGAGGAGATGAGGAATGTCGTCCTTGAACATGCTGGCAAAATAATTGACTCTTACACAAAATGGCCTCAGAGAGTCCTGTTGATACATTGAGAGATCAACACAAGTGAGCAAAGCTCCATTTGTCAGTTTTTCCATCCTGAAGCATCTCCCGCCTCCTGGGAAGATTTCAGGCCTCCTTCCTGTTTGGGACGCTCAAGGCAACTCCAACAACAGCCTTTCTAGCAGCCCCCAGTGGAAACATTTGCAGAATTGCCCTGGAATTGTCCCTGCATGGCCCAAGAGGGCTGGGGAGCTGATTGCCCTCAGGCCCCCTTGGCAAACCGTCATTATGTTACCTTCAGGGGTGTGTGGGGGATGTGGTTCTCTATCACAGCACCTTTTTGGATTGCTAAGGGAGAAATTCAATTCTGGATTCAGTATCAGAAATAGCTCTGCACCTTGGAGCAGACTTCTCTAATGGACACCAAGTCTCGTGACAGATCATGCCTTCTCTTGGCTCTGACTGCTTGAAGACTCTGAGCCAAATATATTTTCCTCTTTGACCTCTGGTTTGGTCTTACTTTTCCTTGCTCCTATTTTCCCTTATCCCCTATTTTCTCACTTATTTTCATTTGCGACATGCCATGCCACATTGACATGTGGGATAAATAATTCTTTCCCCAAAAGGACTAGAATAAAACAGTAAAAATAATTAGCAACATAGAAACAAAAACCTGGCATAAACTAGGCTGAGTTAGCTAGCAAGTTTGTTTCGGAACAGAGAGATAGAGATTGTATTTTCTAATTTTCATCTTCTACTGTTTTCAGTTATTTGTAGAAAGTGAAAATCCTTCCATGAAAATTATCACGAAAGTTGATAACACACTGAAAAGTCCAGGTGAAAATAAGAGAAGGTGGTTTTCAGAGGTGGACTCTAGTTTTTGAAATTTACTGGACTTTCCTAGGGTGTCAATTTCCTATCCAAACCCTCATTTTTCACCTGCTCTCAAGGTTTAATTAACCCACAGTTGAAAGAAAACCAAGTATTCCAGAATGTCAAAAGGACCATCACTAATCTGAGATTCCTAAAACTACATTGTGACTCCAAAAAATAACAAATAGAGCACACTGATAAAAACGAAGAATGAAATCTCTCACTTCTTCTGAAGAGGACGTAGAAGAAAACGTCCATAGTAGTTACTTCTTCAGGACAGGATGCATTTAAGAATATCAATGACTTATTTCTTCTTTATTCCTGTTCCTGGTCTCATTGTTTTAAAAATGAACATACTTCATTATTAGAAGAAGACTAAATGGAGTATATTTCCTATTAAATCTTACTTTAAACAAAATTCCTTCCTTACATTGGATTAATAAAGTACAACTGCCTTATCATCATCATAGAGTATTCTACATTCAAATCAGAGGTCACTCAACAGCAAAGATTCCTGTTGGGAATTATAAAGCTTCCAGGATAGCAACTTGGTTAAAGCAGGACTCATGTACGCCTCTCAAAGCAGAGTACACATTCTCTCACCCTTTTATTTTTCGAATTTCAGGTAAAGGGGAAACTTCCCTTAATGTACTTTCTTTAAAAATCCTTTTGTAATGCTGACTTTAATAAAAAAGATACATGTCTCTCTAATCCTGTTTGGTTGTACTTTTTTACCATCAAGAATCTTTTGGAAAAGGTTAATATATCTCCTACAATATCAGAAAAAAACTAAGCTATTTTAAAATATCGTTTTGATAGTACATTCATGGATTCCCTGAATGTACCACTGTTTCACAAGCTTGGACAACTGATTTTATCAGACTTTGATCTGTTGAAAAGCCGTCAGATTTCTTAGCATGGACATATCCTCAGGGTAGGGAGGAGAAATATATGTAAACATCTGGGTTTCTCTTAAAGGCAGTTATTAGCAACTATGTCAAGACTATCAAAATGTTATTCTGAATCCATCAATGGACTAATTCTGAACCTGACTGGAAAAGTTATAGGCATGCCTTTCAGGCAAAGTAATTGCAACTTGACAAAAAACAAATTTGAAATCTCTACTACTAAGATCAAGTTTTTTGGCCACAACTCAATAAAGCATCACCAACAGTTTAGATTTAGTCATAAAAATGTGAACACACACACACACACACACCAGGCTGCCTCCCTCCCTCCCTCCCTCCCTCCCTCCCTCCCTCCTTCCTTCCTTCCTTCCTTCCTTCCTTCCTTCCTTTCTTTCTTTCTTTCTTTCCTGCAAGAGTTTTCATGAAGTCATTTTATCCTCTAGTTTAGGGGAAGAATAAATAAGATACTTGTTCAATGGTAGTTCCTAAAATTAATAGTCTACATCATATTTTCCTAATGCAGACCTCTTAAAGAACAATAGAGACACAAATCAATATGATACAATAAGTTTATGTTCCAGTCGGGGGAACCCACAAGATCCATTAACTGTGCAAATAAGGCTCAAAAGGAACAGAAAGTCCAGCCCAACAAAACACAAGGATCAATTATAAAGATTCCAGAATATCAACATGTTGACACTAGTACCAAAGAAGTGCTACATCAGGCCTGAGGCTAGACACTTCCCGAAGTAAGATTCTACAAATACTATGTTGATAAAAACAAAACTTAAACTTCACTGCTTTTCTCTCCCAGTAGACATAGCACACGTGATATAATTTTTGTAGAATTAAAGATTCCCTATACCCAGAAACTCCTACAGTTCAGATGTCTTCTGTTAATTTTCACTTTTAAGAAACAATGCTTGTCCTAAATCAGACTTTGGCAGATGAGCACACAAGAATTCAAGGTGGCTCAGCATGGAACAGCTGCATGGGTCCCAAGAATAGCTAAGAAGGGTTTGTGTGGCTGCTTCTCCTTAATCCCCCGTCATCATCCAGGGATGAGATGAGATGAGATATAAAATGCTATACAAGTCCTTCTTGCATCAACAATGCAGGACACAGTTACACCAATAAAACACATCCATATTGGAGAAAATAACATATGAGCAGCAAGCCTGGGTGTACTTTTTGCCTTCTATACAATGGGATTTTGGTAAAGGAATAAAACATAAAAGAGTGAGAGACAAGTCATCAACAAAATGAAAGGGACTGGGTGCTTTGGGTTCTTATCACAACATGGGCAATATATTAGTCCATTTTATGTTGCTCTAACAAAATGCCAGAGGTTGAGTACTTTAAAAAAATGACGTTTATTTAGTTCAGGTTTTGAGGCTGAAAGTGCAAGATTGGATGGCCCCAAAGGCTATGATGCTCTTGAGGACCCTACTGGCTACATCTCAACATGACAGAGAAGCAGAGAGGGAAACAGTTGCATGAATAAGGGGCCAACCAAGTGGGATGATCTTGCTTTATAACCAACCTTCTCTCGTGAGACATAAACAGGGTCCCTAAAGAACACAAATCCCTTGTGATGGCAGCATTCCCAAAGGCCCAACCCCTTCCACTAGGACCCACTTCCAAAAGGTTCTACCACCTCAACATCAGCATGCTGGGGACCAAGCTGCCAGCACACAAGCCTCTGAAGGACAAACTACATCCAGACCATAGCAAGCAGCTAGCGAATCCTAAATAACCAACATGCCATGGGTAAGTGTCCCATATGCAATCCACGGGCATCCAGAGCCCCAGCCTTAACCACCTCATCGAAGTCCTTGCACCCAGCAGGGTTGGTCACCTTCCCCTTCCACTGTGGACAAGCACAGAGTTTATAATAAAGTATTTGAGTCCAAACACAAGGACCAAACACAACACTGACTGGAAAAGCAGACCTGAACGCATATGAACAGTGAGATGGACCTGAGATAGTCCATTCTGCTTCCTGCTCTCTTCCCCCACTTCTCACTCAGTCAAGTCAAGGAAGGAACATGTGGCTCTCAACCTTTCCCCAAGATCACAGAAAAACACAGAGCCAAGATTTAGAAACTCAGACAGACCTTCCAGTAGCTCATCCCCACACATTGAATTAAAAGGAAAAGGAGAAGTCATTCCCAGACCAACTTAGCTTTCCCCAAAACTGTGAAAAAGTACATAAGGAGCCTAACTGAGAAAATGACTACTCTATTCCACACTGAGTCAAGAAAATCCCATGTTTGGCTGTGTCTCTTTAAATAACATGAATGCTAAAAAGTCTTGGTTACAAGTTGCCTCTGCCATGAACTAACTCTGTTCAAGTAGAAATAAATGTGTACATTGAAAAAGAGTAAGAAATGAAATGTGGCATTTTTTTTTTAAAAGTTAGGCTTCATGGAAGAATGTCAACTACCTAAGAACATATAAATGCCCAGAAGTCTGCCTAGTGGTGCACCCTAAGGGGATGGGAATGTTTCCTTTTGAGAAATGTAAGCATGGACATGTCATTTGCAGAAAAAACTGACGGACAGGAAGAAAAGAAACAGGCTGGGTCACTTGCTGCCTTTTGGGAGACATCACCTGGATTTCCAAGAGTCCAGCTCACAGATGCACATTTCTTCCCAGCAGCTCTTTCCTCTCAGGTCCCTGACCAGTTCACAAACATGTTATCAAAATATGCAGGAAAAAGACTATATACCATAAATCATGGAAAATCCTACCTTGGATAGAATCACTTTGGACAGACAGACAACAACGAAGCCTGGAGATTATCCTGGGTGCCACACTGAAGCTAGCTCAGATCTACCCGTGGATACAATCAGCACTGTAACCCAGGCAGATCAATCAGCCATGGATTCATGCACTTTGCCTGCACCAATCACTGCAGGATTTTCCTTCTTAATCCCAAGCTTTTTGTTCTCCCTTCAAGATACACTAAAGGTTTTACCCAAATCTGTATCTCCTGAATTGCATTTCCTAAGATTCCAAACAGAGCTCTTTTGTGCATTACAGCCTCCAAAGTGATTGTTGATGGACATGACATATACATAAACACATACTAGTTAACACTCTATCAACTACAACAAAATGCCTGAGATAGTCAATTTAAAAAGAGGAAAGGTTAGCTGAGTGCAATGACACATGCCTGAAATCCCAGCAATTCAGGAAGTTGAAACAGGAGAATCCCAAGTCTAAAGCCATATTTAAGGAATGCAAATAGGCACATTTTCTCAGATTTGGGGGACTTCTCCCAAAACAAAGAGCACATAGATGCCTTCCCTACACTATAGTGCTCTTCTTACCCTTGTGCGGCAGGGAAAGCTCACTATCGAAAACCTCATGCTAGCTGGGCATGGTGGCAACATCTGTAATCCTAGCTACTTGGGAGGGATAACAAGTTTGAGGCCAGCCTGGGAAACTTAACAAGCCTGTATATCAAAATGAAAAGGTCTAGGGATATAGCTCAAATGGTAGAGCATTCCTGGGTTTAATCCTCATTACAGCAAAACAAAACACACAAAAAGGCCCCTTTCTTCTTCACAAGCCTCATCCTGAAGTTCTCATTTGCTACCTTAGAAATGTATCTCAGTCCTGCTTGTGGGTCATGTGATAAGCTCTTTCTAAGGGAATGTGAACAGAAGTGACATGTCTTCAGATGGGTTGAGGCCACTGATTCTGCTTCTCTTCCTCCCTTCCAGGTTGAAATAGATAAATATGGCAACCTTGTAAGGATCTAGGGCATCAAATTCTGTTTGCAAGTAAGCATCAGTAGACTTTAAATTACCTTGCTAAAAGGAACGATTTATGCCAAACAGCTGATCTCTCACTAATACAACCCGTCCATGAATGTACAAAAAGGTGCTCTACCTAGTAATACACAAACTACAACAATGAGAATCCACTCGACATATTTTAAAGTGGAACAAGCTAAGACTGATGATATTCAGTTTTGCTACGACTAAGTGGAAATGAGTAATCTCATAGACTGTCATAGAGATATACACTGGTACCACCTTTAGAAAAAATTATATAGAAGTATACAACAAAATTAAAAACTCAATTCCACCCCTAGGACTCCATCATGCAAAAAATATTTTTAAATATACACAAAAAATACAAATATCTAAGGATCACTGAGCAAACATTATAAAAGTTAGATATCCAAAAGATTATCAATGGAGAAATCATTTCATTATCTTTGTATATACATACTGTGGAATGTATTATATTATTTAAAAATAGGGTAACATGTATATTATTTATGAACTTTAATGGAATTTTATAGCAACATATTCAAGTCTCTCCTAGTAATTAAAAAAAAATTGTACCAACCGCAAAACCAGAAATTCAAGAATGTATATTGACAGAGCTACTATGAGAATTTAAACTCACTGGAGACGTTTTTTTAAATCTCTAAGTCAAGTTGGTATATCCTACTACGTGTGTACTGCCAAACATCATCTACACCCTCATATGAGTTGTTACATACAAGTCAATGCTGTTATAAAATTAATCAATTTGTTTATTAATTAATGTATTTCTTTAGAGGTGCTGGGGAGGGAACCTAGGGCCTCAGATGCAGGGGACAGAACCACCATTGAGTTGCACCCCCAGTTCAAGTTGATGCTTTAAAAATAAACATCACTTACTCTACTGAGCAAGCACTCATGCCAAAATACATCACTGAGATCAATACGCCTCTGTTTGTATTTATTAAGCCCTTAAGGAATTCTTTATCTCAATGTTCTCAATTCATAAGTGTTCTGTCAGTTTAAGTAATACTATAGTGAAGGAACAAACCAGAAAAGAAAAAGAGATATGATATTTGCTGTGCTTGGATGTGATTTGTTACCCAGAGGTTCATGTATTAGAAGCTTGGTCTCCGGTGTGATGATGTTGAGAGGGGTTGAGACCTTTAAGAAGTAGGGGTCTAGTGGGGGGTCATTAGGACCTTGGGAACATGCCCTTGGAAGGAAGTTCTTATGGAACCCTAGTCTCTCCAGCTTCCTGTGTGTTCATGTAAACTCTCACTCCTGTCCGTCTTCCTGCCACTATGATGCCATCCACCATGAGGTGACAGAGCCAGGGCAGTCCTACCTAGAGCTAGCCCCATGCTATTTAAACTTTCACCCTCCAATATTATGAGTTCAATAGATCTCTTTCTTTATACATTACCCTACCTCGTTCATTACAGTGACAAAATAGACTAATGCAATGCTGCTTTGTCTTTTCTGAAAACAAGAACTCAAAGTTTGAGCTCTATACCTGTTTTCATCATTTTCTTTTTTCTTTTGGTATCGGGATTGAACCCAGAGGTGCTCAACCACTGAGCCAACATCCCCAGCATTTTTTTGTATTTTATTTAGAGACAGGGTCTCACTGAGTTGCTCAGGGTCTCACTAAGTTGCTGAGGCTGGCTTTGAACTCGCGATCCTCCTGCCTCAGCCTGCCAAGTGCTGGGATTACAGGTGTGCGCCACAGCGCCCGGCCCTGCTTCCATCACTTTTCAATAACTGCTCCTCATGCCTGTTTTATAACTTGTGGGACTGGGGTGGGGAGGATGTAAGAAGAGGAACAGTTCTAGATGGCCTGTGATGAGGGGAAGGCAAACTTTAAAAGAAGAAAGAAGGACACTCAAATATTCTCAGAAGAAATTTGGGTCAGATGTTGCCTCTGTCTACCTGCAGGAGCCAAGAGCCCAGTAACAAATGTCTACACACCCACACACACTCCATCTTCAGAGACTTCTGTGGCAACAACAGAGACAGTGCAAGCTTATTCAGATTAAACTCTCCTTTTCTTTTCTTTTCCCTGCTGTGTACTTCAGTTCCGTGAAGGTAAAAAAGTAATAATTCCTTGTACGATTTTCAAGCTGCTGTATAGTCTTTTCTTTTAGAAAGAAAAGTGATCACAGGTTGTGGAGAAACATGTTTTAAAGAAGTGTAAAAAGGATACTGCCATGGTTCACACAGCACAGAACAAGACTGAGAAGGACCCCAAAACCAAAATGGACTCTTACGTAATTATCTGGCCATCCGCCACAAAGCCAGAAACATTAAGGGAGGACTCCCTGTGAAATGAATTTTGATCTGTCAATCCTCTGCCCACATGATTAATATCATTTCTAAAAAGCCTGAGGTCTCTGTTGATCCACGGTTGTATCCCATTTTACTTAAATGAGGAAATCCTAAATATTCCATACATAATCTCAGAACTGGAATCAAAGTTTTATAAATAAAGGGAAGGCATGGCTGAGACTAGAAGACATCCCACGGAAACTAATGAAAAATAAGTGGTGTTTTTTGTTTTGGGATTTTTTGGTTTTTTGTTTTGTTTTGTTTTTGGTACCAGGAATTGAACTCAGGGGCACTTTACCACTGAGCCACATCCCCAGCCCTTTTTTATATATATTTTATTTAGTGACAGCATCTTGCTGAGTTTCTTAGGGCCTTGCTAAGTTGCTGAGGCTGGCTTTGAACTTGTGATCCTCCTGCCTCAGCCTCCCCAGCTGCTGGGATTACTGGCATGTGCCACTACGCTGTACAACAAGATGTTCATACCTATGCCAGCTAAATTTTAAAACTTTAATGTCAACTGAAGCTTGAGATTACTGAAAGAAGATAATTTAAAGTATCTCAAGTCATCTGCTTATACACCATCATCAATATTCCACAAGTATTTGCTGAAAATTACAAGTATTAGAACAATAAACTAAGCCCATTTCTATTATCACCAAAAATTTTATTTTGTATTCCCAAGACTGCATCTAAAAGCATATTCACTATCCAATGTAACAACCTCAAGGCTATCACATTTTTGTGAAAACAGGGTTAAAAATGCTAACCAGAGAGGCATACCCCTCTACCAAGGCTGTGCTCCGCTCCAGCGAAACCACTCCTGCCACCTGTTTCACTTGCTTCTTGTCTCTGTTGCCAGTCAGCCCCACCTGTGTCTCCTTCCTCCCTGTGTCAACCTCTCAAGGCTAATTAATTCTAAATGGGTTCTTTTCAAATAGGCTTAAAGAAAGACAAATGCAAGCAATTCACAGACAGAAAGGAGTACATCTCCAAAGCAAAAGGAGGAATCTCACTCAGTCCTCTCCCCATCTTTCAAAATGGTGTCAGGTTCTGAGGAGTACCCAGCCCACAGTTTGAAGGATGTGTCTAGGACTAGTTTTTCCAGAAATCCCTCAGTTAAAAAGCAAGCAAACAAACAAAAGCCCAGAGAGCTGCAAAGATCATTCATTCCCGACTAACTTTTCCAAGAGGCACATGTCACATTCCTTTTAGAACTACCCTGTTTAATTCTTTGCTCCTTTGTTAGTGGTCATCAGAAATTCAGCCAAGATGGCATTTATTTGGTTTGTTAGAAAATAGAAATAGAGGCCCAAGCTCCTCACAGAGCACACTTTCCTGCCCACCCACAACATTTATCGTTTTTCACAGCACTTGATTACATTTCACTTTTGCACTTACTCTTTCCTACCTGTTAATGTTGTGTTTCTGATTCAGTGTAAGTTTCCCAAAGCAAAGGATTGTATCTTATAATTCTTTAGAGACCTGCACAGGATTAATGCTTGGACTAAATACATTATAGATAAGAGAACAAACAAGAGCATTTTTCTCATTCCCAGAGTCTGTTCCCTGTTCAAATCAGAGCACTTCTATTACTTGGAGCAGACTGCCCAGTGAGAGGGTGCACTGGGAGTCAGCTCAACTCGATGGCAGTTTGCAATTTGGCTGTACACGCCTCTCCCTTAAGCCCCAATTTCATGACAGATGAACAGAAAGTCAGTAGACCAAGGAGAAACAAGTAGCAGAAGGGAAGTAAACCCACCTTTGAGAAGGACCTACTAAGTACCATCTTTCTTCACATATCATTTCATTTAAGTTTTACAAGATCCTAGGAGGGAAATACTGTTATCTCTGAAGTTCCATAACCTGTCCCAGCTCAATAGCTAGTAGAAAAAAGAGGTAGGCTTGATGTGGGTGATGTCCCCTCCACAAAGTGAAGAGATAAAACACAGGGCAAAAATCAATAGCAGTGACAAAGGCAATCCAGTTGGAACTCAGCAACCCACATTAATGAAAATAAGAACACTGCAGATATGTGGTGCACATCACTATGTAAAATGTTTTGTCATACATGACCTGAGTCGATCCTCAGTCAAACCTCATAAAATTGTGGTGGAGGAAAGAACAGAGGATCTCAAAAAATGGTACTTCAGCATTTGAGAAAACAGCAGAACTAGAAGGTCACTGACCTTCTCCTGTCCTTCTCCCCTTATGTGAGATGAACCCTGCCTAATACCCAGAGAAAAGCAGCATCTTTATCTCTGAAGATACTGGGACACCTAAAAGAACCTGAACAAACAGTTCTTGCTAAGACCCCAAGTTTACGACCAACACACTTTATCAAACCGAGCACAAAAAACACACAGGTTGCCTGGCTTCTCTGGGTCTTCATCTTCAAAGGTGCTTGTCTCCTGTAAAACTTTTCTTAAGCAATTGTGTATGTTTTTCTCTTAATCTGTCAATTGCTATAGGGGTCTCGGTAATGGCCCTAGTGGTAGGTTAGAAAAGAGATCTCTGCTTTACCACAGTAGGCACTTTAGTATTTTTCTCCATATTTCCTTTTTTTCTTCTTATTATTTTTACAGATTGCATTTTGATTCATTGTACACAAATGGGGTACAACTTTTCATTTCTATGGTTGTGCATGATGTAGATTCACACCATTCATGTAATCATACATGTACACAGGGTAATGATGTCTGTCTCAGTCCATCATCTTTCATACCCCCTTTCTCCATGTTTTCAATGAAGGCATCTGGAGAGAGATTATAAGACCAGAGCCCCAAGAAGTACAAGTCATTGACCTAGACTGGATCTAAAATCCCTGGGGACAAGTGGCTGGGGTCACTGCCTGATGATGGTAAGAAAATAGAGCTTCAGAGCAGTCATAGGATGTGTACACATACACACACAGCATTATGAGGCTCCTGCCACATGACT
Source organism: Glaucomys volans (assembly GCA_020662805.1). Taxonomy (NCBI): domain Eukaryota; kingdom Metazoa; phylum Chordata; class Mammalia; order Rodentia; family Sciuridae; genus Glaucomys; species Glaucomys volans. Next base: position 269,767 of record JAJEJO010000120.1, read on the forward strand.
TGTTGAGCTCACACCCTCCTGTGTTATTTGATTCTGGTGTATTGTCTTTGTGTGAATTAAAGATAACAGAAGGCAAAGCAAAATCATTTTTATGTGTAGACATAGAAATGCAGTCAGAGCTCAGTTCCACTTATTACTCCCTTCCCCCATACTATGGAAGGTGCTTGGCCTCTGCATGCTCAATATTCATGACCTATAAATGTGTCTATGCTTTGGATTCTGCTTTGAACAGGTGGGAGCATTTTATGCGTTCCCTCTTAACACCATCTCTATGAGAGTCATGATTTAATCTTCTTTTTCTTTTACAGTGCTGAGGATCAAACCCAGTACCTCATATATGCTAGGTAAATGCTATACCAGTGAACTAAACCCTCAGTTCAACTTTTTTTTTTTTTTAATTATCCTTTAACATAGTGCAGTACCAGATCAAGAAGAGGCACAGGTGCCTGGGCCCCAAGGAGAGCACAGTTCCTCAGGGAGCTCTAACAGCTGTAAAGTTTAAAACCCTCTTCATTAGCTTTTGAAGAGGACTGTCATTTATCCATAAACTTTGAAAGACTGCAAGGAAACATCATTTGATCTCTCCCTAATACAGAGCCTGTCTTATTTCTGGGCAAATTTCAGAGGGCTTTTGTGCAGTTTCCCAGTGCTGCACACCGGAGGACCTGACGTCATTGGCAGATATGTCCTGGGCAGGGAAACTCTGGGTTCCTAGTTGCTAGGAATCATGGGCTTCCTGAAGCAGTCAATCTAAGGAAAAAAGGTTGAGAGAGTCTATTAACGGAGGGAGGCAATTATAAGTGATGTGGCCATACAGTATTAGAAGTATATAACCAAAAATTGAAGGTCCAGGGCATTGGATGCCCTGGGAACCTAGTACACAGAGCACCAGCTATTTTTACCTTCAGACTCAAAGGGCCAATTAACTGATGCCATAATATAACTGAGTTGCCAGTTGCACCCACTCTACAGGCTGTCACCTATTTTTCTATGCTTGAAAGTTTTCATTCTACTTCTATTGGCTAGTACAGACCTGAGATTTGTTGTCCATAAACTAAGAGAGTAAATACTGGTGAACAGCTACACTACACGCACTGTGTTGGCATAGAAACCACTGTTTCTCAAAGTGCAGTCAGCAGACCCCCGATCTGAGTCACTGCCACTGCTTGTCAGAAGTGCAGAATCTCGGACTGCACTCTGAATACAGTGAATCGGAAATCACCACTTTAAACCAGAGTCTTATTAATATCTCTGAAGTTTGAGAATCATTGAAATAGAATAATTAAACTGATTAATCTAAATTAAACAACTGGACAATGAACAGTCGTATGGTATCAACAAGGACGCAGGGAGTTTTCCAACATGTGTGCACACACAAACACACAGCCCAACAAGTGATTCTGATAGATCTTTCCTCCTACCTCTGCCCAGTCCACCGCCTCATCATTTGACGGTGTTGGAAGAGGCTTCTAGCCCTTCTGCACCAACAGCTAATAATATCCATATTATCTGTCTCATGGGATTCACATAATTGAATGGGAAAATACATGTGAAGGTGCTTTGTATGCTCAAGAAAGCAAATACCAATTGTTACCCTTTTGCCTTCGATTCCTTCTGAAACAAATTAGAATATGTGAGTCAATGAATGAAAGCTATCTAGTGTCTGAGAAGATGGCAATCCATATATATTTGTTGGCTAATGAATGCACTTACAGATGTCCAAACAAATCTCTCTTCTTGTGATTGAAGAAACTAAGTCACAAATGAAAAAAGTGACGTGGCCAAGATCACAGAGGGAGACTCTGACAAAGTCTTGCCCAGAGGAAGGAGGCAGGACTTAGGAGTCAAGCATTAGGAAGAAAGGGAGAAAATCATGTAAAATGGAGTCAAATTTATTGGGCACTCAGGACACAGCTTCATAAAGGATGGAGAGAGTCATGCCAGCAAGATTCAGGAAATGCCAGATTCAGCCTAAACTGAGGGGAAACTCAACTACACCCACCATCATAAAAGGCCAAGAGTTTATGGAAAACTGGAAACAAAAGAAGGTCCCAGGAAGTAAAGACAGTCTTTTCAAACAAGTGGGAAGAAACAAAACAGCTGAACAGTTTGTGATTGAAGTCCTAATCAATAGCTTTATTAACCTGGAACCCAGTGTCTAATCCTTTCCCCACAGAGATCCATGTTTTAAACCACAAGACAGCAAAGCCCACAAGTCCTCACATCATTATCAGGGAGCACAGGTTACAAGCACAGACCATGGTTTCATTTACTGCTTTATTTAAATATCTTCAATTTGTTCATGCATCGATATATACAACCTGAAAAGTTGTTTTTAGTAACCTCCCGTGAATGTAAAGAGAAAAGATAAAAGAAACCATTGACAGACAGATTATAAAGTCATAAATATTAATACAGATAGTCACTCTGGAAGAGCTATTGACAATTTATGCTTCTTCTGAGCAACTTACAGGTTGTGTGATACAAAAAAAAATTGACCAAATAAAGACAGTAAGGGCTAATTTTTCCTGAGGGCTTAAGAATCTGTACATTTTGAGAGGACCAGAGGACAGTAACATAGATTCTTTAGTTTCTGTAAAGGAGATAACCAATAAGATGTCGAAGCTGCCCAGAACCAGCGCGCACCGCCTAGCTCACTGCCTGAAGACAAGAAGACACTCTCAGGATTTTCACCTTCCCTCCCTGCTGCCAGGACTCACCCTGGAGTTTTCCCAAAGACTTTCACGTGAAATCGATAAATTCAACTTCATAAAACAATGTGGGGCAGGAGGAAATGACATCACATATATCCAAGGGCAACGAGGTGAAAGTTCTAGAACTGGGCCATTGGCAGGAAGCCAGTGCCCTCTCAGTCCTCACACACAGCAGGTGTCTCGACGTTCATAGCAATTCTAATCACTGAAATGCCGTTCTCAGATAATCCCAGCAATTCCTTTAACAAACATTGATTTTCTGTAGTAGAAAACAGTGGAACCAAATCCTGTTTCATGGAGCCTGCAATCTTGTCAGGGGACACACAAAAAAATCAGATGCATACATAATAGATTTTAGAGAGAAAACTGAAGATAGGGGAGACAGGGGGACCAAGAAATTCAATGTTAGATGGCGTGGTCAAGGGGTCTTTCTGAAGAGATGACATTTAAGCTGATAATTGACTAAAATGAAGGAGTCCAGTGAGAGAGGGCATTCAAGATGGGGCAGCAAACCACTGAAAAGGCCAAGACGAGCGGGTTGGAGCATGTGAGACTAGCCAGGAGGCCAGCGTGCTGGGGCACATCTCAAGCAAAGACAAGGAGGAAGAAGTCGATTAGGCCCCTGGGACCTGATCATGTAGGGCCCTTACCTAGGACAAGCTTTGGAGTACATGTAGGTGGGACTAAAGCACCACTTGAGAATTCACGAAGGAGTATGATTTGATATGATTAAATCACAAAGGGTGCAATCTCACTGCAGGCTAAAGAGTAAGCAGTTGGAGAAGGAAGTGAGTCAGAGCCAGAAAAGACCCCAGTTGAGTGACAATGGTGCCGTGGCCCAGAGCCTTCACTGTGCAGGGGGTGAGATGCACTTCTACTGGGGACACATTTTGAAGGTGGAGCCAGCACTGTGAATGAAATTAGAAAAGATGGACTAGATGTGGGTGTGAGAAAGGGCAGTCAAGCATTGCTCTGAGATGTTGGGCTCCACACTGGGATGCATGGTCGTACCATCTATCAAGAAAAAAGGCACGTGGAGAAGTGTGTATGTCAAATCTACTATATTCCTGGCTGGGGATGTGGCTCACTGTAGAGCATTTGCCTAGTGTATGCAAATCCCTGGGTTCCATTCCCAGAACCACTAAATACATAAAGTAAATGTAATAGGTCCATGAGACATCCATTGAGTCCAACACAATCACAGTCAAATATATGAACATGAATAACATTCTTCGCTATAGGGTCTATAGTGGCGAAAATGCACATCTAGAGAGAAGCTTAGAAATCATCACATCTGTCACAGTCTTTGCTTATAGTGACAGTTTTCTCAGAAATCATCTCTCTTTTTCATCATTTTGACCTACAAAAGTACCATGCTCTTCTGCTGGGCACACTTGAAATACGCCTGTTCTCTTAGTTAATTATTTACACAGTCCCTGTACTGTAGGAGCCGATGCCACCAGCCACTGATAAAGAACTAAGAAAGGCACAAAACACTTGTGTAGTGGTGAGAGCACAAAAGGAGGGGTAATGTATAAACAGTAACCAAGAGCAATTCTCTGAGAACCAAGTATCCCCAAGCTCATGAGCCACAAGTTGGGCAATGAAATTCAGTGTCATTTCTGTCCCAAGATTCTGCAAAATGGAATTACTATTATGACTAGGTGTTAGTGAGTGAGAAGCCCGAATTAGGTAGGGAGGCCCTCACTTTATGGGAAAATGGTGTACATAAGACCAGGCAAAGGACTGGCCCCTGAAGACTTCCAGGCTATGTCCTGGAGTCAAGAGCAAAGTGTAGTCGAGAATTTGTTTCACTGCACTGACTGCTATCTGGTTAGAAATGGTTCTTTGGTAAGACAGTCAGAGTCAAGAGTGTCAGGTTCTAATAACAGCTCTGATCCTTAACAAAGCATTTGATCTCTACGGGTCTCAGTTCACCAACCTGAGAGGGAACATCAGACTCCATGCTACCAAGGTTCCTCCAGCTCTAAAACAGTCATCCCCCTCTATGAACAGGGGATGCAATCTAAGAGCCACCAAGGTGCCTGAAACTGCAGACATACTGAGTCCTGCGTACGCTATGCTTTCCCTAAACACGCAAGTCTATGATAAAGTGTATTGTTATAGTTTACTATTAGTTGTTGTTAATCTCTTACTGTGCCTAATTTATAAATTAAACTTTATCAAGCTACGACTTGGCATTTCATAATATGGATACATCTAATTTGTTTTAAAAGTTTTCTCACAACAGGACAGAACATCTTTGTTGACAAGACAGATGACAGTTTTCTGATATAGATAGGGACTCTTATTCCTGCTTTACAGACAAAACCCTGAGAAGTGAATGAGGGTGGGGGGTCACAAGGCTGACACCGGATTCTCCCCCTCATCCAGGTTTTCTCTCAGACTATTGGCAGTGTCCCTGTAACCAGTGACCATGTGGTAACACATGTGATGTACTCTTTTGAGGATGACTAGGACACAGCACAAGCTGTACCAGGGGGAAACACTAAAAGTTATTGCAAAAGAAATGTTTCTTCTTGAAGTTAATGCATGGTATGGCATATTCCTAATGTTGAGCTATTAAGAAAGGGCTTAAGCATACATAAATTTGATGACATTATATATAAGTCAAGGTCTTTTTTGCTAATATTGTTGTAATGGATTTTTTTCAGGAGAAAGGAAAAGAGAAAACTGGGAGACCAAGAGCCCAGAATTTCTAGAGAACAATCAGTAGAACAGAGACACTAAGAACACAGCAGAACAGCAGCTGGATAAATCCCGTAGGATTGGATAGATGAAAGTAGTAGTAGCAAGGGCTAGGGAAATGATGAAAGGAATACCCAGGAGAACTTGGAAGCAAGCTGCAGGCCCATAAGGGGGTTGATCCAGGTAAGAGAAATTCCCAAAGTGGATTCCTGGGATGATGCTAACTCAGTCAATTGCAGAGAGAAATTCATAAGTGGCAACAACAATTATTCCTTGTATTAGACATTAAGCACACAAGTGACTGGATCTTCAGAGCAACTCAGCACCACCCCACTTAACAGATGAGGAAATGCACTGGGCATGTTCTTCCAGCCCTTCCTAAAGGGCTTACCAGGAAACCTGACCCTAAACAAGGCTCTGCTCACAAGAGGCCTTCTACTTTCTTTAGGACAAATTTGCATGTCCCACTGTTGGGCATTGAGATGACAAAAAAAGAATAAAATATGATTGTTGAATTCAAATAACTTAAATCCAATGAGAAGGACAGGTGAGTAAATAATAATCCAAGACAATGAGTTGACTTCTATATAGAACTATACAGGCCGGGCGTGGTGGCGCACGCCTGTAATCCAAGCGACTTGGGAGGCTGAGTTAGGAGGATCGGGAGTTCAAAGCCAGCCTCAGCAACTTAGCGAGGCCCTAAGCAACTCAGTGAGACCCTGTCTCTAAACAAAATACAAAATAGGGCTGGGGATGTGGCTCAGTGGCCAAGTGTCCCTGAGTTCAATCCCTGGTTCCAAAAAAAAAAAAAAAAAAAAGAACTGTACAAAACTGTGTTTTGGGGCTTTTAGGAAAAGTTAAATTCATTCTGCAGGACCACTGAGGAAAAACTTCACAGATCAAACATCATTTGACCCAGGTCTTGAAGACAAACATGAATTCAATAATCAGAAACTAGAGGGAGATCATTTTACACCAAGGGGGAAACCCCCATCAAGAACTATCTGCACAAATTCAGTTGTACTTGTAAGAACCATGGCTGAGTGGAGGAGCTAACAGTGCTTATGTTGTGAACCAAACTACTAAAACAAGAGCTGCACAAAAGGGTGAGTCCACATTGCATTTCACTGATTTTGCAAAATCACTACACTAATGAGACCAGTCTCTTTGGCCAGTTGGAGCCAGACTACATCTTAATATCTTCTATGTGCCATAAAGTAATTATCACTTGGTACAATGCAAACATTCTATTACCTCTGTTGACAAAACTTACATAGCATAAAGTTCTTCCTGATTGTTAGTACCTCTATTTCATTGGTGCACATTAATTTTTTCCCATTTTCTTCCCAGTTATCCTCTCTGTCTATGAAAGGGACCACATGTGGTCAAGTTCCATAGTGCCTAACATTTTCTTTCTTCTGCACATGATGAATTCATTCAAAAACCTGAAATAAGAAATTTATCATTCTCTTGCATCAGTTTTTCCATAGACCCTTCCAGACTGTCCATTTTGCCATATTTTTCTTATTTCAGCATGGTGATTTGTTATGGTATTTGTAATTTCGATCTGAGATCTTCAGTCTTGGATGTCCCAGATCTTGTCTTTTTGTTTTATATTTTTCATGCTTCAACATAATTACGCTCAAGGTTATATAAAAATATAACCATCCCCGTCCTCCCCAAAAAGAAATGAAATCCAGAAAATTCCTTTTCTGTAAATAGACACAGTAGACATCATTACTAAGCCTGCAGACGTTGTCAATACTTTGGTAGATAGTGTGCATCACAGCCAAGAAGAGACGAACGCTGGCCTGCAGGTCTAGCCAGTTGTGTTATTTCCAGAAACTGCTTACAGAAAAAGAGAGCTTTACGGGAAGATCAAAATAGAAAAGGACATACACAAGTGCAGGAAAATAAAGAGGAAAGATTTTCAAATTATGATTCCATGAAACAACACATGAATTTGAAACCTATAATTGAAGGTACTAAAATCAAGCATCATAACAATTACTTCTCAAAGTATTATTATAATTCTTCACAGGGTTGCAGAAAGCTCATTATTCCTACATTAAAATTGATCCTTTCATAGCATTCCAAGAGAATCATAGTATTGTTCTGCATCTATAATCAGAAATTTAAATTATTAGATATAAAATTAGTTTCCTTGTACGATTCAGTCAAAGAACCAAGAGAGAACTTCCAAAGCATAAGTGGTAGGAGGATTCTCTAATAAAACAGTTTTTTAAAATAAGGCCAAGATTATTTTGGGAAAGGAAGAAGTTTAAGCCAATGGCTTAGCATACATAACCAATAAATAGCACTCATTAATAAGACACTAATACAATAGTTTGCAAATTTTTACTTTGCTGTATTAAAACCTGTATGTTCCGTGATCGAGGACAGAATGAAAATGCCACTCAGCAAAACGCATTTGTCAATGTGGGCGACCCTGCCACAGCAAACCATGTAGAAGTCTAGGCTGCCCTCCATCCTGTCCCATGGGAACCTGAGAGGGTACAGCCAACTTACTTGGGATCCTGAGTCAAGATTTTAACATTGAAGGAGAAAGGACTCTCACTTCCGTGGAGCATTCCTGTTTTGGCCAGGAGGGACACCAGATGCACATCAATAAAATTAGACCGGCTGTACCAACCCTCCAGCTGCAAATCCAGCCTACACCCAGGCCTGCCCACATCACCTCAAGCAAGAGCACAGCTCCTAGAACAGAGGCCACATTGTGGGGAGCCTGAAAATGGCAGTGACAACAGGAGAGTGCTAGCAGTGATAGAAAGTGGAGGCCAGTGGAAGAGGAGGAGTTGTGGAAGAGGCAAGAGAGGATATAAGTTCCAATCCTTCTGCTCCTGTAAGTTCAGAGTCTGAAACCAGGAGACTTCCAGGTTGTCTCAAAGGCAGGACAATATGATCATGCAGGTAAAGCAGGTCTTCACCCACCCAGTCTAACAGGATCAAAAACTTCAAAATGTCATCATGGGCAGAGCTTTAAAGGGATGGGGCATTTCTCCATGGGCAACTCCCTTTATTTTTTTTCTTTCTTTCTCTTTTTGCAGTTCAGAGGGAATTGAACCCTACCACTGAGCTAATCCCCAGCGCTTTTTATTTTTTATTTTGAGACAGGTTTTGCTCAATGGCTGAGGCTGGCCTCAAAATAGTGATCCTCCTGTCTCAGACTCCTAAGTAGCTGGGATTACAGGCATGCACCACCACTCCAGGTTTTTCATGGGGGACTTTTTCTCAAATTCAGTGCCCAGGGGACATTGACCCTCCAGGCAACTATATATCCTGTGTTTCTGTCTCTGTGCCAGGAGGCAACCTGAGAGCTGAGAAGGGTCTGAATGAGGGGCTAGAATATTATTTGACGCTAAAAAGAAATGGGCCATTAAAAGTCATTATAGGACATGGAGGAATATTCAGTGCCTATTACTGGTGTGAGAGAAACCAATATGAAAAGTCTGATGACTGTAGGGCTCCAATTCTGACTTTCTGAAAAAGGCAAAACGATGGAGACAATAATACAGTCAGTGGTTGTTGGGGTTTATAGGAAGGGACTAAGGATTGAATTGGTGGAGCACAGGCAATTTTTTGGACAGTGAAACTGTTCTTTATGATGTAATGGTGGATACATGCCCTCTGACATTTGTCAAAAACCCATAGAATGTGCCAGGCATGGTGGCACATGCCTGCAATTCCAGTGGCTCAGGAGGCTGAGGCAGGAGGATCATGAGTTCAAAGCCAGTCTCAGCAAAAGTGAGGCCCTAAGAACTCAGTGAGACCCTGTCTCTAAATAAAATATAAAATAGGGCTGGGGATGTGGCTCAGTGGCCAAGTGCCCCAGAGTTCAACCCCAGGTATGCCTCCCCCCAAGAAAAACCCCACAGAATGTACAAAAAACTAAGACACAACCATGGCCTCTAGTGATGATAATGTGGCGCTCTTAGTTCTTCGACTGTAATAAAAATGTACCATTCGGGTTTGGAATATTGATTGTCAGGGAGACTAGGACACAAGGGGCAGGCAGACTCTGCACTTCCACTTCTATAACCCATCTCTAAATTAAAAAGTCCTATTTGCCAACATCAGAGCCATTTCCTTAGACTCCATATAAAAGAAAATTCTATAGGCAGTGAGAACATAGCTTTTTCTCTTACTCTCTATAACTTCATTGGATATTTGGGATTTAAGTTTCTCATTTAGATTATGTTTCAGTATTATCATAACTAAAGCAAACTGCACTTTCCAAAATACAAACAGTTGGAAAACTTTGGCTTTTAAAAATGTTTCCTTATTTCCTGGGTTTAAACCCTTGGAAATGATAGGAAGAGCCTTCCTAGGGAGCATAAACTCAACTAGGCTTCTTTTTCCTCAAGATCCTGGGGACAGGCTGGGAAAGAAGCAAACTATTAAGGCTTAAGGAACTCATCTTTCTTACCATCCTCAAAGAGCACTGTTCCTTCCCCTCCATGCAACCTCAAGTATTTATCAGTGACACATTCCCACAGAGTCCTCCAAACTTAGAGTCTACTGATCTCTGCTGATGTGAGACCTATTCTTTCAAGGTTCCATGGGGAACTTGGATCTGAAAGGATGATGGGATGAACCCCAGCCCCTCCCCTCCACTGCCACCTGATGATGATGTTAGCCTTTGGGCATCGGAGCTCAGCAAAGCTCCTTGGAAAGGAGGGTGCTTCCTCTCTTCCTAGGATTAACCAGGCAAAAAAAGCCTGCAAGAAAGAGCCAGAGTTGCATCTATAAGTGGACAGAAAAATACTCTGGATTACTCATTAGGTGATTCTCTTCACTTATATGAATGTATGATTTCTAGATTATTCTGGTAATGAAAGTTATTAATCCTGCCTCTAAAGACAGATTCTACTACGTCTAAGAATAGGTAGAACTTAAGAAGAGGGGAAGTCAGCAGGTGTTGCTTAATTTTATTGTTTGTGTTTCTGTAAGTACTGATTGGGCAAGACAGTCCCCAGCTTTAATTCAAAATCAGAGAACTGTGACAGCCACGGTAACCTTGAACTTGATAGTGCAATCATAGGGAAACTTCTATTCATTCATTCTCTCATTTCTTTGTTTAAGAAATATTTACTGTGTACCTTTATGTCCTAGAATTCATACAGGCCTGTGAAAATACCATGGCTTACAAATTACTCTCTGCAAAACTCTGTTTCTCATCTCATTAAAATCAACTTATTAAAAATACAGTCTAGAAACAAAACCTTATGTCAGAATTCAAAAAAAACTTCTTTTATGTGAAATATGACTTCCTAGAAAGAGTTATGTAGGTTTTATTTTCCTTTTAAATAGCCTCACAAAGAAAAATATTGTATATCCAGGATGGGATATCTGTTCTCTTCTCAAACCATCAGTTTTCTTAGTTGAATTGGATTGAATGACACAATATTTTTTACAGTGTCACCTTGCCCTGATACTGAGAATAATAGTATGACACAGAGACTTAGGTGGTCCTCTCTGCAGATCCAAATCCAACCCAATTATGGTATCTTTAAGTGGCCCTTAAAATCCTGAAGGCCAAGCAAGCGTCCTTTCTCAACAATGCTGTGGTTGTGCCCAGAATCTGGAAACTGTGGCAAAAGAGCAGGACCAATAGAGAGGGTAACCACCTTGGTGGGCAAGACCATCTGGCAGATTGAAAATATAACCCACCATTACTTAAAGCCACTGTTTAGGTTGAGGCATTAGCTATAAAATGGCATTGTTTAAATAAAAATATCATGCTTGGAAGAGATGGTACATTTACTGAGAAAAGTGACAAGACTGGTTCATCAACTCTTTACCCCAGAACCTGGCCCTTGAAGAACAAGATGAGTTCAGAGAAGGAGATGATATGGGAGAGGCCGGAGGAGATTCTAAGTGTGGTCTCATTATTAACCACCTGGACAAAGTCAACTCCAGCCTAGACTCAAATGCCGCCTCCTCCGCGAGCCTTCTCTGTCCCTGCTGCACTCCCAGGAAGATGGACTTGTCCTTCTTTGGAGCTCACACTAATGTGTGGACCCGGTTCTGCTGGAGCATATGCCTTATTGTCCCCACAGAATCAAATTCCCATTTAGTTCACCTTTGGTTTCTTAGTGCCAGTCACGCGTTGGAAGCTAAGTCCTCAAAATATTTTTTGTGAAAGAATGAGTGAATGGATAAATGAGTCATGACTCAATAACACATTTTTAGGTAGTCACTGCAGTAGGAAGGAAAAGGGGAAAAAACCTGGAATTTAAAATGTCTTTGGGCACTATAGGGATTTTTCCTGATATTCTAACTGCATTTTCCTTTGGCAAGTCACCAAGCTTTTGAACCCTCTCCTCTTCGGAGATCACTGTGGGTTTGAGCTATGTTGCTCAAGGGCACGATCCTTACCATTCTGCCAAAAGTGTTACTGGGAGATACTACTCTCCCTCAGGGGAAGAGACTAGGCTACGCTGCTCATGGCTCCACAAATATCTGGAATCAAATTGGCAGAAAATAGGCTATTGGAATCTTCCAGCACCTTGATCTTGGACTTCCCAGGTTTCAGAACGATAAGAAATCATTTATCAACTACCCTGTGTAAGGTATTATGTCGTGGCAACCCAAACACAGACCCCACCTCTTAACACTGTTGCAGTGGGGATTAAGCTTCAACATGAGTTTGGAGGGACACAAACATTCATACCATAGCTGCTGTGTTTCCCATGGGTCTTTATAATTGGCGACCAGCCTGACTCAGCTGTTCCCTACTGAATAGGAAAAGAAAGGAAGAGACAGAACCAAGAAGTCATATACTTGTTCGGGTGCTGACCTAGGAGCCAGCCAGGGCAAACCCGCACATAAGTTATTTTTAAAGGATCTTTGTTTGAATCAGTCCTGTCCTTCTATCCATGCAGAAGGACATGTGCTCTCCAACACACAGAGGGCTGATGATCACAAAGCCTATTTGTGGCTGACACCTTGCTCTCATTACTGCTTCCCAGCTCCCCTCAGAACCAACAAGCACTAATCTCTGTCACTCACAATCTAACCTAAATTTTATTCATTGCTAAAAAAAGGTACAGCTTGAAGCAAGAGAAAAGTAATGAACAATGGTTATTTTTGGAGGAACAAATGCTTTTGTCTGCCACTTAAGAGAAATGATAGCCACCTAACGACGTTCTGAGCAAGCATTTATTAGGAATATTGCCGCTGGCCCTTTTTTCAAATCAAATTTGTAACTTAATAGACATAAACATTTCTTATCACATACCATCAAGAAAATATTTGAGAAATGTCACTTCTTCTTAACACTTTCAGTAAAATGAATAATAATTCCTTTCATTTGTATAACATTTGACTATTTTAAAGAGTTTTTCCATACTTTGTCCTTTTTATCCTCCCTATGTGGCCTCAAGCTGCCTAAGGTTAAAGGGTTCAACTACTACCACCACCACCACCACCACCACCACCACCACCTCCCCCCGCAGCCCTGCCCCTATACAAAGCCCTCACTGGATGCTCATTATGATAATGCTGAGTCACTAAGAAAGGGCTTAATGATGTTCAGAATCCTCTGGTTAAGAAAGAAAAGAAAGGAACATTTGTTCTATGAAGGGTTCTCTAAATATGATTTAAAGAAATAAAGGTTCAGCTTTTAGAGAGATAAGCTTTATTTCATTCATCTGGATAAGTCATTTATGTGGAATACTGCATTCCTCAAAAGTGCCAAGCAATTGGGCTCTTCCTAGATACTAGTGATGCTCAAAGTGTGGTCACAAGCCAGCAGCAGGAGCACCTGGGAATTTATTAATAATGCAAATGCTTAGTATCACCCCAGTTCTCCTGACTCAGCACCCCTGAGGGTGGAACCCAACCATTTACATTTATTAAACTTCCTAGTAACTCTGGTGCATGCTTCAGTTTGAGAACCACCACTGTGCACCATCAGTCCCCATGCTAGGCGTTGTGTAGATCCCCTGAGGAGCTGGTTAAATGTGCAGAACAGATAGCCAGGTCCCATATGCCAGGGCTGTGCCTCAGTCAGTCTGCAAATTGGCATTTGGTGATCACTGCTATGAAATGCAGCAAACTTTTCAAGCAAAGTAAAAGACTAAGAAAAGTAATAATGTGTGTGTGTGTGTGTGTGTGAGGGGGAGAGAGAGAGAGAGAGAGAGAGAGAGAGAGATACAAAGCCTAAGTTTTATGATATCGGTCACCCGTCATTTCTTTTCAGATCTATGACTTCATGACAGATAGCATTACTTGCTCTTGTGTATTCTGTGGTCACTCCCACCCTAAGCAAAATGGGCACTCTCCTCTTCCCTGTCACCTCTCAACCTTATCCATAGTTTTTGAGAAAATTTGTCACATTATATTGGAAGTAATTACATAAACATATTCCTCCTTCCTGAATTCTTTAAGGACAGGGAGTAGGCGTCATTCAAATTTGTATCACCAGGAATTTTATCAAAGAACATTCAACCAACAATGTTTATTGAACATCTACTGAATGCCAAGCACTATGGACACTGTAGTAAGGCAGAGGGTGCATGGGCTGCTTCATCCACCTGATGCCCTACAGTGGTGACAATCAGGTAATTGTATACATAGAAGTATAATGATTAATTGTAATGGAAAATTCAAGGAGGTTATATAAAAAAGATTCATGGTGAAGAAAAATATGATGCCAGAGGTGGAATATTGCAAGTTGCTAATCCTGCCACGTGAACATGTACTGAGCCAAGGTGGGTGAGAAGCAGAGACAGCCCCCATTCCCATGCCTGATAAGGAAGCTGTAATCATCATTTAATAGCAGCACAACAGGAAGGCTGAAAGGGACCTCTGCACACTGGTATTTTGACAATATGTTCATAGACAATGGTTTTTAGGACCCCATATAAAGTATCAGGATCCTGGTGGTTTGGGTGACTTAAGTGGGCTTCCATAAGGTCTGGTAAGAAAGAAACAAGCCATTTCCAAAGTTACTGCAGGAAACATCCCTGGGTGGCCTTGGAGATAAGCTCTTCTTCTCTTTCTCACATGTATTTCTCAAAGATAAGAATGTGCTGGGAATGTAACATCCTGAGATAAGGAGGAACTGGCTGGAACAAGATGGGCTCTATTCTCCATCCTGGGATAGGATATCAAGCAGTGTTTTGCTCAGGGATCCCTGTTGCCTCTGGGCATAAAACCCGGGGTGCAGCACCCTTTCAGGATCTGCCAGCTTCAGTGCAAGTGGGGCAGGTGCAGACAAGACCCCATCAACTCAGGCCTGAGCTTTGGGGGACTGTCTCACTCTGGATCTAGACATCTATTGACCCTCACTGCCTATCCATGAGTAATAAAGCTGCTTTGCTCAACCTGTTTTGTGATCACTGTCTCAACTGACTGGTACAAGTGGATTAATACCCTGCATGACATTGCCCAAGTGTTCAAGTCTGGTACACAGTGAACCTGCTCCACAGTCACCTGGACTGAAAGTAGAAAGAAAAGGACATGCAGACTTGCTAATGGCAGGCTTTCACCTACAGCTCAGAGTCAGTGTTAAAAACACCAGATTTTCAGCTGCAAAAGAGAGCAAAACTTTGGGAACATGAAAGTAATAATGTGCCCAAGGGCACCTGGGTGTTTGAAGGCTACCTGGGCTCAAGGGCAAATTATTCCATGATACTAGAAGCAAAAGCAACAGAGCTGGAAGTGAGGACGCCAAGCAGACCACCAAGGTCGTTTTCCTAAAAGACTGCATCCCTCAGACCAAGGCAAAGTCCCTCCTTTTGGTAACAAGCTTCTGGAGCAGACACATCACAGATGGCCAAGGGACCTACTGAAGGGCAGCCAGAAGAATGCCAAGTACTTTTCCTCTACATTCCTAGGTTCAACAGCTGGGGCCCTGCCAACTAAACTGACAAAAGGCAGATTAACAGAAGGAAAGAAAGTAAACTTTATTCGGTGTTACTTTCTTTCCCCCACTCTGGTACCAGGAATTGAACCCAGAGGCTCTCAACCACTAAGCCACATCCTCAGCCTTTTTTTTATTTATTTTGAGACAGGGTTTCACTAAATTGCTCAGGTCCTCACTAAATTGCTGAGGTCGACTTTGAACTTACAATCATCCTGCCTCAGCCTCCTGAGCCACTGGGATTACAGGCGTGCACCACCACACATGACTGATGCTAATATTTTTACATGAACAAAGACGCTTTCACATAAACGTAAAACAAAGAAGATTCCCCAAAATCATATAGGCCAGAAATGTTATATGCCATTTCAACAAAAAAATGACAAATTGTGGAGCTTTCAATTAGACAAAGGAAAAAGGAAAGAGAGCATTTCCAAAGCAGTAAATTGTAGGAAGGTAAATATACGGGGAAACCAATAGAAGATAAGGGTTGTTCAGGAAGGTATGTCATCAGACTCCCTCCGTGCTCTGAGCTGATAAAAGTCCACAGTTGTCTCAGGTGATTAAGAGTGTCTCCTCTCCACTGCACAAGAGGGAGGCACCTTTACAAATGTACGTTTATGTTCTGCTTTTAGGTAGATAGCAAGCAGTGTTTTTTCTGCATCTGCTGTTTCTTAATTGCTTTCAGTTCAAAATTATCTTCATGTCAACGAGGCATATTTTATAGTGATGTATTTTGGTCCCCTTCACAGGCCTGGAAAGATTAGACCTGACCTGAATCACCAGCCTGGCCAGTGGTCATCTTTTCTTTATCTGCCTATTCTGACTGGCTGTTTCTCAGGCTCAGGGGGCACAGTTTGCTTTAAGCCAGCTGAGTTCTGGTCAGACCTGGATTTTTCTTGTCTTGGGTTTTGGCTTACTTTTTTTTCCACTTGTTTTTTTTCTATTTTAAAATAAAATATAAACATGGAAGGAAAACCACAAAGCAAATGCATGGTTTAATGAATTATCCTAAAGCAACATCCTTGATGATGCCTGCCTGAATCCAACTTCTCTATCATTGCTCAACTGTAAGAAGCTCTTCTTTTCCCTGGGATGGTCCCACCTATATCTTAGCCTGCCAAAGGTCAGATAGGAAGACATCATGTTTAATCACACAGTGAAGGACAACCCACTACATCTACAGACAATGAGGTAGACCTAGAAAACAGAAACTATCCATCAGAACATTTGAATTCTAGTGGTGTGTGTTTGTTTATTTTGTGCTGGAAATTGATCCCAGGGCCTTGAATATGCTATACTTGGGCTATACCCTTAGGCTTTGCAAACTGTTTTTAAGAAGCATTTATAAGGTGATGACAGTTGTACTAATCATTCACTTAATTATTTGACAACCCAAGCAAAAAGAATTGTAGTTATGGGAGAACTATCAAAAGCTAGGCAGTTTGCAGATTGTCTAGTTCCTCTCAATGATTCTGAGATAGTACTCCTGTTTTATAGGTTGGTGGACAGAGTCTTTGAGAAGTTTCTTAGTTTTTCCCAAGATCTCATGACCATTGGAAATCCAACCTCAGTGTTTGCCTGATGTAAAAGCCTGGATTTCTCCCAATTAACCCTATTGCCTTATTTAAACTGTCAATAACTATGCATTGAGCATCTATTACAGTCAAGACATGTGTACAAGGAAATTAATTTAAGATTCTTCCCTCTAAACAATGAAAGTCAATAGAGATGTGAAAAATTATGTAAACCATTTTCAGAAGGTTAAAAAAAAAGAGTAATCACAAATGAAAAAGTGGTACAAAGTGCCACAGTGATGCAAAGAAAGCAAAGCTCCTCCATCTTGATCAGCCATGGAAGGGCTCCAAGGAGTAAGGGACATTTGGTCCAGGATGGACATGTGCTGGTGTGCAAAGGAAAGGGGTGGTGTGTGTAAAAGCAGTGAAAGCAGAATCTTCTTCTGACTCCAGTATCAAGAATTGCTGGGGTGGTGTCCACTCAGTCACTGGGTTCTACCAAGTCTGTGAGGTCAGTGATGAACACTGATCACCAGGAAGGAGACCTGGGAATGCTGCACTCACATTACATGGGCTCAGCACTAATGGGGTGCATCCAGGGACATCCTGCCACCTTTGACCATCCATCTTGGTGCAACTGAATTTGATAGTTTTATTTTTAAATTCATGAACTTGCTTATTGTACATTATGACAGATTGATGCCTGCTGGCATTTTCCAAACCATTTTCTTTAACCACAAACACTCAACAGGGACAATGTGACTGTTACATGCTGTCATTTCCCCTGAGCCCTGCATCCTCTTAAGACAGCTTGTGCAATGATCCCCACTATGACCAAGATTCGTTTTCTATGACCTCTGAGTGGCAAATTACAAGTGCAAGAAATTCAACAGGTATACTTACAAGATATTGAAAGGTATCTAAAGGACTTCAACTCAAACTGATCTTTGAAACTCATGGAAGTCTTAATGACATTCAAGGCAAGGTCAGATTCAAGGTGATATTCAAGGCAAGGTGGGGCCCTCAAGGACCCACATGGGAAGTCAATAATAATGTAAAGTAGTATATGGTAACCGCTTTCATTCATTATCAACTTTCTTGCTACTTCTTCCACAAGACTCAGAAGAACTTCCTAGGGGCAGGGATTATGAGTTTTAATTTGTTTAACCTGATCATAGCTCTAAGATTAGTAACTGGAGGCCTTCAACAAATATTGATAAATAATGAATAAATAAAATAAATGGATGATGGAAGAATGGGTGTATAAATATAGGATGAATGGGCAGATGAAGAGATGGACAAGGAATGAAGAGGTACATAAGAGTTCAGGTTGGGAGAAATTATCACACATTGGAGTGCAGAGGAGGAGTTGGGATTTATTTATATGGATTTATACATAATAAAATTAAAACAAATCCTCAGATCAGATTCTTCCTCTCTGATTTACGAGTTCTGCCAAAGTCAGAACATTATCTCCATGACTCATTCCATTCTCTCATTTCACTGTTGGCTCAGAAAATGATATCCCAAACTCCAGAATGGGGTGAACTGGATCTAAAGGAACAACTTTTTTATCTCTGACCTTCCCTCCCCAACCTTTGGCCTGTCTGAATCCCTTTTCTCTCCCAAAGCACATAGACTTCCTCTGAAGTTCTCTTTCAAAAGAACACAGTTGTTATGAAATATCATTAACTAGGAAAGACTAACCATGGAGAAGCAAGAGACAAAAGGTCTGAATGCTCAGGACACCCCACCTGGACAAACTTTCATCTATCCCAAGGGAAATATTCATGTATCATTCTCATAACTCTTTTAACAATTAATTATGCCTGTAGGCACTTTTCTGATTGTCTTGTAATATCATTTATTTTCTACTATTTCCTTTTCCCATATCCAGGTCTTATCTCCCCAACCAGATGGTATATTCCTTAGAAACAGAAAATGGATAGTATGATGCATCCTTCATCCACACTCTGTATCCAGATCACTGCTGGACACATTAGACAGGAAAGATGGTCCATAAATATTTTTTGGTTTGAGTAAGACTCACTGTGTGAGGATATTTTGGGTACTGCACCAG
This sequence comes from Glaucomys volans, assembly GCA_020662805.1. Classification (NCBI taxonomy): domain Eukaryota; kingdom Metazoa; phylum Chordata; class Mammalia; order Rodentia; family Sciuridae; genus Glaucomys; species Glaucomys volans. The sequence continues at coordinate 288,676 of JAJEJO010000120.1, forward strand.
TGCCAAGTTGAATATGGTAAACAAGCTCACAAGTGCGTTTCTTTATTAATCACAAACACAGCGTTTCTCAAATGTGTAAATCAATCATTCATACATTTCTCCAGTTGATTTATCACTGACATAAAAGATGAGCCTGTTGTGACAGCACACTCCTATCATCCAAGTCACTTGGGAGACTGAGGCAGGAGAGTTGCAAGTTTAAGGCCAGCCTCAGCAATTTAGCGAGATCCTGTCTCAAAACTTAAGAAAAAGGCGGGTGGGAGAGGGTGCTGGGGATGAATCTCTGGGGGACAGCACCCTTGGGTGTGATCCTCTGTACCACAAAGGGTTAAAAAAAACCATTGAGACTTTGAAGAACTCCAGGTGACCCCGGGCCAGCTGAACACACCTCAGTGAAAGTGCTGAGACTGCTCTGACACCTCCCTCGCAGTCCTATTTCCCTGACTGATAATTACTGGTCACATTGAACCCAGTACTTTAGGGGGAAAACTTTATAAAAATAACTTATCAGACTCAATAAAATCACATCCCTGCTTTAATATTATCTAGTCTAACAATTTCTATTTTGTCCTCTTTACATCTAAAATGCTGGGTTTTCTTAATTCCAAACTTTCCTATTTTCAGTTCCTGAAACAATGACTATTTCCATCCCTGTATTCCCCCAAATTTTATTGCCACTATTTAACTGAGTTATTATTTAGTTTTGGTTTGTCTTGTATTTTTGTTTTTTGTTTGTTTTGTTTAGTACTGGGAATTAAACCCAGGGGCTCTCTACCACTAGGCCAACTAACAGCCTTTGTTTTTGTTTTTGCTATTTTAAGACAGGGTCTCACTAAGTTGCCAAAGTTGGCTTTGAACTTGAAATTCTCCTGTGTCAGCCCCTGTAGTTGCTGGGATTACAAGCATACACCACCACACCTGGCATTATTGCATCCTTTTAAGAGGACATTTAACCCTTGTTAGTCTCTGGAAGGGAGCAGGCAGTTTGTCCTGTGCACACTGAACACCGCCATCGCTGTAGAATGATGGTCCTTGTATATCAAACAGCTGTGCCTGAGGTCCTTTAGTTGGTTTCCTTTTGGGTGTTTCTTAGCCTTCTTGGTGAATCTATTTTATATCAAACGAGATTTCTTTTAAGCACTCTTGGATGCACATCTGCCCTCCCAATTCCCCCTTCTACCAATTATTGGCCCATGTACCTGCTCCCGTGCTCAGACCATTCCTCAGAGGGACGCTTTCCTGGCCACTGAAACCACACTAGAGTCCTCGACTTGTCCTCCAGTAGCCACTTTTCCAGCTCCTCATTGGGATAGTGCCCTTCCTTCTTTCTTTCCTTCCTTTCTTAATCCTGACACTAAATAAGACAGATCCCACAATAGCTCCGCAAAAACAACCTTGACAGCAAAAATGTCTGAAAACACTAATATGGTTTGAATCTTGAATGACCTTCAAGGGTCCATGTGTTGAAGGCTTGGTCCCGAGGGCGGTACCATGGGAGCTGGTGGGACCTTTCAGCAGCGAGGCCTGGTGGGATGTCTTTTTGACATTAAAGGTATGCCCTCGAAGGGGACAGTGGTACCCTGCTGCTTCTTCTCTTTTTTCCCTTCCTGGCCATGAGATAAGAAGGCTTTCTCTGCCATTTCCTCCACCATGATGTGCTGCCTCAACAGGAACCCAAGGCAAACGGGGCCAAGGATCCTCTAATACTGTGAACCCAGATTTAACTTTTTCTCTTTATAAGTTGATTATCTCAGATATTTTTATTGTAACAAAAAGCTAACACAATTAGTAAAGAAGAAAGGTTTTAATTAATGCATAGAAATATGTTTACAGATTAAAGATAAACAACTACAAGTTTAGACACCTATCAAAAATTCTTAAAATTATAAAATTATCATTTGAGTTTTAGGAAGTAATGTTTCAATGACTTCAATCATTCTCCTGTTTTTCTAGAGGTGCAATGAGGTGAGTTGGTGAAGGGGTTTGTTACCAAGACCCATTTTAGGAATCAGTGAGATACACAGCCCAGCAATAATGCAAACTGCTATTAAACATGGACTTGACTAGGTAGACACCACCAGGAGCTCAGCCCAACACCAACAGTAACTAGGATGTGCTAACAATAACCCAGGATGTGCACAGGACTCAGCCACCTGAGAGTGACCCAAAAAGCAGAAGCAAGAGTTTAGAGATGAATGTGCACACACAAATGAGAGGAGACAAAAGTTTAGGATGTGGAAAAGATGTCCATTTAGACCCTGCTGCTCAGACCCATTTACACTATCTTAGTTCCTGCTGATACATGGGGTCTGAGGCTCATGGCTGTCACCACTGCCCTGGAAGTCCTCAATTGCTTCCTAGCACCGTCACCTAAGCAAAATTTTATCTGGTTATTTAGGAGCCTAATTCCGAGCACAGAATGAGCCTCTTCTCTTTATTTTCAAAGGCTAAAGAAGTGGGGGAATTACCCCCTCAGCAGACCAGAAGGACAGCGATTAATTCCTGTATTTACAGGACCAGTTAGGAAGGTCCCTCAATGGTGAGTTCTAAGGGGAAATCAAGGCAGAAGAAAAAATATCATTAAATTGCTTCAGAGAGGAAAGGACATGATGGGTTCCAAAGAGAGGAACGCCCATCCTTTTTTGTGGTTCAGTCCACCACACAGCTTAGCACAGTTTTGCTGAAGTGCAAGTTTGAATGGGTGTCAACTCAGTCTGCTGCCATATCTACTCTGGAGTGGGAGCAGCAACTACTCTGGAGTTGGTTAACAGGACCCTGCGTAACCACTGAACTCCTCCAAGTTCACAGAACACCATAACCACACTGAAAACTGGTTTTGATTCTCAGTAAAAGACAAATTTTCCCACATTTTCACAAATGACATTTGTAGTGCTCTTTAAAAGTTAAACTGACCATGGTAGTCATTAGACCCTCCAAAGACATTGCGTCCACATAGAGGTCAAATGATTTGGAAAGAAGTGAACAATCTAGTTATAAGCAAAATAAAATGGAGGTAGTCCAGGTCTCTGTATCCCTAGTGTATTATTCTGGAAATAATTATATCACATTATTAGTCATTGCTTTAATAATTAACTTTACAATGATAAGTAACACTTATTAAGTTTCAGGTAATGTTCTGTGCTTTATATATGTTATGTTAAGTCTCTCAGTAATTCAGTGGGGAAGTATTATGAGCCACATTGTATAGACAGAGACAATGAGGCTAAGAGAATCAGGTAACTTCCCTATGGATACCTAGGGAGTATGTATCAGGGTCATGCTCAAAACAAGTCTAACTGGAGTTGCCTGGTAAATATCCTTGCATAAAGAAAGGTTATTGGATGCAGCCTAAACTGCAGCCTAAATCACACAAAAGTAGCATAGCTTGTTTGCTTCCCCTCCTTCTACCAACAAGCAAGCATTTCAGCAAAAGAAAGGAAAGAGCAAAATCAACACCTCGCATGGCTCATATGGTCCACCCTGGGTAAGAGATACCCACTACAACATTGGCCCATTGAAAATGGAACGGCTATCAGTTTTCTTTGGGAGAGGATTTCTCCTCTGTTCATGAGACACTGAGCTGATCATGTAGAAGGAATGACTGACCATTTTCAGTGTAGCCCAACGAGTGGCCCATCTCACCCATCCCTAAGCTCACTAAAGACAGTGTGCATGACCCCAGCTGCCAAAAAAAAGAGAGAGAGAGAGAGAGTTCTGAAATCACAAGCAATAAGATGTGTAAACACCACAAAAAAGAGGAAGGACAACAGAACTCATAAATACTAACTAAAGCAATCAGAAGACTTGTAAATAACTATCATTCGTCAATGCGTGAGACAATACCAGGCTATTATGAAAACAAAAATAATTAGAAGTATTTCAAATAAAAAATATATCACTGTTGAAATAAAAACTCAATAGATACTAATAACTGAAGAGGAAAAAAATAAATCAAAGCTTAAGAGTGAATTACTAAACTATTAGACAAAGTCAAGCAATTTGTTCAAAATGTGCACAAGGAGATAAAGAATATGAAAACAAAATTCAGAAATCTGGGGGAGAGACAGAGGCAGTAAGAGTAATCCAGTTCTACAGTGGAAAGGAGAATGGGGAGACTCAGGGAGGGCAGACTTGAAGACCTAGATGTGAGAATTCCTAGCCCAAAGAAAGAAAAGATACAATTCTCAGAATAAAAAGGCCTTCCAGTGCTGAGCAGATAACTAGTGGGGGGAAAAATACATCATGCTGAAATTTCAGAACCTCAAGAATGACTAGACTATATCAATTGAACATTGGTGCAACCACTCTGGAAAGCAGTATGGTGATTCCTCAGAAAACTTGGAATGGAACCATCACTCAAGCAGTTATCCCACTCCTTGGCATATACCCAAAGGACTTAAAATCAGCATACTATAGTGATGTGATCACATCAACGTTCATAGTAGTTCAATTCACAATAGCTAAGCTATGGAACCAACCTAGGAGCCCTTCAACAGATGAATGGACAAAGAAAATGTGGCATATATGCACAATGGAATATTACTTAGGTAGAAAGATGAAAGAAATTACAGCATTTGCCAGTAAATGGATGACTATCATGCTAAGTGAAATAAGCCAGTCCCAAAAAACCAAAGCCAAATGTTCTCTCTGATATGCAGGTGCTTACACACAGTAAGGGAGGGTGAGGGGAGAACAACAGAAGTTCAGCAGGTTAGACAAAAGGAAAGGGAGGGAAGGGAGGGGGAAAAGGAATAGGAAAGACAGTAGAATGAATTGGATATAACTTTCCTATGTTCATATATGAATACCCAACCAGTGCAACTCCACATCATGTACAACCACAAGAATGGGAAGCTATACTCCATGAATGTACAATATGTCAAAATATATTCTGTTACATATAACTAAAAAGAACAAATTTAAAAAGCTCAAAGAAAGAATGACTATATCAATAAAAAAAATCAAAAGAACTGCAAAAGAATAAGAATCAGATTAACATAGATTCTTATCAGCAAATCTGGCAACTGCAAGATAATGAAGTAATATCTTTAAAGTGCTGACAGAAAGAAGTTTATGGCCTAGAATTCCATATTCAGCAAATGATCGCTTAACTGGGATGATGCTACACAAGCATTTTCAGGAACACAAATAATCAACCTGTTTACCACTCGCAGATGCTCACTGCGAGATCCCCAGGGACCTGCTCACCAAGAATGGAAGGAAGCACTGGTGAGCAGAGAGATTCATAAACACCTGTTAACTGGAAGAAAATGAATTACTTTCTGGAGCCACCAATTCAGGTGATTTTGACAAGGAAAGGAATAAGAGAGCAGGGAGTAAGACTGTGCAAAGGCCCCTGTCTTCTCTTTGTCTGGGGAAGTCACTAAGGACAGGAAAGGAGACACACGCTAATTAACTCTAGCCATAATCAGGAACAAAAGTAAGTAAATACTTGTATTCATCACTCACCAGTATCATCTGGAAGAATAAGTGCGCACGTATAAACTTCAAAACACTAAGAAAAAATATTACTGAAGAAATCTTGAAACATGGAAAGCATGATTCATGAGAGAAAAATAGTAAGTTGGATTTTGCTAAAATTAAAACTTCTCAGCAAAACCCACTGTCAAGTGAATGAAAAGAAAAGCCATGGGCTAGGGGAAAATGTTTGGAAAACATATCTTTCCATCCCAAATTTTATGGTAGAGGTCGCCCCCAAAAGCACATGTGTGAGACAATGCAAAAAAGTTTAGAGGTGAAATGATTGGGTTATGAGAGCCTTAACCTAATCAGTGCATGAATCCATTGATCGGGATTAACTGGGTGGTAAGTGTAGGCAGGTACTGTGTGGCTGGAGGACAGAGGTCATGGGGAGCATGACTTTGAAGTACATATTTTGTGCCTGGTGAGTCACAGCTCTATCTGCCTCCTGGTGGCCATGTCCTGAGCCACCTTCCTCTACCACACTCTTCCACTATGATGTTCTGCCTCACCTCTGGCCTAGATCGGTGGAGTCAGTCATTAATGGACTGAGATCTCTGAACCCTTAGTAAACTTTTCCCCCTCTAAAATTGTTCTCATCAGGTCTTTGGTCTTAGTGGCAAACCACCTGACTGAAACACTAAACATATAAAGATCTCCTAAAACTCAACAATAGGAAAATAAATAATTTATAAATGGGTAAAAGATCTGAGCAGAGGGTTTAACAAAGAAGAAATACAGATGGCAATAAAGCATGAAAAGATGCTCCACATCATATGTCAGCAGGGAATTGCAAATTGTAACAATAATGAGATACTACTACACACCTATTAAATGTCTAAAATCCAAAATAATAACACCAAATGCTGGTGAGGATGTGGAGAAACAGGAACTCTCACTCATTGCTGATGGGAATGCAAAACGATACACCTACTTTACACAGCCTGGCAGACTCATGTAAAACCAAACATATTCTTACTATATGGTCCAGCAATTGCACCAGAGGAGTTGAAAACTTGAGTCCACGAGAAAACAAACAAACAAACCTGCACACAAGTGTTTATAGCAGCTTTATTTATAATTCCTTAAAACTAGAAGCAACCAAAATTGACTTCAGTAGGTGACTGGATAAATAAACTGGTATATCCAGACAATGGAATACCATGCAGGGATAGAAAGAAATGAGCTATCAAGTCATGAAAATTCATGAAGAATCTTGAGTACACGACATTCTGGGGAAGGCAAAACTATAGAGACAGTAAAATGAGCGGTGGTTTCCAGGGACGGATGAGTGGGCAAGGACAGGGGATTCTTACGTATGATACTTCAGTGAAGGGTACATGTCCTTGTACATGTGTCATAGTGTGACACTTCAGTGCTGGCATCATGGTGTTGACATCACAGTTTGACCCTATCATGCTCAGTTCAGAGTGTTAACACAGACTTCACCACCTCCGAGATGTCCTCCACCTCAGCATGGTACTGTTGATGTCCCATTGCCCTGTGTATCATCCTGCTTAAAGCCTGGATGATGGACTTGGGCCTTCAGAATAGCTCTCCTACCCTGGTGTTTTGGTTTGGATGTGAGTTATCCCCCAAAAGCTCACGTGTGAGACAATGCAGGGAGGTTCAGAGGAGAAATGACTGGGCTGTGAGAATCTTAACCCAATCAGTGAATTAATCCCCTGATAGGGATTAACTGAGTGATAACTGAAGAGCTAGGGCATGGCTAGAGGAGATGGGTCTTTTGGGTCATGGCTGTGGGTATATATTTGTATCTGGTGAGCAGAGTCTCTCTTTCTGCTTCCTGATCTTCACGTGAACTAGATCCCTCTGCCACACTCTTCCACTTTGATGTTCAGTCTCACCTCAAGTCCTGAGGAATAGAGCCAGCCTTCTATGGACTAAGACTTCTAAAACTGTCCACCCTAAGATAAACTTTTCCTCCTCTAAAACTGTTCTGGTCGGATCCTTTAGTCACAGCAGCAAAATACCTGACTAAAACACCTGGTACCTTCAGTCATACCCATGTACCTTCAGTCTATGCCCATGTTTATAAATCCAAGATCTCAAGCTGGGGCATGTAGCTCCATGGTGGAGCACCTGCCTAGAGTGTGTGAGGCCCTGGTTCAATTCCCAGTACTTTAAAATAAATAAATAAAGACAGGATCCCCTTTGAAAAATATCCTAGGCTACAGAGAGCTTAGCTCTTCATTTTGCAGACTCACCACTTACCAGACGCACACTAACTATACACTACTGATAAAAGGTATCAGACTACCAATAACCATACAAGCACCATCTTGATTATCATCACTGTATTTATTATCACAGCCCATAATCTCTTCAGTACTGTTTAAAAGAAATTCCTAAAAACTCAAAGTCCTGAACAATTAAAAAAAAAAATCTAGCATTATCTTCTGGTAATAAAATCTACCTTTGTTTTCTCAGCAAGACTCAGAAGACTCAGGAATGCTAACAACCCAGTGGTGGTTGAACACTATAGTAGTCCATTTTCTCCTGCTATAATGAAATACCTGAAACTATCATTTTTTAAAGAAAAGAGGTTTGTTTAGCTCATGGTTCTGAGGTTTCCAGTCCACAGTGCCAGCATCAGCTCAACTCTGGCGAGGATCTCAGATGCTGGACAGCATCACAATGATGGGAGCATGAGTGAGGGAAAGAGATCACATAGTGAGAGGAAACCCGCTATGGTAACTTGACTGGCCAGAGTTGATCCTTTATAAAAACCCACTCAATAGAAACAACTCAGGGTCCCACAGGAACTACCATAATCCCTTCCAAGGGCTGAACCCCAGTGACCTAAACACCTCCACTAGGCCCCACATCTTAACAACGCCACACAGGAATAAGTTTCCAACACATGAACCTGTGGGTGACAAACAAACCATATCCAAACCATGCAAAAGACACCTATTCAGACTTTTTTCTTTTGCATTGACTTCCTCCATTTTCCTGACAAACTTATTTGAGAAAGTAATAATAATGGAGAAGATATATGTGAAGGAGGAGACATTTTTAACTGCAGAATATCATGCTAAGGGACATAAGCCAGATACAAAAAAACCAAAGGCAGAATGTTCTCTCTGATAAGAGGATGCTAACTCAAAACAAGAGGTGGGACGATCAGAAGTTCACTGGACTAGACAAAGGGGAATGAGGGGAAGGGAGTGGGGACGGGAATAGAAAAAAAGAAAAGAAAAAAGAATAAATCCAACTCAACTCTAATTAGTGACTGGTCTCTGAGAAAAGACAACTGCTGCTGAGATGCCTCCTGGTTTTGAAGGCTGCTGGTGTGGGAACTGGGAAGAACTGCCACTGTTCTCCCAGACGGGGCAACATGCAGGCAGGGGCTCCTTCAATCATAAGTGAAGAGCGCATACTATGCGAAGATCTTCTCTACACACATCAGCCAGTAGTCAAAGACTCAAGAAACTGGATTTTATTACAGATTAGGTTCAGAGAAATAATAGTACTTCACAGTACTATGAGCCAGTTCATTTTCAAAATTAATCTAAGGTGAATGTCTTAGATCATGCCCAAGGGAGATTTCTGTATGTAGTAAGAGGAAGACGAAATGATCCCGAAAAGACTGCAGCAGGAATCCAAAGACACTGTCCAGTTTCTTTCCCTCTGACACTGTCCTTGGAACACTGGGCAAGTCCCTAGAACTTACCCTGTTGTGTCCTTGGGGTCCCCACCTACAAATAGCAGTGTTGGTGGTCAGATAAATTTACTTCTGAGCGTCTGCAAGTCCATGAATAGCCAATCAAAAATATTTGGACTAGATGATTTGTAGTACTGTTCTTAACAGATATATAATATAAGCCATGTATACAGTTTAACATTTTCTAATAGCTACATGAAAAAAGTAAAAAGAAATTCAGAAAATAATTTTAGTAACATTTTATTTAGTCTGAGATATCTAAAATATAATTTTTTCAATATGTAGTAAATACAAAACACACTGCTGATTACTTAAAACATACTTTAGATTTCTTTTTTGTACTAGTCCTGGAACGCCAGTGTGTATTTTATAATTCCAGCACAGGTCTGTTCTGACTCTCCTTTTCTCAAGCCACATGTGGCGAGGGGCCACTATGCTGGATGACACAGATCTATAGAACTTACCTTCAACTTTGATAACCTCTAATTCTGTTAAGTATTGCCAACTCTGCATAAAGGATCTTGGTCTCTCTCAAAGACAAACAGTACCACTTTTCTACTTGCCCATGACCAGGAAAGTTCCTCCCTCATCTCTCACTTCCTGGTTTCCATCTCTACAGAGTGTGGGTTTCACCCCAGCTGTTTCTCATGAGCACTCTCTCTGCTCTGATGCTGCCCTGACTCCAGCCTCATTATTTCCCAACTGGTATATTATAATAGGCCCGAACTCTGCACTTCATTGACCATCTTCCTTCATCCTTTCAGTTTGTGTCCAGCCCCAATTTCCTGTTACTGGAGAACCTTCTCTCTGGCCTGCCTGTGCTGGTATCTTCCTTCCAGAAAATCTGCCCAATCCCCAACATCAGAAAATCAGACAGTGCAGTAGTTAAAAAGAGCTGAAGAAATGAATTTCCAAACATCCAGAAAGGGCCACCTGAAAATGAATTCAGAGTAGACCCAGCACGTGTATGTCTATTATGCTCTCCAGCATGAACAAGCAGCAGGGCAACTTGGGGAAGTGGCATGTGGGACCTGCAGAAACAGTACATGCTCTTAAAGCTTAGCAATAGGTTCAGCTCAGCTGAACCCCGGCTGCTGAACAAGTCTCCTGAGATTCCTGAGGAAAGAAGATCACTGTGTTTGCTATACATACAGCAAATAGAGCTATGGGGTCTAAAAGTAAAAATTCTGTAGTTTTAAAGCCAAAGTTATGCTTCATTGACACATTAGAATGAAGAAAAGGAAAAGGAAATTGAAGAGACTTAAATAAAGATAATCATTATGCAGCTAAAAATAGCTGGTAAGAGGCCTGATCCCCTGGCATACCAACCCAATATACCAGCAGGCAATCCACTGTTTTCTCCATTGACTACAAATGATCTGCTCCACTGTACTAGGGCATCATGACCATAAAAAAAGCAAGTGCCTTTGAACTTAGTATTTGCAATGAGATTTCAAATTTCAGACTAAGGAAGTTCTCATTCTATGGAGTAGTTTTCTTACCCTAGTTCCCCAGATAATCAGTCTCTGTAATGTGCTTAATACATTTACAGTAATCCTGGGATCCTAGGTGCTGCATTCAGCTAACACTGAATCTCCAGAGATTCAGTGTTAGGGGGAAGTGCACTCAAATGTTTCTCTAAAACATGAAACGTGCACATGCTGATTATTTGGCATAAGATTACACAATGGTGGAAAACTTATTTCCAAATGCAAAATCTCTGAATCAAAAAAAAATGAGAATTAGATCACTTTTAAAATTTTAACTGAGTTTATTTGAGCAAAGAATAATTCATGAATTGGACAGGATTAGGTCACCTTTTAGGATGAAATATGATGCTGTTTCAGATGAGGGTTCTTACAGAGAGGTAGGGAGGAAGGTAAGAGATGAACCATCAGAGCAAGAGACATACACAAAAATAAGACACACATATGATAACATGTTGACATGGTGAGCCCTCCAACAACAGTTGGCGAATGAACATGCTCACTTATGTTGACAGAGCTGGTTTCTGGTTCTGAACCCCCTGGGCTTAAGTGATCTTCTGTCTCAGCCTAGTCCAGAGCAACCAAGACTACAAGCGTCCCTGTCTGTCTTCACATACACATTCTTTTTTTTTTTTTTTTCTTCGTGCTGGGAATTGAACTCAGGGGCACTCAACCACAGAACCACATCCCCAGCCCTATTTTGTATTTTATTTAGAGACAGGGTCTCACTGCATTGCTTAGTGCCTTGCCATTACTAAGACTGGCTTTGAACTTGTGATCCTCCGGCCTCAGCCTGGGATTACAGGCATGCTCCACCACGCCCAGTTTCACACACATTTTTATGGACCCATCCCTGCAGGTCGTCGCAGCCACAAAGACATGACTGTTGCCCACTTCAGTGCTTCTCTTTCCCCACAAGAGCGCTCTCCTGGCCTGGAGTAGGTCCTGTTTTCTGTTTGCCCTTGACAATGATGAGGAGAAACTCCCAGGGTATGAATGTGAGATCACTTTTATTTTTAGCCTTTCTTAATGGTTGTTAACATTTGCTCTGAGGGCTTTTACCGGCCTAAAAGGATGTAAATAATATCTTATATCAGTGTCATATTGACCAGAGGCATATTTAATAACTGTAAAGATCCAAACAGGGAGAGTAGAGACCCGTCTTCAGAGGCATTGTACACACACCCTCTCATAAATGTCTAAAAACTTTTTAGAGAATAATTTTAATTTAATCCATTTGTCTAGCTGGCACCTCTCTCAGATGATGGCCTACGATAAAACATCTGTTGTAAATGTAAAATCAATTATTAAACAACTGAAGCTATCAAGTGAGGCGCATATTGGCCACCTGTAGGCACAAGGCACACTGCTTCCAACAGGAGGTGTAACCTTCAGAGACACCAGAGGACAAGCATTCTAGAATCAGAGTGGTTGGTGAGTGTTCATTTCTACAATCACATATGCCTGCATAATGATGCTGGATGATGATGTTAAAGAACACCTTAATTCTCCTATCATGACTATGCGGTAATCTGTTAGTTAGGCTTTCATCATTGGATTTAGAGGGAACAAGGACAACTGAAGCTTCTTCCTTTTCTGCTATTCTGTAGGATAAATATCTTGGTGGTGGAGTTTGTCTTCACTGAGGACAGGCAGCATGAGAAGTGCCTAACATTGCCTACATAAGCTTCATCACACATGAAATGATCAACACATGCATTTGTGTATACATCACACACACAACTTCCACAATTTCATGAGGCACAAACCCTTTGTTTTTATCCTCATCTGGAAGAGAATTAAAAGAACATTTTAAATCATATAGATAACAAAAAGCATAAAACTTAAACCCAATTCTCTCTAATCCTAAAGTTTGGCATTTTGACCCTGACATGCATAGACTTCCAAACATAATCTAGACCTTTAGACTAAGTCCAAAAATTACCCAGGACATAGTTCAGTCAAATCTTCATTTCCTGAGTAGTTACTAGATAGTATAAAAAAAAAAAAGCCAGAAATTAGACCCATGTCTGTCTTTATTTCCTATGAAGGAAGAGGAAACAATGCAGTATGAATGAACTTGTTCTGTTCGCCTTAGATGTGATATTGAACTAGGCTGGTTGGAGGTGGCAGAAAGTTCACTGGGCCTGGAATTAGCTGGTTCCCTTGGAGATTAACCAGTAAGCAAAGAATTCTCTCCATTTTTCTTTTCATCCTGTGAAATGAAGGGATTACATGATCTCGGGGATACCTCCCAGCTCTTATGTTCTAACGTTAGAGCTCCTGGTATTTTCAGCTGCCCTGATTCTCCTCAAAACTTGGGGCAGAGTGTCATGGGGAAACAAAGTCCATGTAGGAAGTCATGTAAAACAAACAAACAAACAAAAAACACCTTCCATGACCAGGAGAAGGCAGGAGAGATGGGTGGATTAGCTGTGAGATTCAGGGCAGAATTCCAAGGGCAGTTTCTGACGGTCTGCAGTCATCGGGTTTGGTATTTGGTCTGTGCACTTGCTACCCACCTACTCTTTATTGATAATATTTTATGTAGCCAAATCCAAAAATTCAATAAGATAGGTTGGAAGCTTCTGCCCTAGACAGCAGTGAAGCTGCAGTTTGTAGAAAACAACTCTCCCTTCCAATTTCCACTGCCCACTGCCCCCACACACCCGTGGACTCACACACTTGCTTAACTTCCCTATTCATGCGTGTGTATCACCTGTGAGTGTATGTGCAGAGTGGTGACTTGGATCACGGTATTTAACGGTCTCAAAGCTGTGACTGTGCTTTGCCCTAGGAGTATTCTGTACAAAGGTACAGGATGAGATTTCCTGGGAGGTGCTGTGGCACTGCCCTGCCTGAGGAAGTTCCAAGCAAAGATGCAGAGTGCTTCATGCAAAAGCATGGAACAATCACAGTCTTGACCTTGAGCTCAGACACCAACTGCTGAGGATAGAGAATTCTAACAAGATAACCACAATATCTTCCAAGTGCTGTGACCTTCAAACCAGCCTGCTTTGGAGAAACTTTCCCACAAATAACCTTTCAATGGATAAAACCTATATAATTAATAAACGTGCTGTGCTAGCTTTGGGTAACTGTTCCTCCACCAGAGATCGGTGTCCCACCTGATCCCAGCTTTGTAAATATTTGTGTGTCTTTCTTAATCCCCACTTGCCCCTCTCCAGTCTTTAGGGTCAGCCCTGTAGGTCAAGGCAAGTGTGAACTCAAAGTTGGATAGGAGTTGTCATCCCTTACCAATGCCTTGTAATCAACCTCCAGACCATGAACCCCATGAGCACACACCTGCTCAATTCACTGCTCCATCTCCAGCACTCAGAACAGTACACATCAGCACACATCAGAACTCATCAGCACACAGTGGATGGCAAAGATAGAAATGACAGAGCAGTGCAGTAGAATAATCCAGATAAAGAGAGAAGTCAAACATGTCTCCAAGGAGATAATAGTCCCAGAATTGCTTTACTAAATAATACTCTGCTTAGCACCTAATCTCAAAGCTGACTGCGATCTGTGATCCTTTTGCGACAAGACTGCATAAAATGAGAAGCATTAGACTTCACTGAAAATCACACATCTTTAATATTTTTATGGAATTACGCAACAGCTGGGCCCTCTACCGAGTTTCTGAGTCAACCCTAGAAGCCCATACTACCCAGGTCCTCTCTCTTGCCCATTTATTATGGAAATGTTCTAAATAGTCTCCCATCCCATTAAATCTCTCATTAGTCTTCTAGAATATGCACCTCTCAACAAGAAGACTCCCAGATCCTTTATCTCTCCAAATATTCCTGAACCTTCTTAACTTGCTCTGCTTTGAAGACCCTGCTCCTCACTGTGGCTCTCAGACCACAGCCCCACTCGCTAAAGGCCCTTACTTGGCATGCAAGCCATCACACTATTCCACGGTAAGATCAGTCTTAGAGCATTCTCTCTGGAACTCACATCTTCCTCCTGCTACTACTCAATTTGATTTCCTCCCCTCCCTTTTCTGCAAAATTCACCCAAAATAGCTTTCTGGACTTGCTGTTTCCAATTCTTGTCCTCTTATTCTCTCTTGGCACCCATTCTATCAGACATTCTTCCCTATGATTACACAACAGCAGTTCTTTCAAGGTCAACGGTGACCTCCACATGGCAAAATCAAGCACCGCTGCCCAGGCCTCATCTTTCTTGAGCTCTCGGCAGCATTCCTGTCTCACGGGGCTTCCATGCACACTGGCCATTCTCACAGACAACTTCTGTTGCCCTGATTTCTCCAACCTTGAAATACTGGAATGCTCAGAATCCCCTCATACGTTTCTTTTCTAAGCTACATCTGTACCCGCTGATGGCTGGGTATGGTTATGTAATTTTTAGGGCCCAGTGCAAAATAAATTTGTGGGCACCTTCTTTAGAAATTATTAAGAATTCAAAACAGCAACAACAGAACATTAAGGCAAGTGCAACGCTCTTCCAAGAGCTGAGTCCTGCCCATCTTCAGGACAAGAATGCCTGGAGCCACTGAGAAGATTCTTGAATTTGGACCTCTGGCCTTGAGCACCTACCCAGACCCCAGATTTTTAAACCCAGTTGTCTACTAAACACACTCACTCTGCTCTCTAGTGGGCATCTTAGATGCAGTATGGTCAAAACCAAATCCCCGAACCTCCCATCTCCAAAAGAGAATCCTGTTCTCTGCAGTCTCCTTATCTCAGAGTGGCACACTCTTGCAGATTCTAAGTCCAATCACCTTGGAGCCACCTCTGATTCTCTCCCTTTCCAAGCCCCTCATCCAAAGTATGAGCAAATACCCTTGGCTGTACCTTCCAAAACAGCAAGGCTGTCCCCACCTCTCCCTGCTCTGCTTCCACCTTGGTACAACATACCCCCACTTGATTACTGCAGACCCTCCCCACTGTCTCCCTGCTGCCACATTCTTTCTCCCGTGTCTAGACCCTGAGGCTGGCGGTCCTTTGAGAAGAGTCTTCCTAAAATGAATTTGAAAGTGCCCTGACTTTCCTTAAGTTTAATGAACATTAGTCAAAATTACCCAATAGGCTTGTTTCCCTCTCACTCAACTACTTTTTTTTTTCTGCTTATTTTCTCAAAACAGGAAAATGACAAGTGACCCCAGCTCCAAACCGTAACCTTTCTTATGTCAAAGGTCTACCTACACACTTGCGGAGAATCTTGAAACAGTAAGAAACCAAATTTTAGAAAGTCCTTTTTCAATTTTGCATTATCTAAGAGTCTAGGTAACCCATCATGTGTCATAACAACAGATGGGCCAATTCCACACAATCATGATTTCTAAATATGTTATATAACATAACAAAGGGCTCTAACCCAGTGAGTGGTTGGGAAAGCTGTATTTGAAGTACCCAAGAGTGTTACTGCTTTCAAGGATTCCTGTTCCAATACCTAGGAGTCTGAGCACTGGGTCTGCCTGTACTGTCTATCTCTGTGTGCTTCTGGACGCGGTGTCTGCAGGTAATGGTGAGCTACTATACGTCGCTACCGTGAGCGCGAGGACCCGGGCCCCAAGGGGTAGATAACACTCTAGTGCTCTGGCTTTAGAACTCTGCAGAAAATACTGCACACCGCAACACTGGCCTCCGGCAGGCGAGGCGAGATGTCCCCCAACCCGACCAACCGCGCGCACCGCCTCTGGGAACACTGCTGGCAACTGCGGCTCCAGTAACGTCCATCAGTCGCAGCACCAGCACCGCGTAGGGTGCACGGGCATGCGCGCACGCGCGCGCGCGCGCGCACACACACACACACACACACACACACACACCTGTGCCAGGCGAATTGGAGTCTCTGACCCCCGCCGCCCCCTTTGCCCGGGCATTGGTCCTTTTAGCCTCCCAGGTGCATTGGCGCCACCCCACCCCCAGCACAGAAAGAGCGCGGCGTGAGTAGGTCCCGCAACCCCCGCAGCCCAGGGAGGAGGGGGGCAAAGCAAAGGGCGGGGCAGTGTCACATAACAGCGGGCGCGCCGCCCCCGCCCCCGCCCCCAGCCCCGGCCCACCCTCCCCGCCGCGCCCCTCCGCGCTCACCCACTGAGGAGCCGATCCTCGCCTTTCGCTGCAGGGACATCTTAAGAGCCTTGTCCAGGCCTGCGCCCTTCAGCATCGCGCCCGTGTCGCGGGCTTGGCCGCCCGGGGTGAGCAGAAAAGGCTGAGCGCAGGGCTGGGCACAGGGGCCGCGGCGCGAGGGCCATGGGAGAGCCGGCGACTCCCTGGGCTGCGGACTGGCCCGGCCCGCCGGCGCCCGTGCCCCACAGCCGCGGAGGCTGCGCCGTTCGTGCCGCAACGGCCAATGCGGCAGCGCCGGCGAACGCCGCCGCTGCGGGCCCCTCTGGCCCGGGCTGCGGAGCGGGGGGCGGGGGACCGGCCGTGCTGCGGAGAACCCCGCAGGAGGAGGAGCGGGCTGGGGAGGCTGGGAAGGACCGCAGCGCTACGCAGCACGGGGGCTTTCAGGTGGTGGGGAATGCGGTGGTGCGGGCTGATGGAGGATTGGATGGTACTTTAGGGAGACTCTTCTAGAAGATGGAAGGCCCCGGGGGACTTCTGGTCTGAGCCTGTGTGCTCTTTGCCTGCTTGTCAGTTATCATATAGTGCAAGTGGAGGCAATGTAACTCTTGACCTTCTATTTTTTGGCAGTTTGTGTCTGGCCCGGTATTAACTGCGTAGTTTCTTCATGGAATATATATTTCCAAGATATTTGATGTCTGGCCTCGGAACTTAGAGAAGCCCTAGGTCTGCAGCCCCTGACTCCCACCCACCACAGCTTGCATAGAATTCTAACTAGTGCCGTGGTAGAGCTGTAAGAAACTTTAGGCAACATTCCAAGGAAACACAACAAAATTATTGAGAGGTAAGGTGACTTGTCCAAGGTCACTCGATCTATTTTTATTTTCTTTGTCTACCAGTTAATGTTTAAAATGCTTGCTCCTCTGGGCAAATTTAGGAGAGAGAGAGAGAGAGAGAAAAAAAAAGTAAATCTTTATCATAGCTGATGAAATTCTGACCTGAGTTTAAAATGCAGATAAAGAGTCTGTCCCTGTGTATACTGGTGTGATCATTTCATTTTACATAAGTATCAGGGACTGACAGGGAGAACAGAGTTCTGAAAGAACCTGTGCTCAGTGTGTCAGTCAGCTTTTTTGCCGTGGTGACCAAAAGACCTGACAAGAACAGTTTAACCCTTGATCATACTGTTCAACCCTTGAACAGTTTAACCCGTGGCTCCTGGGTTTCAGTTCACGATGGTCAGGTCCATTGCTTTGGACCCTGGTAAGGCAGATCATCATGGTGGAATGATACGGCAGAGAAAAGCAACCCAGGACTTGGAACAAGAAAGGAGACTAAGAAAGATTCCCCTCACGGTAGACAAAATATATTCTCCAAAGGCACATCTTAGTTACCACTCCTCCCTAGCTGAGGATTAATGCACTGATTAGGTTAAGACTCTCATAACCCAGTCAGGGCACCTCTAAGCTTACTTGCATTGTCTACATATGCCCTTTTGGGGGACACCTCATATCTAAACCATAACACTAGGGATAAATAGACTGAGTGCCCCCACAGGTCCTCTTGCCTGGCCTCTGCTAGGGGTTTTCTTAGGAAAATCTAGAAGGGAAACTTGTACTGAAAACTGTAGGCTGTAACAAACTACATTAAATTTTAGTTTCAAGTAGGATTTCTTGTCTGTCTAGTCTGAATCCTCAAAGTATTTCCCATAATAAATTAATCTGTAGTGGAGAGTTGAAGACAAAGGAAAATTCTTAAGTATTGAGCTGAGCTTCAGGGTGGGCATTGTTTCCTTTGAGTTTTCCTACCTGCTGAGATGCTAAGGATTTTTTTTCTTCCCCAAACTTTAAGATCAGTAGAAAACTTTTGTTGTAGTTGTTGTCATTAAATATAGAACATTTGCCTGGACCACCACAGACAGACCCGGAGTCCTACCCTGATTTCTCGAAGCCCCATTATTTCTTTTGTTTCCATGTTTATATTTGGTTATAGTAAAATAACTAAAACTGGCCTCATAACTTTGTGGAAGTGTAAGATAGTTCAAGTTGGCACACTTTGAACATCAGATAACAAGAGCCCATTCTTTCTTATTTGTCTACTAGAAAACAATCAGCTAGCATCCTTCTCTCAAGAAGCTCTTTTATATAAATGAAGCTGATTGTGGTGGCACAAGCCTGTAATCCCAGCAATTGGGGAGACTAAAGCAGGAGGCTTGCAAGTTCAAGGCCAGCTTCAGTAATTTAGCCATACTTTCAAAATAAAAATAAAAAGGGTTGGGGATATAGCTCACAGGTAAGCACCCCTGGGTTCAATCCCCAGTACAAAAAAAAAAAAGAAAAGCTTCAAGCCATCTCTTAAGCTCTCTTTCTTCAAACTGAAAAAGTTCTATTTCTTTTGTCTGTTAGTTTTTGCAATTCTGGAGATTGAACCCAACGGCACAGGCATGCTAGGCTCGTGCTCTACTACCAAGTTATACCCTTAGTCCTAGCCCCATTTCTTTAAAAAAGTGTGTATCTTTTTATACACATACATATATAAACATTTTTAAAAGAAAATGGCATATATGTTTGGCATGTTAAAAGGTTATAAGCATGTATTCAACATCCATATGTCAACTCTCCAGTTTAGGAAACATCACAGTATAGGCCAGTGGAAGACTTTTGTGTACCCTTCCCTAATCCCTTTCTTTGCCTTCTGTTCCCCAGACCAACTTCCTTTCATCCTTTCTTCACTGGGTGTCTTTTTTATCTCCTTATTATTACTTACAGACTAATGAACTAAAAATCAACCCTGATAGTATTGGGCAAGGGTCTCAGGAGGACCATTTCATGGAAATCTTTATTCTATGAGGTTCTTGTTAACCCATTAAGTCCCAAGTTTCAATTCTGCAAATATTTCAATGAAATTGACATAGGTGCATTAAAATAACTTAAATAATAAGTAATCTAGAGCTTATATATTATTTTATTGACTAATACTAATAGTAATATAATTAACATGATATAATTATATTACATACTGTATTTTTTATACAGTTTCACTTCTGGGATGATGGAGCAAAATGGGTTAAGCGTTATATAAATGTATTTTGATTACTTAAATTTTCTCTGAACTCTTCTCATTTTTATACATTGTTTTTAGAGAGCTGTGTCCCAAACGGCGCATAGGAGAAGAAATATCAGAAGAACTGTAAATTTCTGTCTTCCCAATGACAAAAAGGGCAGTTGTCCCAGACCCTTCCTCCACCATCAATCATTTCATTCATTCATTCATTCACATTCACGTCTGATATTTGGTGGCTGGCAGCTGGGATTTGGATGGGGCTGGTAGCTGGTGTACCTATACATGGCCTCTCTGCCTGGGATTCCTTACAACATGGTGGTTTGATTCCAAGGGTGAATTCCCAAGAGAGAGTATCAGGTGGAAGCTGGTCTTGTAAAGCATGGCCTTGGAAGTATGCAAGGCAGTCACAAAGACCCTGTCAGTCCAAGGGAGGAAGAAATAGACTTGCCTTCTGATGGAAAAGTGATAAGATTCTGGAAAAGCACAAGAGTTGTAAATATGTTGCAGCCACTTTTGGAATTACAATCTGTCAGAACCAGCAAGCAAGAGTAATGTTAATAAAATATTATTTATAATTACATCATAATCACATATAGTCACAGAGAAATTCCTAAAAGATGTGCAAGACCTCCATGCTGAAAACAAGGCATTTCGAATTTGAGAGAACAAAGTTGAAGGAATTCTACTATTTGATTCCAAATTTTTCTGTAGTACTAATACTAACCAAGACAATGTGGTGTTGACATATAAATAAACAAATAGGTTATTGAAACAATAGAGAGGCTTAAAGTATATCCAAGTACATATGACTGGCTAATTTTGACAAAGACACTAAGACTGTTCAATAGAGAAGAGATAGTCTTTTCAATAAATGGTGGTATAACAGCTTAATAACCATGGGGGGTGGGGAGCTTTGACCTCTTAACCACATACAATTAATTCAAAATGGATCATAAACTTACAAGTGGAAAAAAAACAAGCATGCAAATCTTCTAGAAAAAAGCATTGGAAAAAGATTTCATAAAAGGACATAGAAAACACTAACTGTAAAAGAAAACATTTATAAATTGGACATCATAAAAAATAAACTTCTGCTCAACAAAAGATACCACCAAGAAAGAGGACAGGTAAGCCACAGACTGGGAGGAGATGTTCATAATGTGACATCTGAAAAAAGACCTATATCTAGAATATAGAAATAATTTATGCAATTCAATATTAAAAGACATCTAATATCAATAAAACTGGTCAGAACACTTGAACAAACTCATTACAGATGAAGATATACAAAAGTTCAACCAGCACATGAAAAAGTGCTCAAAATCATTAGTTATCATGAATAGGCAAATTAAAACAACAATATTCTATACACACTTACTAGAATGTTAAAATAAAAAGATCATCTCAAATATAGAGGATATTGAACACCATAACTCATATATTGTTGGTGGAAACGTAAATTGTTGGGGTTTTTTGGGACCAGGGATTGAAGCCAGGGGCACTTAACCACTGAACCACTTCCCCAAGACTTATTTATATTTTATTTTGAGAAAAGGGTCCTGCTAAGTTGCTTAGGGCTTCACAAAGTTGCTGAGGCTGTCCTTAAACTTTCACTCCTCCTCCCTCTGCCTCCAGAATCTGTGAGATTATAGGCATGCACCACCATACCCATCTTGCTCTATACATTTTTTAATACTTGTAGTTTTTCATAAAGTTAAATATACACCTTTTCTATGACTCATAAATTCCACTTCTAGGAATTTCCCCAAAAGAAATGAACACATTCTACAAAAATATTCAAACAATAATGTTAATAGTTGCTTTATTCAAAATAGACACAATTTGGAAACAATCCAAACATCCATCAACAGGTAAGTGGATAAACAAACTGTGGTCTTTTCCTATAATAGAATATGACTCAGCAATAAAAAGGAACAAATTAACAAATACACATTGTGTGTGTGTGTGTCTCTCTTCTTACAAAGCTACCAGTATGCCACAAAGGAAACACCATCCTGATGACCTTTTTCTAATCCTAACCTCCTGACAAAGTGTCCACTTGTAAAGACCATAGGTGGATTAAGTTTCCACCCTTTTAGCAAAAGCAGAATATGGAAGAGTATGCATAGTAGGGTTTATTTAAATGAGGTTTAAGAAAAGGCAAAAATAAACTCTAAGCGTCAGGTTGTAGAGATTTACTGGGAAGGATCCCAAAGGCACTTTGGGGGATGATGGAAAATTTTTAGTTTTTGACAAAGGAGTGAACATTGGGTATGTATGTTTGTTAAGACTATCAAACTGTACAGTTAAGATTTGTGCATTTCAGTGTAGATTAAAAGTCACTTTTTAAAATACTAATAGGAAATTAATTTTTAAAATGCTTGAACTAAGATATAATAATGTTATTTATAAAAGCAAACATCTGGAAATTAGGCCCATGAGAAGGGATTAATTTTTTTCCTAAAAAAAAAACTATTCACGAATGATTACACGAATGGTGTGAATCTACATCATGTACAACCATAGAAATGAAAAGTTGTACCCCATTTGTGTACAATGAATCAAAATGAAGTCTGTAAAAAAATAAAGTTTTTAAAAAATGAATTTAACAATTTTTGAATATTTAATGGATTGGGAAAATATAGTGATTAGCAATGAAGAAAGGGCATTTTGTAATCCATTTTTCTATGGATCACACTTATATAAATTATATAAAATTTATCTTTATCAGTATATACCATATGTCTGTATCCATATCTAAAGAGAGAAATATTAAAATGTTAATAGTAAGCAGGGTGTGGTGGCACACACCTGTAATCCCAGGAATTTGGGAGGCTAAGGCAGGAGGATTGAAAGTTCAAGACCAGCCTCAGCAACTTAACAAGGCCCTAAGCCACTGAGTGAGACCCTGTCTCAAAATAAAAAATAAAAAGGGCTGGGGATGTGGCTCAGTGTTTAGCACCCCTAGATTCAATCCCTGGTTAAAAAAAAAAAAAAAAAAAAAAAACCTTAACAGTAATCATCTCTGAATGGTGGTTTTTTAATTTCCTTCTTTATACTCTTAGTAGCTCTCAAATTTTTTACAGTAAGAAATGGTGTCTTCTTAAATGAATTGTAGAAGTGCAGTGAGTCTATCAGCCCAAAGTTATGGCTTCCATCTAAAGCAGGGCTGAAATTGCTTCCAGGATGAATGTCCGCATGGGATCAAAGCAAGTGCAGCTTGCTGCTATGGTTTGTCACCTCCAAAACACCATGTTGGAGTTTAATCCCTTTTGTGATATTAAGAGGGTGAAAATTTAATCTAACTGTGGTCCTTAGATATGGGATCTTAGGAGGGAGATTAGGATAGAAAGGTCATCAGGGTAGAGCCCCCATGATTGAACGCTGGTAGTTTTATAAAGAGAAAGAGAAGAGAGACACCAGGGCAGACACTTCCCACTTCTTGCCATGTGATGCCCTGCTCTACCTGGGGACTCTTCAAGCAAGCAGGCCATCACCAGGATGCAGCCCTCTGACCTTGGATCATAGTTGAAAGTGACAAGAACTCTCTTTCCTTTGTAATTTATCCGATCTGTAGTAAGGGGTTATTAGCAACAAAGAATGGACTAATACAAAGTACATTATCATCTCTGTCCTGTGGATGAATCAGCTCAGAATTAGGGAAGTTATAAAATTCGCTTAAGATCAAACAGGTAAGTTCAGCGGAGCCAGAAGTGAGCTCTTGTCAGAGTGTGTCCTGTGATCACATTCACGATCTTGTGATTATTGTATTCCCCTCTGAAAGCACCCAGAAAACCCACTCCAGATGCAGGAACTCACCCAATAGATTTTATAAAGCAGGCAGGCAGAGTGTCTGCCCGCAGGGTGTGAGAGAGAGAGAGAGAGAGAGAGAGAGAGAGAGAGAGAGAGAGAATGAATTATCGAGAGTAAGAGTGAGAGAGAGGCAGACAACCAGAGTGCTCTCAGGGCTGGGAGAGAGAGAGAAAGAGAAAGTGTGAGTGAGAGAGAGAGAAATGGTGGGAGAGCTATTCTTAAGTAGTGTAATTGGACCAGTGACTGACTAGGAAGTTCACGGGCTAACAATCTGGGTTGTAAAGTGGTGTGGTGTGTCGGGGGACAGAGTACTGGCGGCAGCAAAATGGCCTGATGCCAACATCCTCCATCTCTTTCAACAGAGAAAAGGTTTTTAAAAAAAAAGTATTTCTCAACAGTCACAGTAGCACAAACCAAAAAACAGACTTTTGTATAAACTGCATGAAGGGCTTTAATTGAGCATCTGTATTTCCTATCACTTCTGCTGACCAGAGACCAACAAAGGCAGTTACTGTTTTGAGTATATGCACTCTCCTACACAAAATGAATTCAAAACTCATATATTACTAAATTCTGAAATTTCTCATCAAGCCTCTAGTCACTGAATATCTGTAGCTTTTTCGGAGTTTATGAACTGCTCTCTCCTCACTCTCTGTGATTTGGGGATAGGACTAACAATATCACAGACACAACTCTTTGTCCAAGGCGTGGGCTGGGAGCCTCCTGACCAATTAGGTCAAATCCCCTTAGAAACCTGCTTTATCTGGAGGAGATCACATGATCCAAACAGAAGCAACCAGAGAACTTTAGAGAGGCAGAGTGAGCAGGTTAAGCCCCAAAAGGCTTGAGCTCCAAGGAGGCTGGGGGTCTGGGGCTTCTAGAAGCCATCTTGGTTATATAGCCAGGAGATTCATTTTCTCATCATGTTGTTTGCTCTGGTTAATTTAGTCATTTCTGAAGCCCAGTCTACTTGCTGGACTTTATATGATAGAATGAACTCCATTTTTTGCTTCAGATTATATACAATTCTAGAATGTTTATATAGGAAGGACTTAGGGAAGGAAGAAGCTAGAAAACACATCTTGAACCTGTAGCAAGCACTGCTTTCACTTTCAATGTAGAGTTCTGGAAGGATAATGGAGATTAATGGGAATGGTGTCAAGAGCAGTATATTTATTTTCTCAATCCAGCTCACAGCCTGCACGTGGTTAACTGTTCACCCACTGTGTGGGCCACAGCAGACAAATGGGAGCTAAATCTCTCCCTGAGTTACTCCCAGGAGCAATGCTAGTTATTATACCACTTGTAAGCAAAACAGTATAGACTAGTACAAGTCTCTTCATCTTTCTGCTCCTCTTTTCCTCTTTGTCATCAAATTTATCTGGAACAGGCTATTGTTTTAAAAAATGCTGTGTGTAGATGAATGAATATCAGCATAAAAATAAAGCAACAGCAATGCTTCTCAAGATGTTTTTCAACACTGCTGACTTCAAAAATGACACGTGCTCATGAACATCAGCTGGTATATAGGCTTGCAAACCTCTTATTCCCAGAAAACACGATTTACTTGAATGGGTACAGTTAGTATCATTCTAGACAAGAGCTGCCCAGGGTACCATGTTGTCATGTCCCATCACAAAAAAGAAGAATCTCTAATCTTATATTCTACATTTATTTGTAACTTCTTATTTCCATGTATATGATGCTGGAAAAGTAATTAAGACCATGATGAACACAAAGAAAGCCCATAGGTCAAAAATATCCCCATCAATGTCTTCCTCTCATTTACATAATTTTCCAGAAATAAACTACTTTCTCATTTCCATTCCTCAAATGTGTTCTCAATTATTTCTTTTTCTTAGAGAAAGTTTAGGATTCTAAGAATATAAACAGTAGACTTCCACCTGTAACATAAATTTTTAAATATCAAAGGGAGAAAATTCAGAGAATTAAAAAAACTTTATAATTCATTCTCTTAGTAACAAATTACACAATTTAAGCCTGGTTACAATGTCATGTGAGACAATTTTCATCAATGAATTTTTACATCATTATTTATATTTATCCTAGAATATTATTTATCATCAGAGGAAGTTAATCTTCCACTTTTACATGAATTTGAAAGATAACTGATGCATAACTTTTTCCCCTCTTCCTTGCTCTGTTTCAGTTCCATTCAGTCCTTCTTTCTCTGAATTTCACTCTGTCATTAGGTAAAAGGTTTATTGCCCTTAGGGTTTCCATTTGGGTAGTTTGTATGGAAATTTCACTAAAGACATAATGAAGGGCTGGGGATTTAGCTCAATTGGTAAAGTGCTTGCCTTGCAAGCACAAGGCCCTGGGTTCAATCCCCAGCACTGAAAAAAAAAAAAAATTCATGAAAGAAAGAAAATGGGAGATTTCTTGATCAAATCAATATTCTGTCTATTGGCCTTCTTTTCCCTGTATGTAAATTAGTGAGCAGATCCCTTGAAGCTCTGAAATTCAATGATATAAAAATAGAAAAGACCAGATGGTATAAAATATCTAGTGTTGCTGGGCTCAGTGAGGCATGCCTGCAATCCCAGTAGCTGGGGAGGCTGAGGCCAGAGGACTGCAAATTCAAAGCCAGCCTCCACAACTTAGTAAGGCCCTGAGCAACTCAGTGAGACCCTGTCTCTAAATAAAATATTAAAATGTGCTGGGGATGTGGCTCAATGGTTAAGTATTCCTGGCTTCAATTCCCAGTATTTCAAAAAAAAAAAATCTAGTGTTACAATAGCATTAACAACAGTCAACCATGAACAAGACATGACCAAGCCTTTCCTTGCCATCCATTCCACCAGTAGGTATCAGACTTTCACATGTAAGAGAACTTTCTCCACTAATTAAACTGAGGCATTTATTGAACTGCAGATCCCCCACTTCCTGTCCTCTCCTCATTCAATAAGTCTTTAGATAGGCCAGTTGTATCTGAATTTTTATAAAAATTTTATATGTATGAATATATATATATGAATTTGAATTTATATATATACATATATATAATCTATGCATCATTTTAAAAAAACTTTAGATTCAATCCAATTTTCTATATTTTATATAAATAGAAAGCAGAGGAAACTTTCATGTCATTGATCCACACCTGAGAGTCAGAACTACTACTTATGAACTTGGATAGCAAGAACCTGAGAGAGTGGTGGCTGGACTAGGTGTGTGGAGATCAGAGAAAGGAGAGTGTTCAGATGAAGAGGTGGGAATATGAGGAGTGAGGTATGATTGTGTACATGTGGGCACAAGAATTGGGACCATCTTTAACCTGGGCCCACTTCAAGTAGGGAGGCAGTAGAGCAGGGAGGCAAGTTTGCTTGGATAGAGCACTCATTCCAGGACCTCAGGACCCAGTGTCCACCTAGGAGTTGGTTTTGAATGCCCATCCTCTGGGCAACAATCTAAAATCAGACTTGGAAACAAAGCTGCCATTTCCTGCCGTCTTTCCTCCTCTACCTATAATTATAGCCTGAAAGGCAATTTTGACACAATGTGCCCTCTCCAACTTCAAGCCAGTGGAACCAAAGGAAAGCATGAATGTCCAGCAGAAGAGAGATGGACAATGGTGTGAATTAGGTAATTAATGCAGAGTTCATAGAAGCATTGGCAACTTATGCACACCAGGTTCCCCCCCGACACCCAAAAGACCCTTGCCATAATTAAGCTTCTCTTCTTGTCAGAAAGATTTTTTCAAAGAATATCAGGAAAAATTTCTGCAGAGGGCATTGCAATTTGTAGCTTCCTCTTTTTCGTAAATGCCAGGTTTGCTGACTAAACTTGTGAAACCTCTGTCTAGCCTAAGAATGTGGGACAAAGAGCAACTGCTATGTACCCGCCCCCCACTGACTTGTACCAACCCCACTGAGTATAAATCTAAAAGAATTTCCAGACCTGAGGTCCAGAGATTTTTAGGCATTAGCCCCCTCTGGGCCACTGCAGCTAAATAAACCTGCTTCCTAAAAATTCTTCAAGTGTCCAACCTCATCTGTCCTACATCAGTACTTTGATCACTCCACCTACAGGAAGCTGCTGTTCCGTGATCTTCACTCTGTTTTTAATACAACTTGTTAACTTCGTGAGGGGTATTGTGGTTGGAGAACGTAATTGGCACCTCTCCATAACCAAGTGCTCATAGACTGCACTCTATCATAACGTGTCTAAGATGAACAAGGGAAGAAGGCCTGTGTGGCCACCCTTCCTGTCTAGAACAGGGGACACCTGGAGTACTTACAAGACTGTATGGCATGCCAGTCGATTAACATATTGTGCAAACAGAGCAAGTACACTGTGTACTAAATACAGGCCCGTAGTTAGGAGTATTTATACTTTGTACATTTTTTAAAAGAATACTTTTTAGCAAATGAGGCTAGAACAATTGGAAACCCATATGCAAAAGTAGACAAATTTAGACCCTTTCGTCTTACCACTTTCGGAAATGAACTCAACAAAGACCATGGACTTTACATCATAGTGGGTTCCCCGGCTTGTGTTTGCCCACGTGGCATGGTAAGAACACCCATAAAGCATGTACAGTCACCTTTTGGTATTCTCAGGTGATTGGTTCTAGGATTCCCACAGTTACCAAAATTCACAGATGCTCAAGCCCCTTTTAAAAAGGAACTTCTGTGTATGGCATCTGCTAGAACCTACACGTAGCTTCCCATAGACTTTAAATTATACCTGGATAATTTATCATACCTAATACAATTAAATGCTATATAAAGTTATTATACCATATTGTTTAGGGAATAATTATTTTTTAAAGTCTGTTCCTAATCAGTACAGATACAATTTGTTTCACGTATTTTTTGTCTGTGTTTGGATGAATCCATAGATTCAGAATCCATGAATATTGAGGACCAAAAAAAAAAAGGTGATGGAACTTTAATGTTGCACACACAACTTCACTCCTACTTATGTGTTGAGAACCACATGCACGTCTTCCCTCTCCAGTACCCTGGAAGCTGGGGACAGCAGATTCTTTCTGGAGCAAAAGGCAACAAGCTGTAGGGATAGGATCCAGGAGTCCTGATCCTGTGAAGATCTCTATCCTGCTCCTAACTGGATGCCACCAGAGCAGCCACAAGTAAAGGTTCCTCCAACTCAGATTTGAGGTACCAGAGACACTAGGAGAAAGGTGGAGGGCCGTGGCAGGTGGAGTTTCCACTACATGGGAAGCACGGCATGGTTGACTTCATTCATGAAGTCAAGAACCATTTTTAAAACTGTTTTGTTACGAATGATAGAACTCTTGCTTTATGACTGATAGATTATTATTTCTTTTCGTAAACCATTGAATTTAAATGACTTCTTTAAATGATGAAGATGAATGCTCATTTATTTATGTTCACATGTCCCAAAGTACAGGTATGGCCAATTCTACGGAGGAGCACCCCTAATATGTACATTATTCAAAAGATCCAATTTTACTTGTGTTATCAAATCAAACTTTTGAGATTAAGAGGTGTCTGTAATAAAGGGCTTATTGAAATATTACAGATGCTAGCCAAAGGGTGAAAGGACCAGTCCTGGGATATTTCCTTGAGTGGAAAACACCATTGCCAGATAGCAGTTGGAAAAATTCCCCTGGACCTAAGGGCCAGGGTGTGTTTTAATGAAATTTTGGGGAGAAAAAAACAAGAATTGCTTACATTGAATCTACATTGGCTCTGGACAAGAAGGGCAGGCAATGCAAAGCAGAAGTCCTGGGATTGGGGTGAGTCCACAAAGAGGAATGGCTGTTGCTTCTTGGTTCTGAAAGTAGAATGCAACATGGTCTTGATGGCTGCTCTCCAGAGCCCAGGAAAGGAATGTGGGGAAGTTTTATTTTTGTTTTTGTTTGTTTTGTTTTTCTTTCTCTTTGTTGATTTAGCTTGAAGCTGTGAGTTAAACTGGTTTTCCTTTCTTTACCTCCTCTCTCCATCATCTAGCCTGGAGTTTTATTTAGGACATCTCATCACTTGGGGAAAAAAAAAGGATTGGACACCCTTCCCTAATGGAGCATCCCTAAGAAAAACAGTCAACTTTTTATGAAAAATATAAAGACTTGCACTCACATACTCTTCAACCCCTGGGGCCCCCACCAAAGGGAATGGAAGTCAGATGAGCCAAAGCATCCCTCTCTTGGGTCCTGCATATGGAGAATTTTTACTTACAAGGGCATAACCTGAAGGCAGAATTTTGAGAAATTTACATTTAATATTTGTTTTGCTATCTGCTCCATCACTTCTGTAGGCTAAAAACATTTTAGACACATTAATCCCCCTGTAACATTGATGTTGATGTCTTCTCACTATTCTACTTTTTCACTATCTACTTTCCTGCTCTGAGTTTTAAGAGCAGCAACAAAGGGAGATAAAATGTTTCAGATGAGGCTACTCCTGAATTATTTAGCAACCAAAATGCTTTAGGTTACCTTTTGGCAGAGTAACAAAAGTGCACTTAGGATGTTCCTAGCATACTGCCCAGTCAGGAAGGAGAGTAGAGCCTGTTCTCCTCAAGCCTGCACGAGATCGGAGGCAAGGAAAAGAGTTGGGAGAGAGCACCCTCCAAGCTCCCTAAGGCGAGGCATGATCTGGCTCCTTTCCACTGCCCATACACCCTGCCGGCTACAGCCCTCCCAAGAACCAGTGACCTCAGCCACAGGAGGCCATGTGTCTCCTGATCATGATGTAGCTCAACCACACCCTCATCTGTGATTTTGAGCAGCCCTTTTCGTTCAACAGATTTGAATATTTGCCTTTATGAATCCATTCATGTCCTACTAAAGGACAGTGGCAATGTATGCCATTTCATTTATAATTGAACTTTAAAAAAAACCAAATCCATTAAATTCACCCAGCAAAACTCTCCCCTCGGATTATAGAGAATAAAGTGCCCATCTTATGAATTAAAAAGTAGAAACTTAACTCTAAGTAAACACTATCGAGGCTATTGGAGACTCATGAGCTGTTTGCAGATCTCAGAGGCACCCCCCTCTCCAGGCACCACTCCATACATGCTGCAATGGTCTCCCCAGGAAATGTTCCCAGAAAGAGTTTCCTTGTGTTCTACAAGGTTTTGCAGTCCTCATGCATGCATATAGTGGTGACCCAGCTTCTTCCTGCCACCACTAACAATCTGAGTCAGAAGAGGAAATGAGGACATGGTAGTATCCATGCAGAAGAGAAATATCAAGTGAGGAGTGGAAGAAAAGAGAAAGAAGGAAATGGCAGCAGTTGGGTCAAAGGCATTAAGCACTATCCCTTCTGGCCACCAACTCTGCAGGACCCTGACCCCACCTCTACCTTTCTCCTCAACTGCAATAGCAATCAGGGTCTTTGTACTGCCACACAGGCATCCTCAAGGAGCCCAGGCCAGCACATCCGGACTCCATAGCAAATCACACTTTCTTCCTTGAGTGTACAAACACCTACACCCACAAACTTTGCTTCCAAGAATCAGCCCTTTACCTGTTGTAACATCTAATGGCTGTAGGGCCCTGAGCCCCCACTCCCTGCCCCATTCCTTCCCTTTCTCTAGTTCTCAGCAGTGCTGGCAATTGTTTCAGAAGCTGACATGTGTCAGCAGCACCAGACAGAGGGTTGCAGTTTAGAAGGCGGACTGGTCAAAGTGCCTGGCTCAGCTGTGGATTGTGTTGCTGCACTGAGGGGCTGTGGGGATGGGCTCTGGCTTCCTGAGCTGTGGAGCCGGAGCTGAGACACTTGGAACCCAGAGTTAACCTGCTGCACATTGTTCCCAATTCAGGGTCAGCGGAGCCTCTCAGTAGCTCTTATCAGTGTAGAATGTCACAGCTTAGAGACGAGGAAACCCAGAGAAGTCAGAAGGACCTGATGATAGGAGTTGGAAAACAGAATGTTCAGGAGGGTTAAGAGAATAGAGATCTTTACCTGAGGAAAAACCTCTCGAGAGCTGACGGCTGGGCCTTGCAAAATCTAGCTGTGGCTCACTCTGTCAATGTGGCAAATTGATAGGTGTTAAATATCTTTTAAGGTTTACATAGTTTTGCTCATTTAAAAGATTAAACATCGCAGAGCAGAGTGGTGCACAGTTATAATCCCAGCTACTTAGAAGGCGGGAGGATCACAAGTTTGAGACCAGCCTGGGCCTGTCTCAAAATAAAATAAAAAGGACTGGGGATGTAGGTCAGTAATAAAGTGCCCTGAGTTCAATCCCTAGTATGAAAAGAGGAAGGAAGGAGCAAGAAAAGATTAAACAACTTTCCATATATTTATTGGTAGTTAGTATTTTTCTTTTTTGAACTAGCCATTGAAATTTTTAGACTTTTTTTCTCTAATTGATTATTTTTTTCACTGTAAATATTTTTCATTTTGTTATTTTTCTTTCAGCTTGTTTATAATATATTTTTTTCCTGGAGGAGAGGCAACAGGTGTTATTCCCCTGTACAGATTATCCATTAGAATTCTATGAGTGAACACAGACAGAATTCATGAAAGGACGCAGGCCCTCAGATACCAATGGCAAAATGGAACAACAGAACCTAAAGAGGGGCAGGTTCCATGATATTCCAAAGTACCGGTTCTGGACAGTCTCCTCAGGGTCAACCACACTCAGTTGCCCTGTCTGTGCCCCAGAGTCAAAGTAACTAAGGCTCTGTTAGCTGCCAAGCCTGCATGGACAGGTGACAGAAGCAGTGAGGATTGGAAGGGCCTAGTTCGCACAAATAATCACAGGCAATGCGCTTCCAAAGAAAGAAAGGATGCCGGAGAGCAAAGCCCACCAACAACCAGTGCCTCATGTGGAGGCTGCACAGTTGTTTATAATCTTTATCTTGAAGCTTTCTAGATTTCATCATGTGTTGGAAAGCCTCCTTTGTCTCAAGATTGCACTCTTAAACAATTGTTCATTTATTTAAGCATTTTTGTGTTCTCTTTTTTCACATCTGAATCTTTATTCCATCTGTAATCAATTTTATTTTAGAAAAAGAGGGAGAGAGTCCAATTTTTTTTTTTTCTCAATGGCAAGAAGGGATGTTCACACTGTTTATTGAACTATTCATTTCTTCCTCACTTGAAAATGTCACCTTTAAGGTGGATCTTTATTGTATTCTGGATTTCCAACAAAAACCTCATCTATTTCTGAGAACTATCTCACCCTTCACGGACAAGTCCCCTCTTTCAGGTGGAGGAAGCTGCAGCCTCTGGGAAGCAGAGAAGAGGCAGGGTCAAGGACAGAGCTTGATTGCCTGCCAGAACCCAAAGCGGGTTCACAGCTCAGCAATGTGATGCACAGGGAGGGTTGATGAAGAAGAACTGCCAACAGGGGAGTCAGTGGAACCCTGAGTAGTCAAGAGGTGTATGCACACGAATGCCTGCACAAATACACGCATGGGGCATGCACTTGCATGGCACACACAAGCACGCATTGAGTACACATGTACGCATGCACAGGTATGCACATGTACACACAAGCACAGATACAAACTAGACAAAGGTCAGGCACACATTCAGACTAGTCTACCTACCCAATGCATAGAAATTCTAGCAGCCAGGCATTTAGGGAAATAAGACAGAGAGAATTTTAAAAATTAGAAAATTAATGTGATAATTAATAGGAGTTCCAGGAAGAAAAAATTAATAGGTGGAAATGTTTTTTTAAAAATTAAAAAAAGAAAAATTTCTATAGTTGTGTTCACAAGTTTCCTAATTAAAAGAATCAGTCAAGTGCTCAATGCAGAGAATTTAAAAAGCAAACAAACAAAATGAAACCCCACAAATTACTGTGAAATTTCAGAATATCAGGGAAAAAAGATCTTGGAGTGTCCCTCCCCCCCAAAAAAAATGCTACTCTGAAGTAAATGAGATCAGATAGAACTTTCCTCTTCACTTACATAACACTATGGGGCTGGGGATATAGCTCAGTTGTTAAGAGTGCTTACCTTATAAGCACATAGGCCCTGGGTTCAATCCCCAGCACCGCAAAACAAAACAACACCACCAAAAACAACATAGTACTATAAAGAAATGTGATGCCTTCAACTTTCTGAGGCAGAAACTTTTAACCTAGGCAGGTGTGGTGGCGCACGCCTGTAATCCCAGCAGCTGGGGAGGCTGAGGCGGGAGGATTGCAAGTTCAAAGCCACTCTCAGTCAGTCTTAGCGAGGCCCTAAGCAACTTAGGGAGACCCGGTCTCAAATAAAATATTTTTTAAAAATAAGGGCTGGGGAATGAGGCTCAATGGTTAAGCCCCCTTGGGTTCAATCTTTGGTACTAAAATTAATTAATTCCACATGTGCCTCTATGTAAATGCAAAAAGGAAAAGATAGAGGGAGGAAGTATGTGTGTAAGTAAGTTCTGAAATGATACCAAAGGTGTTACTTCTGGAGAGGAGAAAGGAACTAAAAATGGAAAGAAGCAGAAGAGGGACGTAGGTTTTCATTTTTATTCCATATTTTCTTTATTAAATTGTTTATACTAGAATTGTCTTCCTGTATTACCTGAAAAAATCATGGAGTAAGCAGCATGTCTGGTTTCATCCTTTTAACTTATTTATCTGGTAAGATTTTTAAATAGATTTCCTAATAGTGAATAATCCATATCTTCTTAGAATAGCTCCATGTGCTTAGGTTATTCCTATATCAAATTCTGTTTGCTAATATTTTACTAGGATATTGCATTTAATGTTATGGTTGATATTGTTCTGTGTTCTCTTTTCGTGTATTATTTTAACTAAATTTTTTATATCTTTAAAAATATTTGGAAAAGATCATATTTTGCCAGGCTCTGGAAGGATTTGATACCATAGGGGTAAGGCAAGGTGATGCAGGGCTTGAGTGCAGCTCTGGAGGCAGACTGCCTGAACTTGAATCCCAAACCTGTCACTTCCTATTGGTGTGACATTGGACAAATTGAGCATTGGACAAATTGAGCCACTGTGTCCTCACCCATAAAATATGGTTCTGACGATGATGACAATATGATTTCATAGTGCTATTGTGAGAATTCATGTAAAACACATAAGTTTTCATAAAGATTTCAAAGTATTTGCTTTTGTTTATGTTCTGAAAGTTTAAGAATTCATCCATGAAATTGTCTGGCTGAATACTTTGTGGGAATGTAACTCCTTGTAACTTTTTTATCTAGTGACACATATAGATGGAAATGCTATGTGATGTTATGTGATTTTACTGCTACTATTTACCCATTTCTACTAAAGGACATTTAGGATTTTTCCAGAATTCACCATTACAATGTTACAGGAATATTTATGTCCTTCCTAATGCATATTTTGAGAGTTTTTCCAGGGTACAGACATAGAACAGCCGATATTTCCAAATTCTTCTCAAAGTGTTACTTCTGTTTTTGTTTTGTTTTATAATTCTCCATACATGTCTTTGTTTTTACTAACTCCTGTTTTCTTTTCCTTTTCCTTTTTTTTTTTTTTTTTTTTTTGAACCAGGGATTGAACTCAGGGACACTCGGCCACTGAGCCAGATCCCCAGCCCTATTTTGTATTTTATTTAGAGACAGGGTCTCACTGAGTTGCTTAGGATCTCACTAAGTTGCTGAGGCTGGCTTTGAACTTGCGATCCTCCTGACTCAGACTCCCAAGTCGCTTGGATTACAGGCGTGCGCCACCACGCCCGGCCTAACTCCTGTTTTCATACACTTTATCATTTTGCCTCTTAACATCTTGAATTTATTGTTTCACGATTACATTCCAGAATTCACCATGATCATAACCCATTTTTTATTTCTCAGTTGACAAAGTGTGTCTAGAGGTAAATTTTTCAGGAAAAGCACATGGGCGTTATACTTTCCTTAACTCTCATTTCCATGTCCCTGAAGCATAGTTACAGCTGTCTGTGCCCTGCTTGAGGTCTGAGCATTGGAGCCCTCTGTCAAGTCCCTGTGCTTGATGAGAATAATCTCTTCTTTGATCTCCCCCAAGCTAGGCACAGTAGCTAGAGTTACCTGGAGTGACTACTATCTTTGGATTTTGCTCTTTTGGTCCCCAACCCTGTGTTACTACTATAGTTTGGATCTGGAATATCCCTAAAAGGCTTGTACTAAAGGCTTGGTCCTCGATTTTTGGTGCTCTTGGGGGTAGATGGACCCTTTAAGAGGTGGGTCCTACTGAAAGGAAGTAAGGTCTTTGGGTATCTGCCCTTAGAGGCAATATTGAGTCTCTAGCCTCTTTCTCCTTTTCTGCTTCCCACCTGTCATGAGGTGAACAGGCCTCCTACACCACGTGTTACCACCGTGATAAAGTGTGCCACCACAGACCCAAAGTGGCAGGGCCAAGTGAGCATGGAGTGAAACCTCTGAAGCCATGAGCCAAAATAGACCTTTCTTTCTTAAAAGTTTATTTATCTAAAGTATTTTGTCACAGTGACACAAAGTTGATTAATACTGTAACCAATTCCCTATATTAAATTCCCTCTTAAAATGTCCTATGTGTTTTGTATTTTTCTAACTATACTATGATCTAGAGATTAAAAAAATATCTGTTGGATCCACATACTCTTTAAAAATAATCAAATCACATTTTGTCTGACATATTCTTTGGATTTTGTAGCATGAATTTGAAGTCCTTCCAAGTTTTTCTTAAATATGCATTTGCATCTTATTTAGTATCTTTCTAAATATACTTCAGAAAGCAGAGAGATCTGTCATGCAGAATTAAAAAGAATAGAAGAAAATATACTGAAATTTTACATGTACTGTCTCTGAGTGATGGACTTTCTTTAGTGTTTTTCAAATCCTTACAATAGGCATGTATTTAATTTACAAGTAGGGGTTAAGAGAGATTAAAATGCTTCATAGTAACTTGGGGGAATAACTATTCTTTTTTAAAAACCATGATGCATATTCTAGACCCAGATCACTACTGTACACATTTTTAGGTCACTTTCCTTCACATACTAAATTAATTCACCTGCAAAAGGGAGCCGCTCCTTTCTCCTAGGAGTGTTGAAAGGATAAATTAAACAAGGACCAGTAAAATATGCCTGAAAATGCTCTGAACTATGCTAAAGAAGTATGGATGTATATAAACATAGGGGCCAACCTGTGTATTATAAAGATTCGATTTTAATGTCATCCTGTTTGCAGAAAGTAGTTATGGATCCACCAATAAACATAAGGACAGGTGCTTTGGGACCTGATATAACCACTGGAAATAACTTGGTGAAAAGCCAGATCTGACTCTACCACCTGGGTATCTATCACCAGCAACTGTCATCTTGTCTTTGGAATGATGAAATGTTTGCCCTTCTCAGGGACCTGTGCATCTGTCCTTCCTGGAAAATAATCCAGCACAGACAGTTGACACTTTGTCTTTCAGTCTTAAGCTAAGATTGAAGTAACACCCTCAACAAGGCAATTGCCACTGCAGAGTTATGGCAACTCACTCCCTGCAGAATGCTGTTTTTACCCAAATGCGCACTCCCCTGGCTAGCAGTTACTCAAGCAGATTGAAGGAAGGGAATATTCATTACGTGTTGGCCGCATGCATGAACATGCTTCATGGGGAGCTTGACAATTCTGAGTCTGCATTTTCAGTTGTCCTTTTTGCTAGGATAATTTCTATGATGGAGCCTGTTTTGCATTTTCGAGATTTTTTTCCCCTTTCTCCCTGCTACACCACAGAAAGTAGATTTTTGCAAACCCTCAGAATCATTCCAAAGGCACGGCTAGACCGTTTGGAAAAACAGATTTATAAAAGAGGAGCCCCTGCCAATTACAAATGCCCCCTTAAAGACACTTCTCTAGTTTTCTCAGTGTGGTCGTATGGTGAGCCTCACTATGTTGTGAGAGGTCTGAGTCTCTCTCACAGAGCTCCTTCCAGATGTGAACTGAGACTAGTCATTTAATTCTTCTCCATACAAACAAGAATGATAATCATCCTGAAAGGAAATTGGAAGGTTTAAATCATGAATATAATAATATTAAAAAGACAAATCACATCAACAAAATGGTGAGTAAAGCCGGAAGTCAAGGGCATTTATCTGTGTAAGAAAAATTATTTTCACCATAACTTGGGAATATGGAAAATCGGAAGACTTGGTACACAGGTAGCCCAGGAGGAAGCTGCCAGCTTCTATATATCACTCAACAAAATGGCTAAAGTCCAAAGAACAGGCTCCTGGGACCTAGTGTGAGAATTCAAAGGAATTTGAAAACTTCCTGCCCTATGAGTTGGAACAACAAAAGGCACAATCACTGCTAAATAGAAGTTGTAAATGGATGGTGAGCCTTTATGCTTCTCATCAGGCTTACTTATTGGGAAAACAAATGAATGTATTAAAGAAAACCCTTCGCTATTCCCAGATCAGATTTTAATGTGCAAAGTTAATTAAGTTTTGCTGCTACTTCCTCAGAGACAATTTCATATAGTGCATATTCTAGTTCTAATGCTACTTCCTCAGAGACAATTTCATATAGTGCATATTCTAGTTCTAATTCAAAGCCCTGTTGGGGATTGCCTCATATCACAGGTGATGCTTATATACATATCTTTTTGTTATTTCAAATAATTCTATGTTTCCCAATCAATTTCTTTTGCTGTCTTTAATATCATTATGTGATCAGGCTAGAGATAGTGGAGTTGCCTGGTGGTACTGAAGAACATTCAGTGAAAAATAAATCATGGAAACTTAGGGGTTCCATAAGAAACAATTAGGTACT
Organism: Glaucomys volans; assembly: GCA_020662805.1. NCBI lineage: Eukaryota > Metazoa > Chordata > Mammalia > Rodentia > Sciuridae > Glaucomys > Glaucomys volans. The sequence goes on from JAJEJO010000120.1 coordinate 326,927, forward strand.
GTGTAAATGGTCATCATCATAATTTTTAAAGTATTAGCGTTCACAAGGAAGCAGAAAGGTATCAAAAAATGTGGGGCGAGGGCTAGAGATGTAACATAGCTCAGCATGTGTGAGGCTCTGGGTTCCATCCCTGGCACTGAAAAAAAAATGTGCAGTGGAATAGGCAGGAGGGAGATTGGAAAAAATGAAAAAGAACAATAAACCGAAATAAGAGTAGTAAGCAACAATCAAAATTGTAAGATAGATTTTGCCCTAGAGGCAGTATTGCCTTCTGAAATCCAATAGAAAGCAGTAGCATTAAACCTTGAACTTTTTCAATGAGAGAGAAGCACAAAGGGAAAATCATACTTGAACTGGAAAAGGAAATTCCATCTGAAAAAAATAATTCACGAACAAAACTGAAAAAATTATCCAGAAGTACAACACAGAGAGCAAGGGGATAGAAATAATCATTCTAAGAGTAGACTTTCAAGTGACTTAGACAATGGTGGCCATCTGCAGTTGAGTCTCCTCACATATCCTTTAGCAAATGGTGACATTCAACAGGGACAACTAAAGTAGCTCATTCTATCAGCTGAACTAGAAGACAGAATGTTACAAACTTCAAATTTTCTCTATGTAGAAAAATAAACAGCAATTTCCAGGAAAGACGTATCTCAAGTTCTCCCCATCAACCTTTGTGGGAAGCTAGGGAGGTCTCCTTGGAAGAGGAAATAAAGGAAGAAAAAGTTTAGGATTTACCTAAAAGCACCACAAGAAAGGAAACTGTCCCAAGAGTGAGAATACTAGAAAAGAGGAGTAGTGCCTCCCAGCACTGACTGCAGAAAAGGGACATTAAAATGTGTAGGAGTCACAGAAAAGCATTAGTTCTTGGTGGGGAAGGTTGGAAGTGAAGAGGCTTAAAAGGCCGGCAAGGTCCCTTGTAGAGACTTGGTGATGAAAGACAAATAAACTAAAGAGTGAACTTAGAATCCTCAAAGACAAAGGAGAACCAACAGCTGACACAGGCCCCCAGCCTCCTTTTCAACCCTAAAAGAAAAGTAAAAAATAAATAAACAAATAAAGTCATCCAACAAGACAGCCCTTTCTTACATACCCACTTTGCTACTTCAACAGCACAGCATTCTCTTGAACTAGGAATTTTCTACACTTAATCATTCACAAAGATGGATACAACAATCCCTCTTAGCATCTACATACATGCCCTCTCATAATGTGATTTAAGCACTTTCCTACCCTTGAATCTGGACTAATCCTATGATTTCCTCTGATTGATACTATGCAATGGAAGTGACTCTGTGTGATATCTGAGCTGGGGCCTCAAGAGCTCTCATTGTTTCCACTGATAACTTCTTAAGACACCACCTTTAACGTGAACCATGTGGACAGAGCCCAAGCTGGGCAATCCAGTGCAGCCCAGTTCCCAGCCACCCACCTGCTGAATGTGGTTGCATGGATGAATATAGGTAAGACAACTGAGCATCCACCCAGCCAAAGCACATATACAAACCATTAGTTTTTGTTTTAAGCCAATAATTTTTATTGTGGTATTTTATTGTACTAAAATATACAACTGATAGCACACCATAAACAAATAACCCTGTTTTTAAAATGCATAAACAAACTAATTAGAACAAATAAAAAATAAATAAAATGTATAAACAGTCTTCTATATAAAACTACTAAAAGAAAATAGACAATAAGAAACCATTTCAATTGATACTTGACGAACTGCACTCTAATGTAAACTCTAAAATAATACTACAAACAAAATTAAATATTCTCAAATAAGCCTTTGGGTATTAAAATTTTAATAAAATAGTTACAAACTCCCAAATAAAAAGAAATAAAATTAAAATTTGATTAAAATGAGGGGAAAATTATAGCAAAAGACAAAATCATAACAGAAATGAAGAGTAAATTAGCTACCAGGTGACATTAATCACCTTTATAAAGCAAGAAACTATAGGAGATGCAAGGAGATAGAGATTCAACCACATTAATCATAGATTTTCAGGTAACATTCTTAGTACAGATTAGGTGAAGTGGACAAAAGTAAGAATAATGAAGAGCAAAAGAATGTAATTGTAAAGTAGGACTTGTGAGTAAGTGTAAGACCTTACACACTGATGGTAAAGACTATACCTTCTTTTCAACTACACCTGCAACAATCTAAAAAGTGATCACATCTTAGTTCATAAAAAAAAGCATCAGAGGGTTAGGAATGCGGTTCAGTGGAACAGCATTTGCCTAGCATGCACAAGTCTGGGGTCCAATAATCCTCAGCACCCCCACACACAACACAAAAGCATCAGTAAATTCCATAAAATATTAAAAACAACATTCTGAGAGCGATGTTTAAAAAAAGTATTAATTAATGCTACAATGTGGATCTTAAGTGTTCCCCAGAAGTCCATGTGTTGAAGGGTTAGTTCCCAGCCTGTGACACTATTGAGAGATGGGGGGCCTTTAGGAGGCGGGGCTCCTAGGAGGAAGGTAGATTTTCTTTTTTAATATTTATATTAGGATATTGTACAATTTTCAAAGCTACTAAACAGAATCTTTTTGTATATATGTTTAAGGCATCACAATAAAACAATAAAAAGCATTTCACAAAAGAAGTCCGTATGACAGCTCTAATGAAATACGATGCAGGGACTAATAATGTATTCATGGGTTATAAACAATGCATTCATTTCAAAGAGTAAACATTAAATGTGAAGAAGATTCTGTTTAAAATAACTATCATGGTAAATGTTAACAGCAACACCTGAAGTAGACGAAGGAAGATAGGTCCTTGGAGGCTTGCCCTTGATGGGGATATTGGACCCTGGCCCCTTGTCTCTTTCTTTGCTTCCTGGCTGCCACAAGGTAAGCCGCTTTGCTCCGTCACACACTCTGGCTCTGATGTTCCGCTTTACCACAGGCCCCAAAGCAATGCAGCCAAACAAACTTGGACTGAGACCTCTGAAACCATGAGCCAAAATAAACCTTTCCTCCTCATGCTTTGTTTATGTCAGTTACTTTTTTCACAGTACATAGTAAAGATGATGAACACAGTAACACTTTATTTTAAAAGAGAAACACTGCAGTGTAATTGTAGGTACTAAACATGACTCTGAACGCTAAAACACACAAGCAGAATCTTTATTATCCGTGATGCCAAATGCTCAGAGATTAAGAGCACAGGATCTCTCCCTGGTTAGACAAAACAGTAACACTAAGATACAACCCCATCCCAAGTCTGATTTTTTAATAAAAATCAAAATGTGCACTCTACAGTTAGAGGATAAATATTCTTTTTAAGCATAGACAGCATATTATAAATATGGAACAAGTTCTTGATCATCAAATAACTCTCAAAAACTTCAAAAAAGTAATAGAACACATTCTAAGACAATTTACCTAAGTTAGAAATCAATAATAAATTTAAATATAGGTATTTTAAAGAATATAGTTGGTAATGTAGAGATTCCCTTTCTAAACTCATGAATAAAGAAGAAATCATGCTGTAAATTAACATTCAGAACTGAAAAAAAGTAGTTATCTAAACTTGTGGTATAATGCTAAATTGATACAAGGAAGTAAATGTGAAGACCTGTGATGGTGCTCAAAGAAAGAAAAATGAGCCCAAAAAGTAATTAACTAAATGTCCATTTTTAGATACCAGGAAAAGAGCAACAGAATAAACCTCAAAGAGATAGAAAATAATAAACATGAGGTTAAAAATTAATTACATAGAAAAAATATATATTACAGAGGTTCAACAAAGTCAAAAGTTTCTTCTTTTGAGAAAAAAAAAATGGCCAGCAAATATATGAAAAAAATGTCCAACATCAATAGCAATTAGGGAAGTGCAAATCAAAACTACACTGAGGTTTCATCTCACACGAGTCAGAATGGCAGTCATCAAGAATACAAATAATAAATACTAGAGAGGTTGTGGAGGAAAAGGAACACTTTTACACCATTGGTGGGACAGTAAATTAGAAAAATCACTATGGAAATCAGTGTGGAGGCTCATCAAAAGACTAGGCATGGAACCAACACATGACCCAGCTATATCACTCCTCAGTATTTATCCTGAAGAATTAAAGTCCCCAGGTGGGGTAGTACACACCTGTAACCCCGGCAGCTCTGGAGGCTGAGGCAGGAGGATCACAAGTTCAAAGCCAGCCTCAGCAACTTAGCCTGGCCCTAAGCAACTCAGTGAGACCCTGTCTCTAAATAAAATACACATACAAAAAAGGGGCAGAGCAGGGGGGTGCTAGGAATGTGGCTCAGTGGTTGAGTACCCCTGGGTTCATTCCCCAGTACCAAAAAAAAAAAAAAGGAAAGAAAGAAAGAAAAAGAAAAGAAATGTCATCATACTATAGTGATACATTCATGCCCATGTTTATAGTAGCACAATTCACAATAGCCAAATTATGGAACCAACCTAGGTGTCCATGAACACATGAATGGATAAAGAAAATGTTATACATACACAAGGGAGTTTTATTCATCCATAAAGAAAAATAAAATTATGTCATTTGCAGGAAAATGGATGGAACTAGGGATCATTATGCTAAGCAACATAAGCCAAACTCAGAAGGTCAAGGGACTAATGTTTTCTCTCATATACAGAAGCTAGGAAGGAAAAAAGAAAAGAAAGGTGGGGGTGGCTCTCATGGAAATTGAAGAGATCAGTAGAGGAAAGAGACCTGGGAGAGGGAGGCAGGGAGGAGAGGGGAGGTGCTGGGGAGTGATATTGGCCAAATTATATTGTTACATTATGTGAACATACAAATACATAACAAATCCCATTGTTATGTACAACTATAATGCACCAATAAAAAAGTGGAAACAAAAGTTTTTTTGAAAAGACTATCAAAAGAGATAAACCATTATGATGACCACAAATGATAATATACTAATCAGTAAACATAGCACTTAGAAAGAATTTGATGAAAAATCACATGATCATTTCAATATATGCATATTTTGATAAAATTCAACATTCATTCATGATAAAAGTCCTAAAGAAACTATATATAGAACATTAAAAAGGATTTATATGACAAATTCATAGCCAACATCATACTGAATGGAGAAAAACTGAAAGCATTTCCTCCAAAATCAGGAAGGAGACAAGGGTCTCCACTCTCACCACTCTTATTCAATACAGTAAATTTTAGAGCAATCGAGCATGAGAAAGTAAATAAAGGGACACAAATAGAAAAGGAAGAAGTCAAATGGTCACTATATGCAGACGATATGATTCTACATTTAAAAGACCCTAAAGAGCCAGGCATAGTAGCACAGGCCTATAATCCTAATGACCTGGGAGACTAAGCAAGGAGGACTGTAAATTTGAGGCTAGCCTCAGCAACCTAGTGAAGCCCTAAACAACTTATGGAGACACTGTCTCAGAGAAAAAAAAAGAAGGAAGGAAGGAAGGAAGGAAGGAAGGAAGGAAGGAAGGAAGGAAGGAAGGAAGGAAGGAAGGAAGGAGAAAGAAGAAAGAAAGAAAGAAAGAAAGAAAGAAAGAAAGAAAGAAAGAAAGAGAAGAAAGAAAGAGAAAGAAAGAAAGAAAGAAAGAAAGAAAGAAAGAAGAAAGAGAAAGAAAGGAAGAAAAAGAAAGAAAGAAAGAAAGAAAGAAAGAAAGAAAGAAAAGAAAGAAGGAGAAGGGAGTAAAAGAAAAAGAAGGACGTGGAATGTATGTGGTAAAGCACCCCTGAATTTATCTTCAGTACAAAAAAAAAAAAAAACCTAAAGATTTCACCAAAAGACTCATAGAACTGATAAATTTAGCAAAGTAGCAGGATGCAAAGTGAACATGTGAATATCAGTAGCTTTTCTATACACTAAAATTCACTGAGAAGGAAATCAGAAAAATAATCCCAATCATAATAGTTTCAAAATAAAATAAAATACTTAGGAATAAACCTAACCAAGGAGGTGAAATAATTATAATGAAAGTTACAAAATACTGAATAAAGAAATTGAAGAAGACTCTAGAAGATGAAAAGACTTCCCCACGTTCAACAATAGGAAAAATTAATATTGTTACATTGCTATACGACCAAAAGCAATCTACAGATTCAATGCAATCCCCATCAAAATACCAAGGACTTTCTTCACATAACTAGGGGGAAAAAACCCTAAAATTCATTTGGAATCACAAAAGACCCCAAATAGCCAAATCAGTCCTGAACAAGAAGAGCAATGCTGGAGGGATCCCAATATCTGCTTTCAAAATATACTACTTTTGCCAGCTGTAGTGGCAAACTCCTATAATCCCAGCAACGCAGGAGAAGGGCAAGTTCAAGGCTAGGCTCTGCAATTTATCAACATCCTGTTTCAAAATAAAAAATAAAAAGGATGAGGTAGAGTACCCCTGGGTTCAATTTCCAATATTGAAACAATATGAAAATGAAACAAACAAACAAACAAAAAAACACCACAGAGCCACAGGAACACAATCAGCATGGTACTGGCATAAAAACAGACATGATGATAGGATAGGATAGGATAGGATAGGATAGGATAGGATAGGAGGATAGGATAGGATAGGATAGGATAGGATAGGATAGGATAGGATGATAGGATAGGATAGGATAAGATAGGATAGGATAGGATAGGGTAGGGTAGGATAGGATAGGGTAGGATAGGATAGGATAGGGTAGGGAGGGTAGGGTAGGGTAGGATAGGATAGGGAAGGATAGGGTAGGGTAGGGTAGGGTAGGGTAGGATAGGATAGGATAGGATAGGATAGGATAGGATAGGGGAGCCAGAAATAATCCCAATGCAACTACAGTCATCAGATTCTTAATAAAGATACCAAAAACACACATTGGAGAACAGACAGCCTCTTCAGCAAAGGGTGCTGGCAAAACAAGATAACTGTATACAGAAGACTGAGACTTAATCTCCATCTCTCATCCTGTACAAAAATTAAGTAAATTGATCAAAGACCTTAATGTAAGTTCTATAACTTTGAAAGTAGTGGAGGAAAATTTAAGGGAAACACTTCAAGATTTAGGCAGAGGGAACGATTTTCTGACTAGGTCTCTAATAGCTCAGGAAACAAAAGCAAGGATTGACAAATGGGATTCTATCAAACCAAAAAGCTTCCGCATAGCCCAGGAAACAATCAACAGAACAATGAAGTGACCTACAGAAGAGAAGAAAATCTTTGGTAATTATTTATCTGACAGAGAAAAATTATCCAGAATATATAAAGAATTCTAAAAGCATCAAAAGAACAAATAATCTGATAAAAAATGATCAAATGACTTGAATAGACACCTTTCAAAAGAAATACAAATGACTAAGAAATATGAAAAAAAATGCTGAACATCTTCAGCCACCGGAAAATGCAAATCAAAACTACGTTCAAATTCCACCTCATTCCAGTCAGAATGGCTATTATTAAAAAAAAAAAAAAAAATGATGGTGAGGATTCAGAAAAAAAAAAAAGAAATCTTTATTCACTTTTGGTGATGATGTAAATTAGTGAGCCACTATGGAAACAGTGTGGAGGTTCCTTAAACTATATGACCCAGCTACACCAATCCATATCCAAAGGAAATGAAGTCACTGTTATGGTTTTGATATGAGGTATCCCCCAAAAGCTTACATATGAGACAATGCAAGAATGTTCAGAGGTGAAATGATTGGATCATGAGAGTTGTGGCTTAATCAGTAGATTAATCCACGGATGTGGAATAACTGGGTGGTAACTGTAAGCAAGTAAAGTTTGGGTGAAGGAAGTAGGTCACTGGGGTGTGCATTTGGGGTTTTATATTTTGTGCCTGGTGAACAAAGATATCTCTCTCTCTCTCTCTCTCTCCCTCCCCCCCCCTTCCTGGCTGTCATGAACTAAGCAACTCTCCTCTGCCACATCCTTCTACCATGATGCTCTGCTTCACTCTGCTTCACCTTGGATGTAGGGCTATGGAATTGGCAGACCATGGACTAAACCTCTGAAACTGTGATACAAAACAAACCTTTCCTCCTCTAAGTTGTTCTTGTCAGGTCTTTTAGTCACAATAACACAAAGTTGACTAAAATAGCATACAAAAGAGATACCTGCATACCTATCTTTATTGTGACCCTATTCACAATAGCTAAGTTATGGGATTGGCCTAGGTACCTATCAACAGACAAATGGATAAGGAAAATGTGTTGCATATAACCAATGGAATATTAATTAGCCATAAAGAAGAATGAAATCATGTCGTTTGCAGAAAAAGAGATGAAACTGGAGGTCATTATGTTACGTGAAATAAGTCAGATACAGAAAGATCAGTAATTTCATGTTTTCTCTCATATGTGGAAACTTAGAAAGAAAGAAAAGATGAATTGAAAATAGAAGAGGTACCATTAGGGAAGCAAAGGGAACTGGGGAGAGGGGGAGACAGGGAAGGACAAGAGTGGGTAGTAGGGAAGGTGATTATGATTAAAACATGATATATGCATGTATGAAAATGTCACAGTTAAGCCCAATTATTTGTAGGATTACTATGAGTTAATACTTATGATTTTACATAGAATTAGAAATTATAATAATTACAGGGTACCTTTCTTTCCTGACTTCCATTTTGTTACCATCATTTTTCTTCATGTTTCAGCAAGCTTTCTCAGTTCATGACAGTTCCCATTGGACATTAATTCTCTTGGCGAACAGCTTCTTGATCCAACGGGTTCAGCAGCCTGGTGTTTGACAGTCTAGATTCTTTGCAATTTTGCCACTGTAACATATGTGACATATTCTTCCTTTCAGAATAGTATTCATTCCCTTAATGTCCTACTTGTGGGTTTTCATTATGCAGCTAAAGAAAGAGTTCCATGTTTTCAAAAAGGCCTAGGGAACTCTACAGTGTCTGTTCTCTATCCCTCTCTGTTCACCACTTTGGTGATGACTTAAAGATGCCCAGTCTGGTTGAAACCTATCTCCCCCTCCCACCCTCCTCTACCTCTTCTACCTCCTCTGCTTCTGTTATATCTATATGCCTTTTACTGACTTTATTTTCATGATTTACTTATGAATTGTGACCCATGGTTTGAAAAAACATTTCCCAAGAGAACTTCTTATATGACGTGTCAGGAAACACATGCACAAATATTCATGATAGTTATTTATCCATACTAGAAAACAATGTAGAATCAACAGGGCCCATCTTTGGGAGAAAGGATAGTTAAGTATTCACATAATGAATGATCACATGGCAGTGAAAATCAATGAGCTATTCATATATAACAACGTGAATAAATATTGAAAATATAATATTGAGTGAGACAATAAGAAATATGTAAAACACTAGGTATAATATATATTTTAAAAGGTTAAAAAACAAGCAAAACGAAATGTTTAGGGAAATATTCATATGTGACACAGCTATTTTTAAGATGGCAAGAAAGTTGTTATGGTTTGGATACGTGGTGTCCCCCAAAGCTCATGAGTGAGACAATGCAAGAATTTTCAGAAGTGTAATGATTATATGATGAAAGATGTGACCGAATCAGTGGGTTAATCCACTGATATGGATTAGCTAGATGACAAGTGTAGGCAAGTAGGGTGTGACTGTAGGAGTTGGGTCACTGGGAGTTTGGGGTTTATATTTGTATTTTGACCTGGTGAGCAGAGTTAGCACTCTCCTCTTTCTCTCTCTCTCTCTCCTTCCTGATTGCCACATCCTGAGAGCTTTCCTCTGCCATGCCCACCTGCCATGATGTTCTGTCTCACCCCAGGACCCAGAGACAAAGAGTTGGCCATCTATGGACTGAGATGCTTTGAAATCATGAGCCAAATAAACTTTTCCTCCTCTACATTGTTCTCATCAAGTCTTTAGGTGAGAGCAGCAAGAAAACTGGCTTAAACACCAAGAAGAGTGAAAACAAAATTTAGGATAGTGGTGACTTCTGTGGGGAACCAGAGGTATGGGATTGGGTAAGAAAACAAAAGGAGCTTTGACAACAATGAACATGTTTTAGGTTCTAATTTGAATAGTGATATCATAAGTGTTTATCATTATTCCTCATAATGTATAATTATTGCATGATGCTTATACTTATTTATTATACTTATATGGTTCTTATTATATGTTTGCTATTATTACTCGGTATGCCTTCACTTATTTTATTATTATCCCATATAACTTGTGCTTCCTTTTTTAATATGTATCTGATATAACACTTTGGATGGGGTGCTAGAGATTCAAACCCAGGGCCTCATACATTCTAGGCAAGTGAGCTACCACTGAGCTACACCACTTTCCCCCATTTATTTTTTAAATGATAGAAACTGTAGATTTGGTCCAAGTTCCCACAAAGGAGCCCCACATGCTTAGAGTGAGAATAACTTTTCCCCAGGACCAAATCTCTGATTAGCAGTTCCTACAAAGAGGCACTGGAATTCTGCATGCTGCAGGCAAGATTCCCAACCCCCTACCACTAAATTTCACCTTGGCCTTGGCCAAGCCTTGGCCTTAACACCATCAGAACTAGGCTGATTATGCCTTTCGTCTTTATGTTAAACCCAAAGAACCCCAGGATCCACCACTGAACACTCATTTTCCACATTCAGACTCCATAAGCCTTTTGTCCCTGGACCTCTCTAATCATATTATCCATCCATCATCAATTGTCAAATCCTGTGTCCTTTACAACACAGGGTCAGTCATTAGCAAAATCCCCTGTATCCTCAGACTTTTGTCCACTCTCCATTGACCTTCTTCCAAAATTAGTGAGAAGGGGCAAAGCTGATTATCAAAGAAAAGGAAATGGATAGATAGCACTTTCCCATCAACCCATTGCTAACAGCCTCCAGGGGAGGGGAAAGATCAAACTTTCCAACACAAGCAATCACCCTCTATGGCTCTTTTCCTGCCATTCAGTCTTCTCCTGCCTTTTGGTCACACAGGCACAAGAAGTGCAACCTAAAATCTGTAAAGTGGCAAGACACACCCAAATCCCATGAGCACCAGTTCCGTGCTCTGGGATTTTCTCTGGAGGTTCTCTCTCTCTCTCTCCTCTCTTTCTCATCTCCTAAATAAGAACTTCATTTTCCTCTAGCCTCAGTGTTTCTCAGGTGTTTAATCTACAACACCAGGGGAATGAGGGCCTGATCCAGATTTTTAGGATGGTATCACACCATACTTCTAACTATTTGTCCTTCCTTCCTTCCATTCATCCATACTTCCAAATACTTGTTTATCTGTTCATTCATCTATTTGTCCATCCAACCACCCACCCACCCAATATGCCAAAAAAACAATTAGTCAACATTAAGTGAAAAACTCCTGGGTGGGAATTTCTGTGCTAGGCACTGGGTGTCCAAAATTAAATAAAATCCGGTCCCTGTTCTCACTTAAGATAGTTCATAGGCGATGACATAGAATATTTGATAGATAGTTCATAGGCTTAAAGCATAGAATATTTGACATGTGTAGGACTTTAATGTTTATCAGGGCCCTTGGTTCAGTGTGGTTTGTGTCCTTAAAAGGAGAGCAGCACAAGATGTGATTCCGTGTGTCTTGCTTCATTATATGATTATCTTCCCTCCTATTTAGTTGATGAATGTAATGAAACATTTCAATTCCCTTACCTCTCATTTTGGGTGTGCTCTAGAAGTATTTGTGGTTTTCATGGGGGTTCCATTTAACATGAGAAAGAGATGGCACTCTGATGTGAATCTATAGCAACACGACTTCAGTAGTGTACAGATGTGGCTGTTGTGCATCTAACCCCTCCCCCTCAGTTACTGATGGTACAGTGCTATCTATATATGCTATTCATTCAATGCCATAGAATAAAATTGGGGTGTTTTGATACATTATTCTCTTACATCTTGTAGAAAACAAAAGTAGCCCTAGCTTTTATAATTGTCACAAATTAATTTTACCAGGGATCTTTCTGTCTTCATCAAGATCTGAGTTCCTATCTAATGACCTTTGATGCAACTTGAAGGACTCCCCTCACACAGGGCACATCTAGAGGGGACCAACTCCCTGGACTCTTGTTTATCAAATGATGTGATTTGAAGGTGTGTATCCCTCCCAAATTCCTGCTGACAGTTCAGTCTCAATCTAACAGTATTGAGAGCTGTTTAGGCCAGGAAGCTCCTACCCCAGGGAAGGGAGAGGCACATTCAGAGAGCTTCTCCAGCATGTGCAAGGACCTGGTTCAGTTCCCAGTACCACAGGCATGTGCACATGCATGCAATCCCATACATAGACACACACACACACACACACACACACACAAAGTACATTTGTCAAGTTGGGCACAAGGATGTGTGGCTGTGTTTTAATTAGTTTTTTGTCTCTGTGACCAAAACACCCAACAAGAATATTTTTTATTTTGTTTTGTTTTGGTACTGGGGATTGAACCCAGGGGCACTCCACCACTGAGCCACATCCCCAGCCCTATTTTGTATTTTATTTAGAGACAGGGTCTCACTGAGTTGCTTAGAACCTCGCTAAATTGCTGAGGCTGGCTTTGAACTCGCGATCCTCCTGTCTCAGCCTCCCAAGTGCTGGGATTACAGGCGCACACCACTGCGCCCCGCCCAACAAGAACATTTTGGAAGAGGAAAATCTTCTCTGGAGCTAACAGTTCCAGAGGTCTCAGTTCCTAGACGGCTGACTCCATTGCCCTGCTCAAGGTGAGGCAGTCTGTCATGGGGCAGGGGCCCAGTGGAGGAAAGCTGCTCAGTTCAGGCTAGCAAAGAAGCTGAAACCTTGAGTGTAGATATGATGAGGTCTTTCAAAGTCACAAAGTTAGTACAGATTTTCAGACTCAAAAAGATCTCTGAGGTATCCTACAGATTTTAACTTCTGAACAAGTACATATCCATCTCCTTCCAGAGTCCTTTCTTATTCTTATTGTGAAAGTGGAAAAGGTCCTGGAGACCCCAAAGTGAGATGACCACTGCGGGATATGCCCACCTGTGACTGGGTCATTTCTTGCTCTGACCTCCCTTTGTGAGGGAATTTCAAATAGCAGGTATATAAGCGAGTGGCTACAGCTGGGTTTTTTGTCCAAAAGTACAGGAAGCTCTTGGTGGTGACCTGTCGGACTCCCAGATAGCTAGTTTGGTGGTGGTTGGTGGCTGGTTGGTGGTTGTGGTCTTTGGATATTGGTTTTTTGATTTGGGATTTTTTTTCTTTTTTTTTTTTTTTTTTTTGCTTTTGATTTTTTGTTTTTGGTTTTGGTTTTGGCTTATTAGTTTTTTTTTTTTAAGCTAGCAACCTTGTTCTGCTTTAGGATGAGCAGTGAGAGCAGTGTAGTTCTTCAGGGGTGGGGCTTGTGCAATGAGCCCACCCTCACGGACCACCACAGTGTCCTTCAGGACATTGGGAAAGGGGGCTTGCCTGCCAAGGGGCTTGCCTGCCATTTGCTCACCAGGACAGAGGTTGCAGTGAAGGTCTTGGCAAAAGTAGCCTCCAACTTCCCATGTTTTTCTGAATCAGAGATGGTGGTGGCCTTGGACCACTGAAACACAATCCTGCTCTACCAGGTCATTATCATGGAGCATACAGGTGGGGGACAGCTATGGGACCTCATCCCACATGATGGCATGTAGGAGGAGGAGGCCCACAGACTCCTCAGGCAGAACTTGAGTACAATGCAGTACCACCATAAGCAGGGTATCATGCACCAGGACCTGAAGACAGAGAACATCATGGTGGATGCCAGCAGCGATGTCAAACTCATTAACTTTGGCCTGAGCACCAGATTCACAGCTGGGGAGAAGCTGATGAGGATCTGGGGCACTTGCCTATACTTTGGCCCTAAACTCACCCAGGAAACGGGATACAAGGGCCCCCGGCAGACGTCTGGAGCCTGGGCATCATTCTCTTTCATGCTCACAGGGAGATGCCCATTTAGGGCAGCCAGCAGGAAGCAGCTGAAGAAGTTGATCATGCAGGGAACCTATGACATTCGCCCACATGTGTCTGAGGAGCACAGAGCCTCATCAATGAGATCCTGATGGTGGACCCCACGCAGAGGCCCACCATAGAGCAGATAATGGGGCACCCAAGGCTGAACCAGGGCAAGACAGCAGCTTTGCTTAGTCCTTTAGTGAGGCACTCCCCAAACTCCAGGATCCCACAATCATGAAAATCATAATCAACATGGGTTACCACCACTTTAATACCTGGGTGCCCATGGCCAGTAGAAGATTTGATGATGTGATGGCTACCTACCTCATCCTGAAGCACCAGAGAACCCAGGGGGTGGGCTCTGCAGATCCTCCCGGGTCTGCCCCAGAGGTGTTTCAGTGAGCTTGCCCTTCCCTTCCCCTGTGAGCAGCCGCAGCCTGGGGAGGCCAAGCAGTCCCAGCAGAAGGGTGCTGGAAGGGCCAGCATGCCTACCATCCCCCTTCGCTTCTTCCATGTGGACACACCCCCTCCCAGCCTAGCCTCCCAGCATGACCCTGTGCCCAGCAGCTCATCCTCCCAAGGTACCTCCACAGGGCAATCCCACCACAGCAGCAGGGGTTGGAAGAAGGTGAGGAGGAGGATCACCAAATGCATGCAACAGCTCTGCTGCATACCTGCTTCCCTCGGACAGTGTCCCAAAACAGAGTGTCTCCAACAGAAATGCCAAGCCCAGACGCACAGAACTGACAGCCAGCCAGAAGACCCTGAGCTCTGGGGATGCTGACATCAGGGTGTGGGAGTGGGGTGTGCTGACTGGCTCAGGCTTCTCTGCATGGATTCCAGGCAGCGGCGCATCTGCATCCACTGGGAGTCTCCTCTGCCCTCTCCTGCAAAGAATCACATCATACAGACTTTTTCCTGGGACAGTCCCCTCTGCCCTGCTCATTGTCTTTTCTTCCAGGCTTTGGAGAAATTTATTATTATTTTTTAACAAATTGTGTGATGAAATTGATGTTGCAAAGCTTTTGAAAAGGTGGTTTTTTGGTTTTGTTTTTTTCTTTTTTTTGAAAGAGGCCTAAGGACCAGAGCCCAGTGCCAGAGCCCAGCGCCATAGCCCAGCAACCATCCTCTCCAAGGCCTGAACTGCTGTGCCTCCCTCCTCTGCCTCTGTGTATACTCACTGCCCTTCACCCAGTGTAGATGGGCACTCATTTGCCTTAAGCCAATGTAGATGGAGTCTTGCTCCTCTTGATGTAGTATAGACGGAGATTCTCTCCTTGAGACAGTGTAGACTTAATCCACTTTGAGCTGGTTGCTTTAGCCAGAAGAAATTCTTTTCCTGTTCTTCAGGCCTCTCCCAGAAGTGTGTGGGGAGGGTGGCTTGCAGCTTTGTAGAAGATACCTCATTGGAGACTCCAGAGTGTTCTATGGCTTCACATCTATAATCCCATGTGCAGGGAACTGAGATCTGGTCAATGGATAGGGACCCACCCGCCTGCAGCAGTGGCTGGGTGCTTCCCCACATGCCATGCAGCCTCTTCACCCAACATCTCCTCCTGATTAGGGGAGTGGAGATATGAAATTTGAGTTCATGCTAACTAATGTTTTTTTTACTTTTTTTTATTGGTTCTTTTTAATTATACATGACAGTAGAACCCATTTTGATATAATATACAGCAGGGAATATATCTTTCTCTTCACAATATAATCTTACATATACATAGGGTAATACTGTCTGTCTAGGTCTACTATCTTTCCTTCCCCCACTCCCTCCCATCCCATTTTCCTCTACACCATCCATACTTCCTCCATTATTCTCTTGTCCCCCCACTGCCACCCCTCCTCTGCCCCATTATGTATCATCATCCACTTATCAGAGAAAACATTCAACCTTTGGTATTTTGGGCTTGATTTATTTCACTTAGCATGATATTCTCCAACTCTACCCATTCACCAGAAAATGCCATAATTTTATTCTTCTTTATGGCTGAGTAATATTCCATTGTGTATATATACCACAGTTTCTTTATCCATTCATCAATTGAAGGGCATCTAGGTTGGTTCCACAATCTAGCTATTGTGAATTGAGCAGCTATGAACATAGATGTGGCTGCGTCACTGTAATATGCTGATTTTAAGTCCTTTGAGTATAAGGACTTCCAAGGAGTGGAATAGCTTGGTCAAATGGTGGGTCCACTCCAAGTTTTTTGAGGAATCTCCATACTGCTTTCCAGAGTGGCTGCACCAATTTGCAACTCCACCAGCAATGTATGAGAGTGCCTTTTTCCCCACATCCACACCAACACTTTATATTGCTTGTGTTCCTGATAATAGCCATTCTAATTGGAGTTAGGTGAAATCTTAGGGTGGTTTTAATTTGCATTTCTCTAATTACTAGAGATGATGAGCACTTTTTCATATATTTGTTGATCACTTGTATATCCTCTTCTGTGAAGTGTCTTCCCAGTTCCTTAGCCCATTTATTGATTGGGTTCTTTGTATTTTTGGTGTAAAGTTTTTAAAGTTCTTTATAAATTTTGGAGATGAGTGCTCTGTCTGACTTGTGTGTGGAAAAGATTTTTTCCCACTCTGTAAGCTCTCTTTTCACATTATTGATTGTTTATTTTGCTGAGAAAAAGCTTTTCAGTTTGAATCCATCCCATTTATTGATTCTTCTTTTTATTTCTTGTGCTCTGGAGGTCATGTTAAGGAAGTCTGATCCTAAGCTAACATGAAGAAGATTTGGGCCTACTTTTTCTTTGATTTGGTGAAGGGTCTCAGGTTTAATTACTAGATCCTTGATCCATTTTGAGTTGAGTTTTGTACAGGGTAAGAGATAGGGGTTCAATTTCATTTTATTGCATATGGATTTCCAGTTTTGCCAGCATCATTTGTTGAAGAGGCTATCTTTTCTCCACTGTATGTTTTTGGCACCCTCGTCTAGTATGAGATAACTGGACTTATGTGGGTTTGTCTCTGTATCTTCTATTCTCTACCATTGATCTACGTGTCTGTTTTGTTGCCAATACCATGCTGCTTTTGTTACTATTTCTCTATAGTAGAGTTTAAGGTCTGGTATTGTGATACCTCCTGCATCCTTGTTCCTACCCAGGATTGCTTTGGCTATTCTGGGTCTATTGCTGTTCTAAGATGAATTTCATGATTGCTTTCTCTATTTCTAAGAGGAATGTTATTGGGATTTTAATTGGAATTGCATTAAATCTGTATAGTGCCTTTGGAAGTATGGCCGTTTTCATAATATTAATTCTGCCTATCCAAGAACATGGGAGATCTTTCCATCTTCTAAGGTATTCCTCAATTTCTTTCTTTAATGTTCTGTAGTTTTCATTGTAGAGGTCTTTCACCTCTTTTGTTAGGTTGATTCCCAAGTATTTTTTTTTTTTAGGTATTGTGAATGGAATTTTTTTCCTCATTTCACTTTCAGATGAGTCATTACTTATGTATATAAATGCATTTGATTTATGTGTGTTTATTTTATATCCTGCCATTTTGCTGAATTCATTAATTAGGTCTAAAAGTTTCCTGGCGGAGTTTTTTGGATCCTCTAAATATAGGATCATGTCATCAGCAAATAGTGACAGCTTGAGTTCTTTTCCTATTCATATTCCTTTAATTTCTGTGGTCTGTCTAATTGCTCTGGCTAGTATTTCAAGCATGATATTGAATAGAAGAGGTAACAGTGGGCATCCCTGTCTTGATCCAGTTTTTAAAGGGAATGCTTCCAGTTTTTCTCCATTAAGAATGGTGTTGACAGTGGGCTTAGCATAAATAGCCTTTACATTGTTGAGGTATGTTCCCACCATCCCTAGTTTTTCTAGTGTTTTGAGCATTAAGGGGTGTTGAATTTTGTCAAACGCTTTCTCAGCATCTATCAAAATAATCTTATGATTCTTAATCTTAAGTCTATTGATGTGATGAATTACATTTGTTGATTTCCGGATGTTGAACCAACCTTGCATCCCCGGGATAAATCCCACTTGATGGGGGTGCACTATCTTCTTAATATGTTTTTGTAAGTGATTTGCCAGAATTTTGTTAAGAATTGTTACGTTCATCAGAGATATTGGTCTAAAGTTTTCTTTCCTAGATGTGTCTTTGTCTGGTTTTGGTATCAGAGTGATACTAGCTTCGTAGAATGAATTTGGGAGGGTTCCTTCCTTTTCTATTTCATGAAATACTTTCAGAAGTGTTGGTATAAGATCTTGTTTGAAGGTCTTGTAGAACTCAGCTGAGAATCTGTCTGGTCCTGGGCTTTTCTTGGTTGGTAGACTTTTGATGTCTTCTTCTATTTCATTACTTGAAATTGATCTGTTTAAATTGTGTATGTCCTCCTGGTTCAGTTTGGGAGGATCATGTGTCTCTAGAAATTTGTCAATGTCTTCAGGATTTTCTATTTTATTGGAGTATAGATTTTCAAAGTAGCTTCTAATTATGTTTGTATTTCAGTGGTGTCTGTTATTTCCTTTTTCATCACAAATTTTAGTAATTTGAGTTTTCTCTCTCCTTCTCTTTGTTAGTGTGGCTAAGGATTTATCTATTCTGTTTACTTTTTCAAAGAACCAATTCTTTGTTTTGTCAATTTTTTGAATTGTTTCTTTTGTTTCAATTTCATTGATTTCAGCTCTGATTTTAATTATTTCCTGTCTTCTACTACTTTTGGTGTTGTTCTGTTCTTTTTCTAGGGCTTTGAGATATAGTGTCAGGTCATTTAGTTGTTGACTTTTTATTCTTTTTCTTGAATGCGCTCAATGCAATGCATTTTCCTCTTAGTACTTCTTTCATAGTGTTCTAGAGATTTTGATATGTTGTATCATCATTCTTATTTACCTCTAAGAATTTTTTTATCCCTCCCTAATGTTTTCTTTTATCTGTGCTTCATTCAATAGCATAATAGTCAAACTCCAGGTGTTGGAGTAGTTTCTGTTTTTTATTTTGTCATTGATTTCTAATTTCATTCCATTATGATCCAATGGAATACAAGGTAGTAACTCTACTTTTTTGCATTTACTAAGGGCTGCTTTGTGGCATAACATATGGTCTATTTTAGAGAAGGATCCATGAGCTGCTGAGAAGAAAGTGTATTCACTCATTGATGGATGGAATATTCTATATATGTCTGTTAAGTCTAAGTTATTGATTGTGTTATTGAGTTCTATGATTTCTTTGTTTAGTTTTTGTTTAGAAGATCTATCCAATGGTGACAGTGGTGTGTTAAAATAACCCAGAATTATTGTGTTGTGGTCTATTTGATTCCTGGAATTAAGAAAGATTTGTCTGCTGTACATGGATGGGTCATTGATTGGGGCATAAATACTTATGATCATTATGTCTTCTTGATTTATGGTTCCCTTCAGTGATATGAAGTGACCTCCTTTATCCCTTCTGACTAACTTTGTCTTGAAGTCCACTTTGAAGTGGACTTGAAGTCCACATCTGATACAAGGATTGAAACACCTGGGGGTTTTTTTTGAGTCCGTATGCATGGTAGGTTTTTTCCCATCCTTTCACCTTTAGTCTGTGGGTGTCCTTTTCTTGAGATGAGTCTCTTGAAGGTAACATATTGTTGGGTCTTTCTTTTTCAATCCAATCTGCCAGTCTATGTCTTTTGATTGATGAGTTTCGGCCATTAACATTCAGGGTTATTATTGAGATATGATTTGTATTCCAGGTCATTTTGGCTTAGTTTTGGTTTTAAACTTGACTTGGTTTCTCCTTTGATTGGCTTTTCCTTTAGGGTAGTTCCTACCTTTGCTGACTTACATTGTTGTTGTTTGTTTCTTCATCATGGAATATCTTGCTGAGAATGTTCTGTTGTGTAGGCTTTCCCTGTGTAAATTTCTTTAACTTTTGTTTGTCATGGAAGGATTTTATTTCGTCTTCAAATCTGAAGGTTAATTTTGCTGGATATAGGATTCTTGTTTGGCAGCCATCCATGTTCTTTCAGAGCTTGAAATATGTTGTTCCAGGCCCTTCTAGCTTTTAGGGTCTGGGCTGAGAAATCTGCTGAAATCTGTATTGGTTTCCCTCTATATGTAATCTGTTTCTTTTCTCTCACAGCCTTTAAAATCCTATCTTTATTTTGTACATTAGGCATTTTCATTATAATGTGTCTTGGTGTGGATCTGCTGTCATTTTGTGCATTTGGTGTTCTGTTTCCATTTCATTCTTCAGGTTTGAGAAATTTTCTGATATTATTTCATTGAATAGGCTGCTCATTCCTTTGGATTGTATCCCTGTGCCTTCCTCAATCCCGATAATTCTTAAATTTGGTCTTTTCATGATATCCCATAGTTCTTGTAGGTTCCATTCATGATTTCTTACCAACTTCTGTGTTTGGGCAACTTTGTTTTTAAGATTCAATATTTTGTTTTCATTGTCTGAGGTTCTGTCTTCCAAGTGATCAAGTCTGTTGGTGATGCTTTTCATTCAGTTTTTTATTCGGCTTATTGCTTCCTTCATTTCAAGGATTTCTGTTTAGTTTTTTTTTTTTTTTCAGAATCTCTCTCTTTGTTGAGGTGATCTTTTGCTCCCTGTAGTTGCTCTTTCAACTGCTTATTGGAGTGATCAATCATTGCCTGCATTTGCTCTCTTATCTCATCCTTCACTTTGCAAATCACTTTAATCATGTATATTCTGATCTCCTTTTCTGACATTTCTTCTACCATGCTGTCATTGGATTCTATTAGTGTAGAATCTTGGTTTGTTTGGAACACTTTCCTCCCTTGTGTTTTCACGTTGTTCACGTATCTTCCCCTCTAGCAATGCAGATCTGGGGTATTGCAGCTTCTACCCTATAGGCTTCTAGTGACCCTGTAGTTTTCCAAAACCTCTTCTTTAAGGGGGAGATCAATATTAACAACACCCAGTACAGACAGTATGCAGCCATAAACCAAATACTCCCTATGAAGACATTAACAATATTGTCGAAATAAGCAGAAAGGACGAGTTCAGTTATTATCTACAGTATAGCAAACGGATTTGCAATGAGGACTGCAGTTTCTAATGGAGGACAAGGAGGATGGGGGGGTGTAGGATGTAACTGTTAATGGTATAAGAAAAGAGTATGAAGAAGTTCTAGATCATAGGAAGAGTGAAAGTACAGTCAAAAGAAGTTGGTTGTTACCATGAGAAAAGGGAGAAAGAGATTTTGAGGAAACAGGTAAACAAAAGGAAAATCGGGCGCAAGAAAAAGAAAGAAAGAAAAATTTAAAAATTTTCACAAAGGAGAAAAAAAACCTACACCATAACAGTCATATACTATTCAAACCTCCCAGTCTCCAATAACCTTATGCATGAGAGGTACATGACGATAAGCTTCCAGTCTCCAGCAGGGGCCTCAGAATGAGATTTGCCCCACCTAATGACAGTTTCCACTTCCAGGATAATCCCAGATGGCTGCACTGGCTTCCAAATGTGTTGGCAAATTGGGAGATGCAGCACAGGGCATGGGCACTGACTGTGTGGGGTGCGGTCAGTCAGGACAAGGGTCCTGGAGGCGGGGTGCAGTCAGTTGGCCCTGGGGTCCTGCAGTTCCTGGCTGTTTTCCCAAAATGGCAGCAGTCACAGGTAACCAAACCTGCAGGTACTATGATGGACTTCCAGGCAACAGCAGGCAGCTGGCAATCCACTGGAGGTCTGTGGGCTCTGCAGGCTACTAGTGGAGGATAGGCAGGTGAACCTTGGTTGGTGGGTGATGGGTAGGTGAAAGGCAGGTGATGGGCAGGCCAGAGGCAGACAAACAGGTAAATGACAGATGATAGGCAGCAGTCAGTGAGCAATCTGCACTCAAATGTCAACTAATCTTTTTTGTTATAAGAATTAATGCTTTGTCATTAACATAAAGTGTTAGGTTTTATGCAGAATGCATTTACAGTTTTGTTCTCTCCACGAAACATGTAAAACAATGTGTATAATTTTTCTATCATGGGAAATACAGTATTCCATGTACAATATTAAGTTAAATGAGTGGAGATTTTTAGACACAAATATTTCAGTTTATGAAAATAAGGTATTTATATGCTGTAAGACAACTGTACTATACAGTTACAATTTATTATAGGAATCAGGCACTTCTCTAGACACTTCATATCCTCCCATCCATCCATCCATATATCATTCCAGACTCCCAACAGAGGCAGAGGCATAAGATAGATAGCTGATTATCAAAGAAGAAGAAAGAAGAAGAAGAAGAAGAAGAAGAAGGAGGAGGAGGAGGAGGAGGAGGAGGAGGAGGAGGAGGAGGAGGAGGAAGGGGAGGAGAAGGAGGAGGAGGAGGAGGAGGAGGAGGAGGAGGAGGAGGAGAAAGGAACTGGTTGCTAATGCCTTGTAGGAGGGGAAGGATCATGCTTTCCAACACAAGTGATCACCTGCTTGACAGCTCTTTTTCTGCCTTTTGATCTTTTGATGCCCTTTGGTCATGTAGGCATGAGAAGAAATGAAACCTAAAATCTAAAGGGGCAAGACCCCTGTTAGGTTGAATTGGGCAGCTGCAGGGGGAGGGAACAAGGTCACCTAGCAACACACTATGCCAGAAGTGACCAATGAGGCAGACCTTTTCCTGGGCAGGACCCTTGACTCCTTTCCTCTGTATAAAAACCCTGAGCAGCCAAAGCCACATGCGATTTCTCCTGGCTCTCCCACCCCGACTTTCACCCCTGGGGGGCTGGAGATTTCGCCTGGGACACACATTCCAATGAAATCAAGCTACTACTTTTATCTGACTCTGGTGAACCCGCCTGGCGAGCTTACTTCTTTCGCCACCCGCCACTTTTGGGAGCTTTTCCCGCTGGGCCCCTTTCGCGAGTTTTACAACCCCCACTCCCACGGGCACGAGCTCTAGGTCCCCTCCTTTCTGGAGGACTCTCTCTTTCTCTCTCTCCCCCTCTCTCTCTTCTATCTCAAATAAAATTTACTTTTTGTTCTTGCCTTGCACTTCTGAGGTGTTTAATCTTCAACACCAGGGGAACTAGGACACAATCCTGGTTTTCAAGACAGGTAACAGCTGGGGGCTCAGCCAGAATCATTACTGAGGTAAGCTCCTCTGCACCTCACATCTTTCTGGGTGCACCTTCCTGTGTTCTTATTTCTTTGTGGAGGACAATAATGGTCACCCATTAGCTAATTAAAAGCAGTTAGTGCAAAATGCCATTCTACAGGACAGTTGAGGGGACTGACAGTCTTGGCAGCTCCTGATTACATGTCCTGCAGATCAGGTATGTTGGGTTTTGCCAAAGCCATTTTGCACTGTCCTCTCCAGGCTCAGAGCATGTCTGGCAGCAGTTTACTCTGTCCCTAATCCCAGTGTGCCCTGAGATGCATGGAGAGCGTTGAAACAACAGTAACATTCTGTCTGGAGTGACTCCCCAGTGAATCTCAAAGTTTTCTCCCCTGTGACCACCTCTCCTGACAGCCCTGATAGGGTATCTTACATGACTGGTTGATCAAGTGGTGCTGGAGAACACTCCAGCAACATACACCTCTGTGAGAGCCAAATTACACTCTCCCATGCTCACTCCTCCCAAGCACTCCCCTCCCCTCCCTGATCAGACTCTAGCAGATCAGTCTCTAGCTGTTGAGAGAGGGACATTTTACATCTAATGGTTTGTAAGGAAATAACCGTGTTCCCTTTGTTCATATATTAAGCCTTAAAAGTCTGGAGGGGTTCTCTCCATGGTTGTTTCTATGCTCCATAAGTTTTTTTTTTTTTTTTTTTGGCTGCAAAAAGGGAGGTATTTTCAATTCACTCCTCCAAGAAAAGGACATTAAGCGTCTAACAACCACTAGATGTTCTCTTTATCCTCTGGAGACTCATTTAGCCCACAAAGCTGAGGAATATGCCCCCCACTGTGGGTCTTTTTTTTTTTTTTCACCCCTGTGGGTCATCACATTTGGAAGTTTAGTAGTGGCAGGAGATCAATCATGCCACTGAGTCTGAATCCTACAAGGTCATTATCATTCAACAAACAGGGACCTCGTTCTTTCTCCCTGGTGAGATAGCAATAAATCCAGAAGAACCAGGTAGTGAGAGACAGGCTTGCTGGCCATCTAGGAAGATGTCCCTAATAAAATGGACTCAGATGGGAGCTTCATTCTCAATGGTTATATAAGGTCCACCACTACCCTGAATACTGAAAAATTGGGATAAGTTTGATGCACAAATGCTCAAAAACATCCCATTTTTTTCTGCTGCCAGGCCTGGGAAATGACCTAATCATGGTTGTTGGGAAAAGAAATGTCTGATAATTTTCTGCATCTGAACCTGACCTCATTACCAACTAGGGGAATGGAAAATGGTTTCCAGAGGAAACATGGACTACAAAACCACAGCTTAAGAGACTGATTTTACAAAATTAAAAAAATGGTTAAAATGCCCTATGCATGAGGTTTTGCCTCTCATGCTCAAAACAGCAGCTTTCCTTACTTGTTAGCCTTCTGCCAGATCTCTCTCTCTCCAAGGCTTGCATTGAAAATGTAAGCTACAGAGGCAATTATCCAATCCCAGTTTGAGACAAAAGTGGGTGGGGAGGTGTGTCTTTTAAATTCAAGCTGCTGTGGGACCTAAAGTCTGGTTATCTTATCTGCTCTTGTACTCTGCCACCAGCTTTCCTAATAAGATCCTCCCTAAACACTACAGCACAGGGAGGAAGAAAAGGATGATTTCATATGTGCAAGTCTTCTTTACCTTGAGAATCTTCACCTGATGATTTCAGGACTCTCACATTCTTTAAATATCTGAACTGAGTCTAATCTGAACCAAAAGTGCACTCTGATCTGATAAAATGTTCTGCATGATTTATGGTCATATCAGTGGTTTTTAGAACTCCTGTGGGGTTTTTTTCCCCTAAATTTCTATATTTTTGAGCTCATGATTTTATGGTGAATTCACATTTGATTCTGTGCACCTAAATTAAATTTTTCTGATCAATCTTATTTTATCTAACTACAGAAGTTTTTATACTCTTTCTTAATTCAGAGGCCAGTTTTTAAAGGTTAGCTCTCAAATACATTGGAAAAAATTCCTTTCATAGACATGGTGATGTTGGATGTAAATCTGATAGTCATCAAGGACAAGTGGCCACCTGAACTTCTCATTTCAGTGTCCACCATCCCTGTCGGACTTTACAACTAACATTTCCAACATTACAGGCCTGTCCTGTGTTTAAGTCATAATGTAAAAGTCTGAAAGTCTATTTTAATTTCTAATGGATTACATCTTTAGAGGTTTTAATAAACATTGGCAGCGTTGTGTGGAGAGTGGATGAGCTCAGCCATTGGCTCATCCTGAGGTGTAGGCAAAAGTCCAGCCTGGGAAACATTCCTTCCCAAAAGGCAAGGGTGTGAATAGCGTCGATATCCAGCTCTGACACCAATAGTTATCAGACATTCCAGTACGATGGATTTTCTGGGTATAGCAAGATAGTTGCAGGATGCTTCTAATGCTGTAACAGCAAGATAGTTACAAAAATGTTTCTAGCTGTTACTTTTTAGCGCACAAAGAAGCCTCTTAATAACTCACAAGATGAACAATTTACAGTGCCCCTGTGGTTAAACTTCCTGATTATGAGACCCTATATAACTCGCAGGGCTAGTTCTGGGTCCCTGTTACTCCATCAGAGGGCAGTGTCCTACCTGGCCCAGCTTTGCTTAAAAATGTCTCTGTGTTTTGTCTCTGTGTTTTTCTCAATCTCCTGTTGCCCCTACTCAAGATCCTTTGCTGATGCCAAGCAGGTCATGGCAGCATTTTCTCCTACCCATGGAGATTTGCCTACAAAAAGCTGTAAGATCTTTGTTTCCTGTCTGTTGTATGCGTGTGTGCACACCTGTGTACTGCATTGTTGTGTCCACATGTGTGCTTCTGTCCATATATCATGTACATGGTATCAAAGTTGACATATAAATGGGCACTTATAAATTAAAATATAAAAGAAATGAATCCAAATACCTTTAAATTCATGTGACTTAAAAAAAGTTTAATTTAAATTAAGTAAAAGATGAGAATAAAGATGTCTTTAAAATTACTAACTCACAAGTTTTTTTCTAGATGACCAGACTATTAATAGAATGTTGGTTTCCAGAAAATGTCCAGAATGTAATACTCATTGCTTCTAGGATTTTTCTTCAACAGGGAAAAAATGGTTAATACTGTTAACAACACTTGTCTGATATCTTGGTCTTTACAGTTAAAAATGAGTAAATTAGATTTAACATAAATTAATTAATCTTCATAAATGTGTTTGTTAGAGGAGACATCTGGTTAATTTGCTGTTAAAGTGCTAAAACATCAACTGCTAAATATTAAACCAAATACTCTTGACTTCTTAAATTCTACAATGTAATATTTTTAAACCTTAAATGTGTTTTCATAAATTGGTAAACGGAAAAATTTTGAGATTATTTTGTTTCTGTGTCTTCACTAAAACAAGATTACTAAGAGTTAAGATTCTATCAGTGTAATTCTACATATACAGTCCATGAGGTTTCAGTTGGGTTCAATTCAAGCACTGTACAATGTATTTCATCTTATTAAAATGTTGTAACTTGTCTAAACTCAGAAATTTATAAGAATTGTTTCATAATGTAAATTTTAAAAAGAGGTCAATAGCTAGGAAAGAGATATAAGAAGGTTCTGGGAATGGAAATATGTTTTAGTATGGAAAGTAGAAGGAAAAAGAAATGTTTCTGGATGAGAAAGTCTTTTGCGTGGTAAAGTGAGAAGTTGCAGAACGTCTAAGATGCATAAGGTTTGTTGAGAGTAAATTTCAAAAAAATTTGTGTGTAACTAAACTGGCCATAATTAGCACAATTAAAGTTATTAAAGGTTTTTCCCTCAAGTAAAATATTTATGTACTGATACAAACCAAAGTTTAATCCTCTAATGTTAAAGTAACAAAGATTACTTAAAACATTAATCTACTCTTATATCAAGATAATTTCTTGTGTCTATTATTTACAGAAACTAGTCTTAAAAGAATTAGGGTTTGTACAACCCTGATTAAACAAAAACTGTTATTTTAGAGTATTATGCTGCACTACGGAGTCTTGAATTTTTCTTTAAAAGCTAAATTTGTTTAATAAAGGAACATCAGTGTAATTGTGGCTCTGTTACTGGCTTCTTTGTATACTAGATATATTCATTTCTTCCAAGCATACAAGCCTTTCAAATATAAGGTTTAGAGGAACATTTTACCAAGATGGTGTTCTTCAAATCAAAATTTAAAGTAAAGGTTTGGGATTATAAAAATTACGTTTCTTGCCAGGTGTGGTGGCACACGTCTCTAATCCCAGTGGCTCAGGAGGCTAAGACAGAAGGATTACGAGTTCAAATCCAGCCTCAGCAACTTAGTGAGGCCCTGAGCCACTTAGTGAGATGCTGTCTCAAAATAAAAAATAGAAAGTGTTAGGGATGTGGCTCAGTGGTAAAGCACCCCTGGGTTCAATCTCTGGTACAAAAGCCAAAAACCAACCAACCAACAAACAAACAAAACAGCCCACCAAAAAACAAAACAAAACAAAAAAATGTTTCTTGATTCATAGCTATTATGAATTAAATGTTATTACTTTTGTTAATTTTATTATTTTCCTTATAAATTTTATAATTATTGTCTGTTAGTGCCTTACAAAAGTATACCTTCTAATATAACAGCCTGAGTAAATTTGAGATAAGAGGCATCACCCATAGAACAGACAGGTTATAAAGCTAACTTCCAAAACTAATACTGACTCCACCTAAATGGAAGGGATAAATGACCGTAAAGTTATAGACATTAAGGTTAAAACCCAGAACTCCCACTCTAAGGCTGTGAAACTGGCTTGTTGGATGTTTAAAATCAAAACTTAGAGACAAAAGTTAAGGAAGTAAAAGGGCCAAGAATAAAGTAGTCAATATTTAGCTCTTGCCCTCCGAGGTCAGCTCAAACCCAGGGATCAAGGTGACTTCTTTAAGGGCCTTGCAACTCTGGGCCCCCTGACCTCCCAATCAGGAGGATCAATGAGACCTAGAGAACAGACAGCTGACCAATGCACCTGCTGCAAAGAGGAGGGTCATTGAAGAGGGAACTGTCCCTGATGCTTCCAAGAGAAGCCAGCCACTGGCCAACAAGCCTCTACCCATCCTGCAAAATGGCACAAGGGGAGTTAAGAGGCTTCTCACAAGTTCCCAAGAGTGACCCCTGAGGAACCTCAGCTGACTTTTAACAGTAGATAGGAGCAAGGTCAAACACCTAGCAAAAAAAAGTTATAATGAAAAACACAGTCACAGCTGGGCATTTAAAAGGAAAGACAACAGTTTGGTTTTTTTTTTAAGATTTTTCTTTTTGTTTGTTTGTTTGTTTTTTGGGGTTTTTTTTTTGGAACCAGGGATTGAACTCAGGGACACTCGGCCACTGAGCCACATCCCCAACCCTATTTTGTATTTTATATAGAGGCAGGATCTCACTGAGTTGCTCAGGGCCTCACTAAGTTGCTGAGGCTGGCTTTATACTTGCGATCCTCCTGACTCAGCCTCCCAAGTCGCTTGGATTACAGGCATGCGTCTCCGCGCCCAGCTTGTTTGTTTTAATTAGTTATTCATAACAGTAGAATGCACTATGATACATCACACACAAATAGAGTAAAATTTCTCATTTTTCTGATTGTATGTGATGTAGAATCCCACTGGTTGTGTAGTAATATATGTATATAGGGTTATGATACCTGATTCATTCTACTATCTTTCCTACTCCCATAACCCCACCCCTCCCTTCACTCCCCTCAACCTAATCTAAAGTAACTCTATTCTTCCCTAGCCCCCCGCCACCTTATCAGAGAAAACATTCAGCCTTTGGTTTTGGGGGGATTGGCTTATTTTGCTTAGCATGATATTCTCTAGCTCCATCCATTTATCAGCAAATGCCATAATTTCATTCTTCTTTAGGGCTGAGTAATATTCCATTGTGTATATATCCCATATTTTATTTCTCTGTTCATCTGCTGAAGGACACTTAGGCTGGTTCCACAGTTTAGTTATTGTGATTTGAGTTGCTATAAACATTGATATGCTACATCACTGTAATATGCTGATTTTAAATCCTTTGAGTACAGACCGAGGAGTGGGATAGTTAGGTCAAATGGTGGTTCCTTTCCAAGTTTTCTGAGGAATCTCCATACCACTTTCCATAATGGTTGCACCAATTTGCAGTCCCATCAGCAATGTATGAGTGTAGCTTTTTCCCCACATCCTTGCCAACATTTATTTTTGCTTGTGTTCTTGATAATTGCCATTCTGATTGGAGTGAAATGAAATCTGTTTTGATTTCTCTAATTGCTAGAGATGTTGAACATTTTTTCAAGTATTGATTGATTATGTTTCTTCTATTGAGAAATGTCTGTTTACTTCTTTTGCCCATTTATTAATTGGGTTATTTGTTTTGGTGTTAAGTTTTTTGAGTTCTTAATATATTCTAAATATTAATGCCCTCCCTGAGGAGCAAGTGGCAAAGATCTTCTCCCATTCTGTAGGCTCTCTCTTCATGCTCTTGTTTCCCTTGCTGTATAGCAGCTTTTTAATTTGTTGCCATTCCACTTATTGATTTTTTAATTTTATTTCTTGAACTTAGGAGTCTTGCTAAGTAAGTTTATTCCTGTTGAATTGACAATGTGAAATAAAATATGTTGGAGTGTTGGGCTTATGTTTTCTTCTAGCTGTTGTGGTGTGTCTGGTATAATTCCTAGGTCTTTGATTCACTCTGAACTGACCTCTGTGCAGGATGAGAGATAGGGGTCAAGTTTCATTCTTTTTCATATTAATAGCCACTTTCCCAGCACCATTTGTTAAAAGGCTATCTTTTCTCCAATGTATGTTTTTTTGGCCTCTTTGTCTAGTATCAGATAACTGATATGTGGGTTTGTTTCTATGTCTTCTATTCTATTCCATTGGTCTTCACGTTGGTCTTTTTTGCCAGTACCATGCTGTTTTTGTTATTGTATCTTTGTAGTATAATTTGAGGGCTGGTATTGTGATGCCTCCAGAATCACTCTTTTTGCTCAGAAAGTGTTGTTTTGGCTATTCTGGGTCTCTTATTTTTCCAAATGAAGTTTGTTGTTTCCAGTTCTGTGAATGTCATTGGTATTTTGATGGGGATTGTGTTGAATCTGTATATTGCTTTTGGTAATATGGCCATTCTGACATTATTAATTCTGCCTATCCAAGAACATGGGGGGGTGTATGGGGGACAATACTTCCATCGTCTAAGGTTTTATTTCTTTCTTCATTTTGTAGAGGTCCTCCACCTTCTTTGTTAGCTTAATTCCCAAGTATTTTATTTTTGAGATTATTGTGAATGGGATGGTTTTCCTGATTTCTTTTTTTATTTATTTATTTTGATTCATCATACATGAATGGAGTACAATTGTTTCTCTGGATGGACATGAAGTAGAGTCACACCATTTGCATAATCATACATGTACATAGGATAATGATGTTTGTCTCATTTTGTTATTTTTCTTTCCCCCAACCCCATCCCCACTCCTCTTTTTCCTCTATGTAATCCATCCTTCCTCCATTCTTGCCTCCCTCTCCTACCCCTCATTATGTATCATCATCCACTTACTAGAGAGATCATGTGGCCTTCAATTTTCTGGGATTGGTTTATCTCACTTAGCATGATATTCTCCAACTGCATCCATTTACTTGCAAATGCCATAATTTTATTCTTCTTTATGATTAATACTCCAATATATCACAGTTTCTTTGTCCATTCATCTATTGAAGTGCATCTAGATTGGTTCCACAATCTAGCTATTGTGAATTGAGCAGTTATGAACATGGATGTGGCTGCATCAATGTACTTTGCTGCCTTTAAGTCCTTTGGGTATAGGCCAAGGAGTGGGATAGCTGGAATGGTGGGTCCATTCCAAGTTTTCTAAGGAATCTCCACACCGCTTTCCAGAGTGGCTGCACTAATTTACAATGCCACTAGCAATGTATGAGTGTACCTTTTTCCCCCACATCTTAGCCAACCCCTTATGTTGCTTGTATTCTTGATAATAGACATTCTAATTGGGGTGAGATGAAATCTTAGGGTAGTTTTTATTTGCATTTCTCTTATTACTAGGGATGTTGAACATTTTTTCATATATCTGTTGATCACTTATAGATCCTCTTCTGTGAAGTGTCTGTTCATTTCCTTGGCCCATTTATTGATTAGGTTATTAGTATTCTTGGTGTAAAGATTTTTGAGCACTTTGTAGATTCTGGAGATTAGTGCTCTATCTGAAGTGTGTGGGGCAAAGATTTTCTCCCACTCTGTAGGCTTGCTCTTCACATTGCTGATTGTTTCCTTTGCTGAGAAAAAGCATTTTAGTTTGAATCTATCCTAATCATTGATTCCTGCTTTTATTTTTCGTGCTTTGGGAGTCATGTTAAGGAAGTCTTGTCCTAAGCTGACATGATGACCTACTTTTCCTTCTATTAGGTGCAGGGTCTCTGGTCAAAATCCTAGGCCCTTGATCCATTTTGAGGGTGAGAGATAGGGGTTTAGTTTCAATTTGCTGCATATGGATTTCCAGTTTTCCCAGCACCATTTGTTGAAGAGGCTGTCTTTTCTCCATTGCATGTTTTTGCCTCCTTTGTCAAGTATGAGATACCTGTATTTATGTGGGTTTGTCTCTGTGTCCTCTATTCTGTACCATTGATCTACCTGTCTATTTTGGTACCAATACCATGCTGTTTTTGTCACTATTGCTCTGTAGTATAGTTGAAGGTCTGGTATTGTGAAACCCCCTGCTTCGCTCTTCTTGCTAAGGATTGCTTTAGCAATTCTGGGTCTCTTATTCCTCCAAATGAAGTTCATGATTGCTTGCTCTATTTCTATGAGGTCCGTCATTGGGATTTTAATTGGAATTGCATTGAATCTGTATAGCGCTTTTGGAAGTATGACCATTTTGACAATATTAACCCTGCCTATCCAAGAACATGGCAGATCTTTCCATCTTCTCAGATGCTCTTTAACTTCTTTCTTTAGTGTTTTGTAGTTCTCAGTGTAGAACTTCCATGCCAGGGAGACCAGCATAGCACAGACTTGAGAGATTTCCCGCCAGGGAGGCCAGCCTAGAGCACATGTGTGAGGTACTGGAAACCTGCAGGGACACCATAAATCTATAGGGGGGAAACTGCAATGCCTCAGATTCTCACTGATAGAGGGGAAGATACATGAACAGCATGAGAAAATAAGGGACGAAAGTGCCCCAAACAAACCAAATGCTACATCAACAGAATCCAATGACAGCAGGGCAGAAGAAATGTCAGAAAGGGAGTTCAGAATGCACATAATTAAAATGATCAGAGAAGCAAACGATGAGATGAGAGAGCAAATACAGGCAATGAATGATCGCACAAATCAACAATTAAAAGAACAAATGCAGGAAGCAAAAGATCATTTCGATAAAGAGATAGAGATAATGGAAAAACAAATCCTTGAAATGAAGGAAACAATAAGCCAAATTTAAAAATCAATAGAAAGAATAATGAAGAGGCTATATCCCCTGGAAGACCGAACCTGAGACAATAAAGACAAAATATATAATTTTGAAAACAAAGTTGACCAGAGAGGATGGTAAGAATTCATGAACAGAACCTACAAGAATCATGGGATATCATGAAAAGACCAAATTTAAGAATTTTTGGGATTGAGGAAGACACAGAGATACAAACCAAAGGAATGAATAATCTATTCAATGAAATAATATCAGAAAATTTCCCACATCTGAAGAATGGAATGGAAAGTCAAATACAAGAGGCTTACAGGACACCAAATGTACAAAACTACAACAGAGCCACACCAAAGCACATTATAATGAAAGTACCTAACATACAAAATAAAGATAGAATTTTAAAGGTTGTGAGAGAAAAAAATCAGATTACATTCAGGGGGAAACCAATACAGTTATCAGCAGATGTCCCAACCCAGACCCTAAAAGCAAGCTATTTAAAATGTATCCTTAACATGAAAATTAAAACTAGAATAATGGGACCTACAGAAGGTCTCTGATCAACTATTTCTTTTTTTTTTTTTGGAACCAGGGATTGAACTCAGGGACACTCAGCCACTGAGCCACATCCCCAGCCCTATTTTGTATTTTATTTAGAGACAGGGTCTCACTGAGTTGCTTAGGGCCTCGCTAAGTTGCTGAGGCTGGCATTGAACTCACGATCCTCCTGACTCAGCCTCCCAAGTCGCTTGGATTTCAGGCGTGCGCCACCACGCCCGGCTCTGATCAACTATTTCTAAACCTATTACCTACCTCTCTTTCAAACTACAGAGTATGAATCTTTCAATAAAATTTACAGTTACTCATGTATATTAGAGTACATACATACAAACTAATTCTCTATAAGACAAACATTATCAAAGTTCCATGTAAAGAGACATTAGACCAAATCTCTGTATATTTCAGTCTTTTAATCTACCATGGGAATTAATTTTTCAACAACAAAATGAGAGAGGTGGGCAACACTGTAAAGACCTATCCCTATGCAGTCTTAACAGAGGTTTATTGAAATGCATAGCTTTATACATATGTGAAAAGTTTTTCATCAGGGCAAGAGACAAATAGGAAAAAAACCTGTCAACTGATCAATAAATGATCATTCTTCAGGAAACAAAATCTACACTATTTTCTCTGTAAGCACAGCACATCAGACATGAAGACATGTAACAACATCCATGAATGATTGAGCACAGTGTTAATGCTGCTTCTTCACAGAGAAGACAGCGATCAGCACCACATTTGTACTGGAAAACACCAAAATGTAGTAACACAAAATCTGCTGTGTGTGTATGAGACAGAGAGAGAGAGAGAAAGAGAGACGTGGATATTGGAGATTAAAAACAAGGGTCCTCCACCACTGAGCTGCATCCCCAATCCTTGTTTTCTCTGTATTATTGCTGAATTTTAATCTGAGGCAGGGGTTCACTATTTTGCTGAGGCTGCCTTTCAAGTTGTGATCCTTCTGCCTCTACTTGCTAAGTCATTTGGGATTACAGGCATGAGCCACCATGCCAGGCCAAAATTGCCTTTTTAAAACTCTGGAGCAAGAGATATCAAACTCTTCTCTTTATTAATTGTTTAAGGAAAACATTTGACTCAAGTAGCACTTCCTAGTAGGAGTCTCAGTGTAGACTAAGAGGCAAAGAGGTAACCAGGAAAAGAAAGAGAAGGAGAAAGTCAGTGGGGGATTAATGGGAAAGAGCAAAGAGAAAGACTAGGATCACAAAAAAGCTGATTCATCTTTGAAATTCAGTTACTGCTTGCAGAGACACAGGATGAAATCAGAAGTGTATAAAGTTGTTTCTGAAATCTCATGGGTGTTACAAAGAAAATATAACCAGTCACCTCAATGAGCAATGGAGACACTAGTCACATCTCAGATTTACCTCCTGGCCAAAAGCAGCATAACTCTATCAGGTATGTTTCCCAAACAATAACCTTCCCACACTTAGTTTAAAGTTGATCAAAGTTGTTACCTGTCTTCCCAAATGGTCCTATAGGAAGGAAAAGACAAATGAACCGTGGATTATCAGAGCTGGCTTAAATTGACCAGGCTATATTAACGACATAGCCCAATGAAATTCTCTAAGGATGGGAAACATTTCTTAATCAATGAAGCACTGGGATGGATTAAGCACTCAATAAATAGTTTAAAAAGAAACTGAATCCTCTTTTATTTTTATTTGTAAGGAGAGGGCCATCCAAGAGAGGTTAGAAATACAATGTAGGTGTTCTGACACCCAGGCCTAGCTAGGTCTTACTTCATAATGTAGAAAAGGTCATAATAGAAACACTTCTTCCAGGCAGGCTCAGAGCCTGTCTCCACACACCTGGATGCTGAAACCATCATCTGATTTCACAACTGCTATCCATACTGAACCAAGGATGATGAACCTGCCCTACATCACCCTTTAGAATTTGATTGACTGCTGTTCAACGGGTATGACTTCATTGCCAGTAAAAATCAGTGTTCATTAACAATTCAATCAGTCTTTTTAAAGGGCTCACTGTGTGCTTGATCCAACATGAGATTCAACAAAAATATGAAATTGAATATAATATGTCCTCTGCCCTTGAATGCATCCCAGCCTAGTGGTTAAAACAAATGTGAAGCAAAATCATTATCCCAACACAGTAAGTGCTCTAATCATGGTGCTTTGGGAATAGAAAGTACAATCTCTCTTTCTCTCTCCTGTGATTCCAAAGTCGCTGATCTCTGACCTGAGTCTTGAAGCTTAACTCAGAAAGGAGAGAGGTTTCTAAGATGAGAATACACACAGAGACATTAACCATAAAAGACATGGCCTGTGATGAACAGCACAGGGAGCTGAATCAGAGGTAAAACCAACCAAAGAGGGAAGGTGGGATGTTGAAAACCTTACATACAATGTCACGGGCAACAGGAGGCCACCAAAGGGCTAGGCATGTGTGTGGGTAGGGTAATCACCCTGCCCACCAAAACATGTGTCCAACCTAACCCCAGAACCTATACATTTATTACCTCACATAGTAAAGCAGGAAACAAGGTTATTGATCAGATGACCTTCCAGTAAGGAGATTAACCCGATTACCCAATTGGTCCAGTGTAATCACATGACTCTTAAAAACTAAAACTAAACTGGATGAGGAAGATGAAATGCAAGAGTCAAATTATGAGAGGGACTCAATCCACTTTACTAATTCTGAAAATGAAGGAAGGGGAACAAAAGCCGAGGACTCGTGATGGACTCCAGGAGGACTTGAGAAAATGAGAATGTTCCTCAGTGAAGAACTAGAAAGGAAGTAGGACCCTCATTCCCACAAGGGCAAGGAACGGGGTTCTGCCTACAACCCCGTTAAGGCAGCCAAATACAACTGAATCTCCTAATTCACAAACATGGTCTGTCTCTCCCTGTAGTTGGATCTTCTTTGATTTCCTTCCTCATTCTTTTGTACTTTTCAGTATTAAAGGGCCATACCATACACTGTGAGAACTGCAGTTGAGTACCTCTTTTGAGCAAGTGTAAATAATGTATGTTTACCTTAATTTTCCACAAGTTCATTACAACTGTGCAGAAATACAATGGATTTTGCATATTTATTCTGAATCCTGAAATCCTGCTGAACTTACTAAGAAGTTCTTGGTTTTCTTGGAAGCTTTTAAAAATTGTTTCTGTGTAAAATCATGTCATGTTCACGGGGACTGCTTGCTTTCTACTTGTGATTTGTAGGCCTTTAATTTCCTGTTCTTGCCTTACTGCTCTGGCTGGAACTTCCGGCACAGGTGAATAAAGGTGGTGAGAGGAGGCATTCTTGTTCTTCCTTGCACCATCAAGTTTAATATCAGCTCTGCCTTTTGGTTGGTCTCTGACAAGTTAGGTTCCCCTGTGTGTGACTTTCTTAAGGAAGCCACAACAAAGTACCACAAAGATAGGGGTGTAAAACAACACACACATTCTCTTGTTTTTCGGGGGACTATATGTCCAAAATCCTGATAACGTCATCAAGGTCATTCTCCCACTAAGACTGCTTCCTAGCTTCTGGGGACAGGGTCAACCCTACGTATTCCTGTGCCTCAGTCACCACAAGGGACATTGTCTCTACCTTCCTGATGAGGAGGCTTGGGTAGAAATTGCCACTGATAGCACCTGTACCTGAAGATCCTCTTGGAGATTTTCAAATCAAGAACTGAATTGTCTTAATGGTAACTGGGCCATGTAAATGCTCATGTTCCTCTGGTACTTCACGCTTTGCCAGAAACTGGCCTATTTCATCTAAACTGTACAGACTGTGTGTTGAAAGTTGTTCAGTTGCACTAATCATTTTCTGTCACTCTCATATTTTCCTTGAGTTGCATACTTGATTTAAAAAAAAAAAACAGGTTTATTTAGCTGTCACTATATAAATGAGGCCTGTTCAATTCTGGGTCTGTGAAGATGAGTGACACATCTGGATTTCTAGACACTGCCGACAGCCTGCTGTCAGGTGGGACTGCACTGACCACAGCCACCGTCCCCACTTGACTGCACCTGTGTCCATCCAGCAGGCAAGAAGAGGCCATAGGAGGCTGTGGAGCAAGGAGGGCTGAGGAGAACAGGCATCTGGGACCCAAAGTGGAAAAACAAGTGTAGGTTCTAAGGATGGATCCCATGGTTTGGGCGCTGCTTTTTGGAAAGGCCACAGCGTGAAGGAGCTCAGCAACCGCCTATTTAAATAACTGAGTAAGTGAAATGGTCCTTCCTTCTTTCCTAGAGAGGGGGAGTTACACTACCCTCACAGGGAAGGCCAACATCTGTATCTAGGAACCACAGGGAGAACAGCTGCCTGCCAAGCGCCAGCCTGGCCCATTGGCAAGACACAAGGAAAATTCCAGCCAGGGACACCCTGTCTTTCTGCTCCTGAGAACAAGCCACACACATGCAGAAAGGCAGTCCTCCTCTACACTGCCTCCCTCCCATCCTCCAGCATCCCTGCACATCTCTGTGACTGTCCCAATGTGGGCCTGGAGTTGTCCACCTGGGCCTGGGCTCCTCCTCACACTCCTCCATGATCCTCACTGGGCCTCTCCTGCTTCCCAGAATCTCCTGCACATTGGAAACTTTCAGGCAGCCATTACATAATCCCTTCCCTAAGGCAAGTGTGGATCTGAAAATGTCCATGTCCAGGCTACACACTGGGTGGCCCTCCCTCAAGCAGGGAAGTGGGTGTGCATTACGGGGGATTTAACACCATTGAGATTTTTTTCTACAAAGAAAGATGTGCAATGTTTCTCTTTAAAAAACTTCCAAGCATCTGATGATTTCACAGCTGGGGCCCTATCAGAAAATAGCAAACTACTAACATGACACGTGGGATACGTTTTTACATAAGGTGTCCATTTCTGACCACTAAGGGGAACAGCAGGAGGAAGCTGTCAGAAAATCTCTGGGGGTGCAGTCCTGGGAGATATTGGGGATGGAAGGTGATAGAAGCCTCCCAACCTGGCCAACCCAAATATTTTCCACTCGTTTCTGCACATTTCAAAGTATAAACTTCAACATCAAGAGAACCCAAAGCAAAGAGCGATTCCACATGGGTACATGCTGCTTTTATGTAAATACTATCCATAAGATGGCTTATCATCTCCAGTCCCCAAACCCCATGGGCTCCCTTCTCTGCACCTTCAGCGGGGGCCCTGAGGAGCATGTGGATGGTGGGGAAGGCACCGTGGCAGGTGGGAGGTACATATCACTGCTGCAGGCTGGCCCACCCCTAACCCCTGGCCCTCCTCTGCCTTCCCTGCAAACAGGATGAAGCAGATGATCCCACAGAACACTCTGGAGTCTCCAGTGCCTTCTCCGATGTGATTTCTCCAACACTTGCCACCCACCCACCATTCTCCACAGACTTCAGGAGGGATTCCTTCCGCCAACAGCCACTGGCTGTTTCAAACTCAGTCATGTCTGCCCTCGATTGAAGGCAAAATCTGCATCCAGCTGGGTGAAGGAGAGCAAGTCTCCAAGGCACTAGGTCAAAGCAAGTCAGTGCTCACCTACGCTGCCTAGAGGCAAGAGACTAAGCTAAGGCCATGAGTCCCCATCTACACGGTCTCAAGGTGAGCAAGTCTACCTACATTGAACAGGAGAGGGAGGCACAGGATTCCAGGCCTTGGAGAGGATGCCTGGTTTGCTCCAGCCCTCACTCGGAGCTCCCTCACACACATCAGTCTTTTTCTTTGTTTTTTTAATCTGTGGACCATCAATTTGACAAAGCCATTTGAGCAAAACAAATTTATTAGGAGATATCTCTGCCATCTCAGGAGCACGGGAGGCAGGACAGAGAAGAGCAGGGCAGCGGAAGTGTCCCAGGGAAAACAGTCTCATCTGATGTCTCGCACGGGTGAGGGCAGGGGAAATACCTGATGTCCAGGTAGATCCAGATGTGCCCCTGGCTGGACCCCATGTGGAGAAGCCCGAACCAGTGCACACACTCAGTCCTGCAGCTGTTTGGGTCCCCGTGACCAATGTCCACACAGTGACAGCAGCATCCACGGAGCAAAGGGTCCTCTGGCTGGCTGTGTGTCTGTCTGGTCTGTCTGAGCTCGGAATTCACGTAGGAACCACCCGGTTTCTAAATTTATTTCGCTTCTGGTCTCCTTGCGTCTCGGCCACGTCTTCGCTAACACGGGAGGGCACGCAAAGGCACAGTCGAGGAAAGCAGGCGGCCACCCTCTGCCTCACCCGCCTCCAGCGCTTGCTGTGGCCATGGCGATGTGCTGCGGTGGCATCTTGGGAGACGTGGCTGTCTGCTGACACGCAGGGTCCGGGAGTGTCGCACACAGAGTCAGGCTGGGAGGCTAGGCCGGGACGGGGGGGGTCTTCTCATGCAGGAAGCGGAGGCTAATGGCAGGCACGCTGCAGCTTCTCATGCTCTTCTGCCCTGGCTCTTTGGCCTCCTCAGGTGGCTGATGTTCCCAGGGCACGGGGAAGGCGTGGAGGACAGGCTCGCTCGCCCTCCTCTTCGGGAAGGCTGGGAAAACAGAAGGATCCTTGGGGCACAGGCGAGGAACCACCCTCTGCCTCACAGGCTTCATGCATGTGCCCTGGCTGACCTGCTGCTGGATGAGGAGATACGCAGCCATGGCGTGATCAAACTTCCTCTTGGAGAGAGACACCCAGGTACTGTAGGGGTCGAAGCCCAGGTCGAACAGGACGGTCAACACTGCGGGGTCTGAGAGGTTGGGGAGGGGCACGTCTTGGGAAGATGAACTCTCCTCACCCTGATTCAGCCAGGGGTCCTGGAGGATTTCCTCTGCCGAGAGCCTGGTTTGGGGGTCCTCTGCCAGGATTTTCTTGACCAGTTCTCGTGCTTCAGCGGACACGTGCTGGGGAAATGTCAACTCGGGGTACGGTGGGCGGTTGCCTGTCAACATAAAGTACAAGATGACACCCAGCTGCCAGCTGTCCCCTGCGGGGCCCTCAAGATGGCCCCAGGACTTGTTCTGCTGCTGCCCAGGCTGCAAAATGGTGCTTAAGCCAAAGTCGATGAGGCGGACGTTGCCCCCGGCATCCAGCACGATGTTCTCGGGCTTCAGGTCTCCATGCACGATGCCCATCCTGTGGCAGTAGCTCACTGCACCCGCGACCTGTCTGAAGAGCCTCCTGGCCTCCTCCTCCTCCTGCATGCCCCCATCCGGGACGAGGTAGACTAGCGCTCCCCTGCCTCCGTGCTCCATCACCAGGTAGACATGTCGCTCGGTTTCAATCACCTCAAAGAGCTGGATCACATTCGGGTGGTTCAGGGTCTTCAATGCCCGTTTTTCATAGTGGACCAAAGTCTTCCACATTATCCTTTCCAGGACTTTCACCGCCACCTCTGCCCCGGTGAGCAAATGGCGGGCAAGGAGCACATGACCAAATGCTCCACGCCCGAGGGCCCTCAAGACCTGGTAATGGTCTGTGAAGGCCTTCTCCTGCGCCACTACACTAGTCTC
This sequence comes from Glaucomys volans, assembly GCA_020662805.1. Taxonomy (NCBI): domain Eukaryota; kingdom Metazoa; phylum Chordata; class Mammalia; order Rodentia; family Sciuridae; genus Glaucomys; species Glaucomys volans. Next base: position 367,295 of record JAJEJO010000120.1, read on the forward strand.
TCTACGCTCGCTATGCATCCTGAGCAGGAACACCCACTAACGATGCTGGCTAAAAAAAAAAATAACAAACCAAAACAACAAACCACAAGCAACAAACAAACAACACAAAACAAAAAACCCAAGTCAAAAAAACCAATCTCCAAAGACCACAACCACCAACCGCCAACCACCAAACACACTAACTAGCTGGGAGTCCGACAGGTCACCACCAAGAGCTTCCTGTACAAATGGACAAAGACCCACCACAGCCACTCAGTTATATGCCCAGTGTGTGAAACTCCCTCACAATGGCTCCTTGTGATGTCAGAGCAAGAAATGGCCACGCCTGGGCATCGCCCCCGGTGGCCTCCCCTTGGGCCTACAGGACCTTGTCCACTTTCACAGTAAGAAAGGACTCCAGGAGCTTTTTGGTTTGATGGGTTATGGAAACTGATGTTTATGTTTTTAAAAATTACCATTTGTACAGTACTCCAACGGATGGTTCATTCCAAGCCTAAAATCTGTAACAACTTTGGCTTCGAAAGACCTCATCATAGCTACACTCAAGGTATTCGACTGCTTTTTCTTCCAACACTGAATAATGGGTGTCCAAATGATGTTAGCCCCTCACTCACACGGCGATACTCTGACAAAATGCTCTGCTCCCTAAGACACTGCGGAGCACGGTACACACACCTGCAGTGTGGAGAGGGAGGGAGGGTTCCTCATAATTTCCTCATAAGGTCCTCATCAGATCTCTCATTAGAAATACTGGAGCACAAAACACAGTGATACAGGACAAATCCCGGGAGCCAAGACTCCTAGAAGCAGAAAAACCATCCTTTCCAGGGTGGGGAAGAAATGGAGGCATTCTCAGACAACTAGGTCCCTTCATGCTACTGTAATCAAACCCCTTAAAAACATACTTTTTAAAAAGAATTTTTTTATTTTCTGCAGTGCTGGGGATTGAACCCAGGGCCTTATGCTTGCAAGGCAAGCACTTTATCACCTGAGCTATATCCCCAGCCCAAACTGATACTTTTTTCACAAATTAACTAATCCCAGTTCTGTAGACTGGCAAGTTCAAGGTCAAAGCATACTTTGATGCTGTGTCCTCAGACGAAGGAAGGGCAGAAGTGTGGAGCTCATCCCCCCCCCACCACCACCTTTTTCTTTCTATTCCTGTTGTTGTTGTTGTTGCTGTTGTTTGGACATACTGGCAACTCAACCTATCACCACAGAGCCTCCCACACTTGAAGCAAGTGCTCTGACACTGAGGCACATCCTCAGCCATTTTATTGTGAGACAAGTTCTTGCTAAGTTCCTCCAGCTGGGCTTGAACATGTGCTTCCCCCTGTCTCACTGTCTGGGGTAGATAGGCTTACTGCCTCTTGTGGTTTAAAAAAATGAGGTGTCTCCCAAAAAACTGCCGCATGGGAGTAATGTCCTGAAAGGGTCTCCTTCCCCTCTTCCTACTCCCCTGTTGCCATGAAGGGAGCAGCTTTCCTTCGCTTGGCCCTTGCCCCATGATGTGCTCCTCATGTTGGGCCTAGGGCAATGTTTTTGGCCATCTATGGACTGACACCTCTGAAATCATGAGCTCCAAATACAGTTCTCATCCCTAAGTTGTTCTTGTTGGCAGTTGTGGGGACAGCACCAAAGAAAGCTCACTGAAAGGGAAACTGGTACCAAGAACTTGATGACATGTGTCCATGCCTGAGACTCTCTGAGGCTGCACTTTAAAACAAGGGACTGACTCATCTTGTAGAGGAAATTTCAGGTCAGCACCATACTCAGTTACTGGCATGGATGTTATGGTAACGTTTAGGCTCATTTAGTCTAGAATAGGAGAGGAAAACAGAGCTAAGGGATTTTTAAACTTGTAGGTTGGACAGACCTTGGGAAAGTGAGGAGGTGACTATGACCATTTGCTCTTGGTGGAGCGGTAATTCCTTCCTATGATGTTTCTTCTCATGTCTGTGAGTAGCTGCAACCTGCTGGTTTCTGCTTCTGGAATCATTCCTGCTCAGCAGCTGGGGTAGGAACAGGGCTGCCTGGAGAAATCAAAGCTACTTGCCTGAGAAAGTCTCGAAACCCAGAGATCTGGACCGTATAAAACATACTGAGAACAAGGGGCGGTACCTGGTCTTGGGAAAGACTGTTGAGCCCACACCAGGGCTGAAGAAACACTGCACTTCTACACCTCCAAGTGCTGCTTGTCTCTTTCCAATGCACCATTTTCCATATTTTCTGTAACACTGGTTTAGGGAGATGAGTACTTGGTGCTCTGCAAGGCCGTTCTCATCCTGAAATCCACACACAATGCTGAGGACACCAGCTCTCACTCACACTCACACTCACACCTCTCACTCACAACATTAGTCAGCTCTGATCCGCACACGACATTTAGAATTCATTTAATTCTCACAATTACCTCACATGGCAGGTGCTATTTCCCCCCATTGTGTGGATGAGAAAACTGAGACACAATTAAATAATGGACACACAGTCACATGACTAGTATGTACAAGAACCAGGATTAAAATCCAAGTGTTCTGGACCCTCAGGCTCCCCACCCCGCCCCCAGCCCCTCCATGTCTAAACACAGTCACAGCAGCATTATGACAACGAGGACAACTGGGCTTAACAGGAAGCTACTCATGGTACAGTACCGTGCTTTCAAATGATCAAAAAGGCAAGGAAAAAAAACAACTTTTCCTTTTAAAAACATTACCTGTTATCCTCATGAGAATAAACAAACTGATCAATTTGTGTAGTAAAATATTACTGAGTTAACCCCAGTTCCTACAACTAGTTCCTTTAGCTCCGTGGTTCACTGGAGGAAATCATTGTGTGGTAGATAGCAGAAATGCTTTGGGCTTGATTGGGGTATTCATATGACTGTATATATGTGTCCAACTTCATTAAACAATACACTTACATGTTACGTTTCATGGTATGTAAATTTTAGTTCCATATAGTTGCTTTATTTTCTATTTTCAATTTTCATTTTTTTTTTTTTTTTGTGGTGCTGGGAATTGAACCCAGGGCATTGTGCTGGCAAGCACTCTACCAACTGAGCTATATCCCCAGCCCTCTTCTTAAATTTATGTACATGGGTCCTGAAAAAAATACCACACGATCTCCAGAACCAACTTTCTAAAGAAGTAAACAGTAGTCCCCTGTTAAAAGTGCTTCTGAGACAGTGAAACAGAAGGGGTACAGTGTCCCGGTTAAGAGTGTAGCTCAAGTGAACACACATAAAAACTGTGAGCTTGAGCTCTCTCCCAAGATGGCAGCCTGAACATGTCTTCCTTTGTATGTCCCTCTAAAGCAAGAGCGTAAAGACTGCTCAAAAACAACAACTAAGGAATTATTTTAAAGACATGAACTCACAAGGACAGAAAGGATGCTGTATTAGTCAGGGTTTTCTAGAGGAACAGAATCACCAGGAGGTATGATTACAGAAAGGGATTTATTAGATTGGCTTATACAACCATAGTCTGGACAGTCCCCAAGGCCCATCTGCAGGCTGGAGAGCTGGAGAAACCAGTAGCGGTGTCATCTATTCTGTACAGTAAAACTCAGGGTATTTTTCAAAATAATTCAAATCCAACTTTAGAGAGAATTATCACCATCAGGAAAATATGCTGAACTTCAAGCCAGGCATGGTGGTACACTCCTTCAGTAGTTGCTACTTGGGAGGCTGAGGAAGAATCGTCTGAAGCCTGGAGCTAGGGACCAGTCTGGGCAACATAGTGAGACCCTATTTCTAAAAATAAGTACATACAAATAAAATATGGTGAATTTGGGGAGGTGGGGCCTTTGGGACGTGATTAGTCATGAGAGGAGAACCCTCACAAAAAGATCAGTGCTCTTACAGAAGAGGCCTTTGCCGTGTCCACGATGTGATGGCCCGGTGGAAGGCAGAAGGCAGACCCCTACCAGACAATGATCTGCCTTCAGCTAGGACCTCCCAGCCTCTGCAGCTGAGAAATAAAATATGTTGTTTATAAATCATCCAGGTAAAAGGTTTTCTACTGTGGCAGCTGTAAGCAGTCGGCAACAAACCCACTCTGCCTCCTCAGCTGCTGCACAAGGGCTAGCTCACACTGCAGGAATGAGCACCACCACCCATGTGAATGTGGAGGTTTCTTCTTGCTTGGACAATGTCTGATGCAGGTGCCCCCCTCCTGCATTCATAATGTTCAAGGAGCTGTGCTTTCCATCACATGACTCTGCTGACAGTCCTGAACTTCCAGACAGACAGAGAGAGGGTGAAGATCTAGCAGGATGTTTTGTTTAGAGGCCAGATTGGAAGTAATGCCTTCAGGAGACTGAACCAAGGCAATGTCCTAAGCAGACCTAAAATGAGGTTGGGATCACAGTGCAGGGGATTCTGTGGTCCCAGGTGCCTAGAGGGTAGAACCTGTGGATGGATGCCGTCTTTCAGTTTTGTCTCTGCCTCTATGGAGCAGAATGTAACCCATGGAAAGTCACAGGCCTCTCCTTTTGGATATAAGGGAGGGCCTGAGGCATGGCAGGGATGAGGTTGTAGAAGACCATGTATGCAGGACATAGCTGGATGAGATAAGCAGCATGAAAAAGTAAAGAGAACAACATATCACCTGGTTAAATTATATGGTTGACTCTTCCACTCATACTCATCTTGGCTGGGGGAGTCACTCACACATGAGTGAGCATGCAGAGGAGCTCACTGGCTGGGGTTTCCAGCAATATTTGCAGCTGTGTCGTTCATCAAAGGACAGTATTGTAGTTTTTAGTGACGTGAAAAAAGGCTCTATGATTTTCCTTTTCAAACCAGTTGAGGAATTATCTATTTAAAGACAGAGATCCTTCAATGTGTGTTTTAAGGAAGTATGCTTTCAAAGGATTTTGACAAAAGAAAGAGCACAGCTTTATTCTTCATTGCCTTTTAGGGATGACCTCAAGAAGCCTTGTGACTGAGTGGCTTCCTGCATGTCTGACTGGCTGATGTTAAGCCAGTGCACAGGCTTGGACCTGGGGACAGGGAAACCCCTCCTGACATGTTTACAGTGTTCCCTTTAAAAGGAAGAGGAAGCTGGAGTGCAGGGAGTTTCCATAGATATATTAGATCACCAGCCATGGTGTCCAGATTCCTGGGCCAGTGAACCAGCCTTCCATCCCTAGGACTCTCCTGCACCTCCCAACACAGAGGTAGACAAACTTCTTATTGCTCATTTGAGAAAGCTCCCCTTCTGCCACCCCTAATCCTATTACCTGGTGCAGGTTCTCAGGCCCATTCACTTTAAACATATTCCAATATTAAAAATAAATTATTGAACTGGGCGCACGCCTGTAATCTGAGCGACTTGGGAGGCTGAGTCAGGAGGATCGCGAGTTCAAAGCCAGCCTCAGCAACTTAGCGAGGCCCTAAGCAACTCAGTGAGACCCTGTCTCAAAATAAAATACAAAATAGGACTGGGGATGTGACTCAGTGGCCGAGTGTCCCTGAGTTCAATCCCTGGTTCCAAAAAAAATAAAAATAAAAATAAATTAAAATAAAAAAATAAATTATTGAAGTCATCACTAGGTCACTTCTTGAACAAGTACTGCTGCCAGGCCATAAAGATGCCTTTGGGGAAGGACTTGTCTGTGGACTCTAATTACCCGATCTGAACTATGTCCCTTGCACTTTGCTCATTATGGACCCTGGGAGTGTGAAACAAAAGAAATCACCTTATCACTGAAGGCTCAGCTTCTCTATATTAATAGAGAAGCTGACAGAAAGCAGGCCATGAGTAGCTGTTGGACAGTCTATTGCATCAAGTTAATGGATACTGGATTCCATTAACTACAGGTCTGTATGAAAATTAAGAAGGATCCCCCAATGTCAGGGCCTCACCTCCATGTACACAGTTAACCACTTATCCTAGGTCCCTAGCAGATAGGAGGGCGAATATGGCTGGAGGTGGCCTATGAAACAAGGGGAAGGGACATGCGTTACTTCCAATCTGGCCTCTAAACAAAACATCCTGCTAGATCTTCACCCTCTCTCTGTCTGTCTGGAAGTTCAGGACTGTCAGCAGAGTCATGTGATGGAAAGCACAGCTCCTTGAACATTATGAATGCAGGAGGGGGGCACCTGCATCAGACATTGTCCAAGCAAGAAGAAACCTCCACATTCACATGGGTGGTGGTGCTCATTCCTGCAGTGTGAGCTAGCCCTTGTGCAGCAGCTGAGGAGGCAGAGTGGGTTTGTTGCCGACTGCTTACAGCTGCCACAGTAGAAAACCTTTTACCTGGATGATTTATAAACAACATATTTTATTTCTCAGCTGCAGAGGCTGGGAGGTCCTAGCTGAAGGCAGATCATTGTCTGGTAGGGGTCTGCCTTCTGCCTTCCACCGGGCCATCACATCGTGGACACGGCAAAGGCCTCTTCTGTAAGAGCACTGATCTTTTTGTGAGGGTTCTCCTCTCATGACTAATCACGTCCCAAAGGCCCCACCTCCCCAAATTCACCATATTTTATTTGTATGTACTTATTTTTAGAAATAGGGTCTCACTATGTTGCCCAGACTGGTCCCTAGCTCCAGGCTTCAGACGATTCTTCCTCAGCCTCCCAAGTAGCAACTACTGAAGGAGTGTACCACCATGCCTGGCTTGAAGTTCAGCATATTTTCCTGATGGTGATAATTCTCTCTAAAGTTGGATTTGAATTATTTTGAAAAATACCCTGAGTTTTACTGTACAGAATAGATGACACCGCTACTGGTTTCTCCAGCTCTCCAGCCTGCAGATGGGCCTTGGGGACTGTCCAGACTATGGTTGTATAAGCCAATCTAATAAATCCCTTTCTGTAATCATACCTCCTGGTGATTCTGTTCCTCTAGAAAACCCTGACTAATACAGCATCCTTTCTGTCCTTGTGAGTTCATGTCTTTAAAATAATTCCTTAGTTGTTGTTTTTGAGCAGTCTTTACGCTCTTGCTTTAGAGGGACATACAAAGGAAGACATGTTCAGGCTGCCATCTTGGGAGAGAGCTCAAGCTCACAGTTTTTATGTGTGTTCACTTGAGCTACACTCTTAACCGGGACACTGTACCCCTTCTGTTTCACTGTCTCAGAAGCACTTTTAACAGGGGACTACTGTTTACTTCTTTAGAAAGTTGGTTCTGGAGATCGTGTGGTATTTTTTTCAGGACCCATGTACATAAATTTAAGAAGAGGGCTGGGGATATAGCTCAGTTGGTAGAGTGCTTGCCAGCACAATGCCCTGGGTTCAATTCCCAGCACCACAAAAAAAAAAAAAAAATGAAAATTGAAAATAGAAAATAAAGCAACTATATGGAACTAAAATTTACATACCATGAAACGTAACATGTAAGTGTATTGTTTAATGAAGTTGGACACATATATACAGTCATATGAATACCCCAATCAAGCCCAAAGCATTTCTGCTATCTACCACACAATGATTTCCTCCAGTGAACCACGGAGCTAAAGGAACTAGTTGTAGGAACTGGGGTTAACTCAGTAATATTTTACTACACAAATTGATCAGTTTGTTTATTCTCATGAGGATAACAGGTAATGTTTTTAAAAGGAAAAGTTGTTTTTTTTCCTTGCCTTTTTGATCATTTGAAAGCACGGTACTGTACCATGAGTAGCTTCCTGTTAAGCCCAGTTGTCCTCGTTGTCATAATGCTGCTGTGACTGTGTTTAGACATGGAGGGGCTGGGGGCGGGGTGGGGAGCCTGAGGGTCCAGAACACTTGGATTTTAATCCTGGTTCTTGTACATACTAGTCATGTGACTGTGTGTCCATTATTTAATTGTGTCTCAGTTTTCTCATCCACACAATGGGGGGAAATAGCACCTGCCATGTGAGGTAATTGTGAGAATTAAATGAATTCTAAATGTCGTGTGCGGATCAGAGCTGACTAATGTTGTGAGTGAGAGGTGTGAGTGTGAGTGTGAGTGAGAGCTGGTGTCCTCAGCATTGTGTGTGGATTTCAGGATGAGAACGGCCTTGCAGAGCACCAAGTACTCATCTCCCTAAACCAGTGTTACAGAAAATATGGAAAATGGTGCATTGGAAAGAGACAAGCAGCACTTGGAGGTGTAGAAGTGCAGTGTTTCTTCAGCCCTGGTGTGGGCTCAACAGTCTTTCCCAAGACCAGGTACCGCCCCTTGTTCTCAGTATGTTTTATACGGTCCAGATCTCTGGGTTTCGAGACTTTCTCAGGCAAGTAGCTTTGATTTCTCCAGGCAGCCCTGTTCCTACCCCAGCTGCTGAGCAGGAATGATTCCAGAAGCAGAAACCAGCAGGTTGCAGCTACTCACAGACATGAGAAGAAACATCATAGGAAGGAATTACCGCTCCACCAAGAGCAAATGGTCATAGTCACCTCCTCACTTTCCCAAGGTCTGTCCAACCTACAAGTTTAAAAATCCCTTAGCTCTGTTTTCCTCTCCTATTCTAGACTAAATGAGCCTAAACGTTACCATAACATCCATGCCAGTAACTGAGTATGGTGCTGACCTGAAATTTCCTCTACAAGATGAGTCAGTCCCTTGTTTTAAAGTGCAGCCTCAGAGAGTCTCAGGCATGGACACATGTCATCAAGTTCTTGGTACCAGTTTCCCTTTCAGTGAGCTTTCTTTGGTGCTGTCCCCACAACTGCCAACAAGAACAACTTAGGGATGAGAACTGTATTTGGAGCTCATGATTTCAGAGGTGTCAGTCCATAGATGGCCAAAAACATTGCCCTAGGCCCAACATGAGGAGCACATCATGGGGCAAGGGCCAAGCGAAGGAAAGCTGCTCCCTTCATGGCAACAGGGGAGTAGGAAGAGGGGAAGGAGACCCTTTCAGGACATTACTCCCATGCGGCAGTTTTTTGGGAGACACCTCATTTTTTTAAACCACAAGAGGCAGTAAGCCTATCTACCCCAGACAGTGAGACAGGGGGAAGCACATGTTCAAGCCCAGCTGGAGGAACTTAGCAAGAACTTGTCTCACAATAAAATGGCTGAGGATGTGCCTCAGTGTCAGAGCACTTGCTTCAAGTGTGGGAGGCTCTGTGGTGATAGGTTGAGTTGCCAGTATGTCCAAACAACAGCAACAACAACAACAACAGGAATAGAAAGAAAAAGGTGGTGGTGGGGGGGGGATGAGCTCCACACTTCTGCCCTTCCTTCGTCTGAGGACACAGCATCAAAGTATGCTTTGACCTTGAACTTGCCAGTCTACAGAACTGGGATTAGTTAATTTGTGAAAAAAGTATCAGTTTGGGCTGGGGATATAGCTCAGGTGATAAAGTGCTTGCCTTGCAAGCATAAGGCCCTGGGTTCAATCCCCAGCACTGCAGAAAATAAAAAAATTCTTTTTAAAAAGTATGTTTTTAAGGGGTTTGATTACAGTAGCATGAAGGGACCTAGTTGTCTGAGAATGCCTCCATTTCTTCCCCACCCTGGAAAGGATGGTTTTTCTGCTTCTAGGAGTCTTGGCTCCCGGGATTTGTCCTGTATCACTGTGTTTTGTGCTCCAGTATTTCTAATGAGAGATCTGATGAGGACCTTATGAGGAAATTATGAGGAACCCTCCCTCCCTCTCCACACTGCAGGTGTGTGTACCGTGCTCCGCAGTGTCTTAGGGAGCAGAGCATTTTGTCAGAGTATCGCCGTGTGAGTGAGGGGCTAACATCATTTGGACACCCATTATTCAGTGTTGGAAGAAAAAGCAGTCGAATACCTTGAGTGTAGCTATGATGAGGTCTTTCGAAGCCAAAGTTGTTACAGATTTTAGGCTTGGAATGAACCATCCGTTGGAGTACTGTACAAATGGTAATTTTTAAAAACATAAACATCAGTTTCCATAACCCATCAAACCAAAAAGCTCCTGGAGTCCTTTCTTACTGTGAAAGTGGACAAGGTCCTGTAGGCCCAAGGGGAGGCCACCGGGGGCGATGCCCAGGCGTGGCCATTTCTTGCTCTGACATCACAAGGAGCCATTGTGAGGGAGTTTCACACACTGGGCATATAACTGAGTGGCTGTGGTGGGTCTTTGTCCATTTGTACAGGAAGCTCTTGGTGGTGACCTGTCGGACTCCCAGCTAGTTAGTGTGTTTGGTGGTTGGCGGTTGGTGGTTGTGGTCTTTGGAGATTGGTTTTTTGATTTGGGTTTTTTGTTTTGTGTTGTTTGTTTGTTGCTTGTGGTTTGTTGTTTTGGTTTGTTATTTTTTTTTTTAGCCAGCATCGTTAGTGGGTGTTCCTGCTCAGGATGCATAGCGAGCGTAGAGAGACTAGTGTAGTGGCGCAGGAGAAGGCCTTCACAGACCATTACCAGGTCTTGAGGGCCCTCGGGCATGGGGCATTTGGTCATGTGCTTCTTGCCCGCCATTTGCTCACTGGGGCAGAGGTGGCAGTGAAAGTCCTGGAAAGGATAATGTGGAAGACTTTGGTCCACTATGAAAAACGGGCATTGAAGACCCTGAACCACCCGAATGTGATCCAGCTCTTTGAGGTGATTGAAACCGAGCGACATGTCTACCTGGTGATGGAGCACGGAGGCAGGGGAGCGCTAGTCTACCTCGTCCCGGATGGGGGCATGCAGGAGGAGGAGGAGGCCAGGAGGCTCTTCAGACAGGTCGCGGGTGCAGTGAGCTACTGCCACAGGATGGGCATCGTGCATGGAGACCTGAAGCCCGAGAACATCGTGCTGGATGCCGGGGGCAACGTCCGCCTCATCGACTTTGGCTTAAGCACCATTTTGCAGCCTGGGCAGCAGCAGAACAAGTCCTGGGGCCATCTTGAGGGCCCCGCAGGGGACAGCTGGCAGCTGGGTGTCATCTTGTACTTTATGTTGACAGGCAACCGCCCACCGTACCCCGAGTTGACATTTCCCCAGCACGTGTCCGCTGAAGCACGAGAACTGGTCAAGAAAATCCTGGCAGAGGACCCCCAAACCAGGCTCTCGGCAGAGGAAATCCTCCAGGACCCCTGGCTGAATCAGGGTGAGGAGAGTTCATCTTCCCAAGACGTGCCCCTCCCCAACCTCTCAGACCCCGCAGTGTTGACCGTCCTGTTCGACCTGGGCTTCGACCCCTACAGTACCTGGGTGTCTCTCTCCAAGAGGAAGTTTGATCACGCCATGGCTGCGTATCTCCTCATCCAGCAGCAGGTCAGCCAGGGCACATGCATGAAGCCTGTGAGGCGGAGGGTGGTTCCTCGCCTGTGCCCCAAGGATCCTTCTGTTTTCCCAGCCTTCCCGAAGAGGAGGGCGAGCGAGCCTGTCCTCCACGCCTTCCCCGTGCCCTGGGAACATCAGCCACCTGAGGAGGCCAAAGAGCCAGGGCAGAAGAGCATGAGAAGCTGCAGCGTGCCTGCCATTAGCCTCCGCTTCCTGCATGAGAAGACCCCCCCCGTCCCGGCCTAGCCTCCCAGCCTGACTCTGTGTGCGACACTCCCGGACCCTGCGTGTCAGCAGACAGCCACGTCTCCCAAGATGCCACCGCAGCACATCGCCATGGCCACAGCAAGCGCTGGAGGCGGGTGAGGCAGAGGGTGGCCGCCTGCTTTCCTCGACTGTGCCTTTGCGTGCCCTCCCGTGTTAGCGAAGACGTGGCCGAGACGCAAGGAGACCAGAAGCGAAATAAATTTAGAAACCGGGTGGTTCCTACGTGAATTCCGAGCTCAGACAGACCAGACAGACACACAGCCAGCCAGAGGACCCTTTGCTCCGTGGATGCTGCTGTCACTGTGTGGACATTGGTCACGGGGACCCAAACAGCTGCAGGACTGAGTGTGTGCACTGGTTCGGGCTTCTCCACATGGGGTCCAGCCAGGGGCACATCTGGATCTACCTGGACATCAGGTATTTCCCCTGCCCTCACCCGTGCGAGACATCAGATGAGACTGTTTTCCCTGGGACACTTCCGCTGCCCTGCTCTTCTCTGTCCTGCCTCCCGTGCTCCTGAGATGGCAGAGATATCTCCTAATAAATTTGTTTTGCTCAAATGGCTTTGTCAAATTGATGGTCCACAGATTAAAAAAACAAAGAAAAAGACTGATGTGTGTGAGGGAGCTCCGAGTGAGGGCTGGAGCAAACCAGGCATCCTCTCCAAGGCCTGGAATCCTGTGCCTCCCTCTCCTGTTCAATGTAGGTAGACTTGCTCACCTTGAGACCGTGTAGATGGGGACTCATGGCCTTAGCTTAGTCTCTTGCCTCTAGGCAGCGTAGGTGAGCACTGACTTGCTTTGACCTAGTGCCTTGGAGACTTGCTCTCCTTCACCCAGCTGGATGCAGATTTTGCCTTCAATCGAGGGCAGACATGACTGAGTTTGAAACAGCCAGTGGCTGTTGGCGGAAGGAATCCCTCCTGAAGTCTGTGGAGAATGGTGGGTGGGTGGCAAGTGTTGGAGAAATCACATCGGAGAAGGCACTGGAGACTCCAGAGTGTTCTGTGGGATCATCTGCTTCATCCTGTTTGCAGGGAAGGCAGAGGAGGGCCAGGGGTTAGGGGTGGGCCAGCCTGCAGCAGTGATATGTACCTCCCACCTGCCACGGTGCCTTCCCCACCATCCACATGCTCCTCAGGGCCCCCGCTGAAGGTGCAGAGAAGGGAGCCCATGGGGTTTGGGGACTGGAGATGATAAGCCATCTTATGGATAGTATTTACATAAAAGCAGCATGTACCCATGTGGAATCGCTCTTTGCTTTGGGTTCTCTTGATGTTGAAGTTTATACTTTGAAATGTGCAGAAACGAGTGGAAAATATTTGGGTTGGCCAGGTTGGGAGGCTTCTATCACCTTCCATCCCCAATATCTCCCAGGACTGCACCCCCAGAGATTTTCTGACAGCTTCCTCCTGCTGTTCCCCTTAGTGGTCAGAAATGGACACCTTATGTAAAAACGTATCCCACGTGTCATGTTAGTAGTTTGCTATTTTCTGATAGGGCCCCAGCTGTGAAATCATCAGATGCTTGGAAGTTTTTTAAAGAGAAACATTGCACATCTTTCTTTGTAGAAAAAAATCTCAATGGTGTTAAATCCCCCGTAATGCACACCCACTTCCCTGCTTGAGGGAGGGCCACCCAGTGTGTAGCCTGGACATGGACATTTTCAGATCCACACTTGCCTTAGGGAAGGGATTATGTAATGGCTGCCTGAAAGTTTCCAATGTGCAGGAGATTCTGGGAAGCAGGAGAGGCCCAGTGAGGATCATGGAGGAGTGTGAGGAGGAGCCCAGGCCCAGGTGGACAACTCCAGGCCCACATTGGGACAGTCACAGAGATGTGCAGGGATGCTGGAGGATGGGAGGGAGGCAGTGTAGAGGAGGACTGCCTTTCTGCATGTGTGTGGCTTGTTCTCAGGAGCAGAAAGACAGGGTGTCCCTGGCTGGAATTTTCCTTGTGTCTTGCCAATGGGCCAGGCTGGCGCTTGGCAGGCAGCTGTTCTCCCTGTAGTTCCTAGATACAGATGTTGGCCTTCCCTGTGAGGGTAGTGTAACTCCCCCTCTCTAGGAAAAAAGGAAGGACCATTTCACTTACTCAGTTATTTAAATAGGCGGTTGCTGAGCTCCTTCACGCTGTGGCCTTTCCAAAAAGCAGCGCCCAAACCATGGGATCCATCCTTAGAACCTACACTTGTTTTTCCACTTTGGGTCCCAGATGCCTGTTCTCCTCAGCCCTCCTTGCTCCACAGCCTCCTATGGCCTCTTCTTGCCTGCTGGATGGACACAGGTGCAGTCAAGTGGGGACGGTGGCTGTGGTCAGTGCAGTCCCACCTGACAGCAGGCTGTCGGCAGTGTCTAGAAATCCAGATGTGTCACTCATCTTCACAGACCCAGAATTGAACAGGCCTCATTTATATAGTGACAGCTAAAGAAACCTGTTTTTTTTTTTTTTTTTTAAAAATCAAGTATGCAACCTCAAGGAAAATATGAGAGTGACAGAAAATGATTAGTCCAACTGAACAACTTTCAACACACCACCTCTCTCATTTTGTTGTTGAAAAATTAATTCCCATGGTAGATTAAAAGACTGAAATATACAGAGATTTGGTCTAATGTCTCTTTACATGGAACTTTGTTAATGTTTGTCTGATAAGGAGTTTGTATATATTTACTCTAATATCCATGAGTAACTAAATTTTATTGAAAGCTTCATATTCTGTAGTTTGAAAGAGAGGTAGAGGTAGTAGGTTTAGAAATAGTTGATCAGAGACCTTCTGTAGGTCCCATTATTCTAGTTATAATTTTCATGTTAGGGATACATTTTAAATAGCTTGCTTTTAGGGTCTGGGTTGGGACATCTGCTGATAACTGTATTGGTTTCCCCCTAAATGTAATCTGATTTTTTTCTCTCACAACCTTTAAAATTCTATCTTTATTTTGTGTATTAGGTACTTTCATTATAATATGCCTGGTGTGGCTCTGTAGTAGTTTTGTACATTTGGTGTCCTGTAAGCCTCTTGTATTTGACTTTCCATTCCATTCTTCAGATGTGGGAAATTTTCTGATATTTCATTGAATAGATTATTCATTCCTTTGGTTTATATCTCTGTGTCTTCCTCAATTCCCAAAATTCTTAAATTTGGTCTTTTCATGATATTCCATGATTCTTGTAGGTTCTGTTCATGAATTCTTATCATCTCTGTTTGGTCAACTTTGTTTTCAAGATTATGTATTTTGTCTTCAGTGTCTGAGGTTCTGTCTTCCAGGGGATATATCCTCTTCATTGTGCTTTCTATTGAGTTTTTAATTTGGCTTATTGTTTCCTTCTCTCTTTATTGAAATGATCTTTTGCTTCCTGCGTTTGTTTTTTTAATTTTTGATTTGTGCGATCATTCATTGCCTGCATTTGCTCTCTCATCTCATCCTTTTCTTCTCTGATCATTTTAATTATGTGCATTCTGAACTCCCTTTCTGACATTTCTTCTGCCCTGCTGTCAATGGATTGTTGATGTAGCATTTAGGTTTGTTTGGGACACTTTCGTCCCTCATTTTCTCATGTTGTTCACGTATCTTCCCCTCTATCAGTGAGAATCTGAGGCATTGCAGTTTCCCCCTATATATTTATGGTGTCCCTGAGGGTTTCCAGTACCTCACACGTTCTCTAGGCTGGCCTCCCTGGCGGGGAAGTCTCACGTGTCTGAGCTGGGGTGAGCCTGATGTCTGTGTCTAGGCCCACCTCCCTGGCCTGGAAGTCTCGTGGGGCTCTGCTGGACTGGTCTCCCCTGTGTGTGGAAGACTCATGTGGGTGCCCTAGGCTGGCCTCCAAGGGACGGAAGTCTCATGCATCTGCGCTGGGCTGAGCCTGGTATCTCCCTAATTTCTTTTTCAGCAGATTATTGGAACATATTGATTTGTTATGTTGATCTTGTATCCTGCTACTTTCCTAAATTTGTTCATCAGCTCTGGAAGTTTTCTGGTGGAGTTTTTTTGGTCTTCTAAATATAAGATCATGTCATCAGCAAACAAACATAACTTGACCTATTCCTATTTGTATCCCTTTAATTTCTTTCTTGCTTGATAGCTCTGGCTAGGGTTTCAAAGACTACGTTGAATAGGAATGGTGAGAGTGGACATCCCTGTCTTTTTCCTGATTTTCGAGAAAATGTTTTCTGTTTCCATTCAGTATGATGTTGATGTTGGGTTTTCATACAAAGCCTTTACAATGTTGCGGTAAGTTCCATCTATCTCTAGTTTCTAGCATTTTAAATGTGAATGGGTGCTCTACTATCAAATAGTCTTTCTACATCTATTAAGACAATCATGTGATATCTTGTTCTTAACTGGTGGTTAATTACATTTGTTGATTTCCATATGTTGAACCAATCTTGCATCCCTTCAATGAAACCCACTTGATCATGGTGCACTATCTTTTTAATGTGTTTTGGCATGCAGTTTGCCTATATATATCTATATCTATCTTTTTTTGTGTGTGATTGTGGGGATTGAACCCAGGGCCTTGTGCTTGACAGGCAAGCACTCTATCAACTGAGCTATATCTCCAGCCCTGTCAATATTAAAAATTTTTGTATCTATGTTCATTAAGGATATTGGTCTGAAATGCTCTTTCCTTGATGCCTTTGTCTGGTTTTGGTATCAGGGTTAAACTGGCTTCCTTTGTTTATTATGGAATAATTTGAGGAATTAGCTCTTCTTTGAAGGTCTGGTAGAACTTGACTAAGATTCCATTGTCGAGCCCATTTGATTGGGTTGTTTCTATGGTGTTTGAGTTCTTTCTATATCCTGGAGATCAATGCTCTGTCTGAGGTGCATGTAGTAAAGATTTACTCCCATTCTCTAGGCTCCCTCTTCATGTTATTGTTTCCTTTGGATTAGGTGAAGGGGAGTGAAGGGAGGGGAGAGGGTAGGGGAATAAGGACAGTAGAATAAATCAGACATTATTAACCTATGTACATATGACATGAGTGGTGTGATTCTACATCATGAACCAGAAGAAAGAGAAATTATACTCCATTTATGTATCATGTGTCAAAGTGCATTCTATTGTCAAGTATAACTAATTAGAATTAAAAATTTAATCTAAAAAAATCCATTGTCTCGGTTCATTTGTTTGCTACCTAACGTGGGTCTGCTCTGCACAATGCATGTATGGTTAATCTGAGATTTATGCAGCTCCATACACAGAATTATGAAATTTCCTTCTCTAAATTTATCTCCTCCCGTCCCGGCCCCCCCTACACACACACTTTCTAGTCCACAAGAGCTCCTTTATCCAGTCTTTGGGACAGAAAGACTGAGAAGTTTCTATGGGTGTTTTAGTCAACCAAATTGTACCAGTCAGACACTGAGGCGGAAAAACAAAAAACAAACAAAAAAAACCACCAAGGGTTGGGGGAAAAAATTCTGGGCAATGGGTCTCTGCAGTGTTCTTCAAGTTTTGACTTCGTACTCCAATCTGCCTTCCATTCTATAATTTTTACAATTTTCAAGTCATTGTGTTTCTAATTAAAGATGGATTATTGGAGACATAGCTCATAATAAGCAGACTCCTTCCACCCCACTGTGACCCCACTTGTCAGGTTTCCACCTCAATATTCTACTCAACTATGCTTTATAAGGTGACCAGAGATTTCCTTGACAGTTAATTCTTTCTCCTTCTGTATCAGTGGATGTGCTAAATCTCCTTGCTGCTTCCTATCCATTACTATTTTCCTCAAATTGGAAAGCCCTAGACCTTGCCTCTTTTCTAAGTCACTTTTTGTTGATCTGGTCTGATGGGACTCCCAACATTATATCACCAAGTTATGTCTCTTTTGAACTGCAGACTTATATTTCCAATTGCCTACTCAGTATGCACCATCTCACACTTAAAAATGTCTGACTACACCCACAATTCTGCATTCTTCTCCCCACTGACTTCTCCTTCAGTCCTTCCCTTTTTAATCAATTACAGCTAAATTTTCCCCAATGCTCAGAACACAATTCTTAAAATCACCTTTGATTCTCCTTATTCTTATCCTATATTCTATTTGTAAGAAAGTCCTGTTGATTTCAACTTCAAAATATGTCTGGATTAATCTGATTTATCATATACACTGCCCTTGCCTGATCCATGTCATCCTTATTTCTCACCTGGATTGCAGCAAGACTCTATTCATCTGTTACAGGCATACTTTGTGTTTTGCAGGCTGGGGAAATAGCTCAGTTGGTAGAGTGTTTGCCTCACAAGCACAAGGCCCTGGGTTTGAAACACACACACACACGCGCGCACACACACACACACACACACGAACTGTGTTCTGCTTTATTGTACTTCACAAATATCATGGTTTTTACAAATTGAAGGTTTGTGGTAACTGCATTGAGCAAATTTGTCAGTGTCATTTTTCTAATAGCATGTTAATTCATGTCTGTCATGTTTCAGTAATTTTCACAATACTTCAAATTTTTCCACTTTTATTATATGTTGTGATCTGTGATCAATAACCTTTCACATTGTCACTAATTGTTTTGGGCATCACAAAACACGCCAAATCAAATGGCTAATTTAATTGATAAATGCTATGTCTGATTGCTCCACTAACCTTTCAGGTCTCCCAATTTCCTGAGGCACAATATTGAAATTAGGCCAATTAATAACTCTATAATGGCCTCTAAATGAAGACTTGCATGTCTTTCATTTTGAATCAAGTTATAAATGGTCAAGCATAGACAGGAAGACTTATCAAAAACAGAGACAGGCCCAAATCTAGAATTCCTGGATACTCTTTAGATATCCAAGTTGTGAAAGAAAAAGTTTTTGAAGGACACCAAAAGTGCTACTTCAGTGAACACATGAATGATAAGAAGAGCAGTCTGATTGCTGATGTGGAGAAAGTTTTAGTGGTCTGTACAGAAGATGAAACCAGTTATAACATTCCCTTAAGCCAAAGTCTAATCCAGGGCATCCTAACTCAATTCTATAAAGGTTGAAAGGTGAGAAAGATGTCAAAGAAAAGTTTGAAGCCAGCATACCTTGGAAGATGAGGTCTGACGAAAGAAGCAATAGCCATGGCATTAAAGTACAAGGTGAACTGATAGAGGTGGCCATACTGAACTACAAGTTTTCAATGTAGATTGATCCCATTTCTACTGGAAGAAGATGACATCAGGACTTTCAGCTAGAAAGGTCAAGGCCTGGCTTCTAAGATTCAAA
Organism: Glaucomys volans; assembly: GCA_020662805.1. NCBI lineage: Eukaryota > Metazoa > Chordata > Mammalia > Rodentia > Sciuridae > Glaucomys > Glaucomys volans. Next base: position 385,930 of record JAJEJO010000120.1, read on the forward strand.
GCACCAACTGTCTTGCTAGAATAATACCCCTGGCGACTTTAAGATGAAGCCAATGCTCATTTAGCTCTCCAAAAGTTCTAGGTCCTTGAGTCCTATGATACTAAACCTACTATGCTTGTGCTCTATAAATGAGGAACAACAGTGCTTGAAGGACAACTGAATATTTTAAGCCCACTAAGACATATTGCTCAGTAATATTTCAAAATATTACTGCTGATTAACAATGCACTTTTCACTTAAGAGCTGATGGAGATGCCCAATGAGATCAATGTTGTTTTCATGCCTGCTAACACAATATCCATTCTGTACCCCATGGGTCAAGGAGTAATTTCAAGTCTTATTAAGAAATACATTTTGGAAGGCTATAGTTGCATAAATAGTCATTCCTCTGGGGGATCTGGGCAAAGTAAACAGATAACCTTCTTGTAGGGATTCAGCATTCTAGACACCATTAAGAATGTTCATGATTTTGGGGAGATAGTCAAAATATCCATCAGTATTAACAGGAGTTTGGAAGAAGTTGATTGAATGGTTTTGTGGGGTTCAAGATTTCAGTGGAGGAAGTAACTGTAGATGCAGTAGACATAGCATTGGAGTTAGAGGTGGAGTCTAAAGATGTGACTGAATTGCTGCCATCTCTTAATAAAACTTTAATGAATGACAAGTTGCTTCTTATGGAGAAAAAGTGGTTTCTTGAGCTGGAAACAAACCCTGATGCAAATGCTGTGAACGTTGTTGAAAATATCCTAAAGGATTTAGAATATGACATAAACTTAGTTGGTAAAGCAGTGTTAGGGTTTGAGAGAACTGATCCTAGTTTTCAAGGAAGTATTACTATGGGTAAAATGTTATCAAATAGCATCACATATACAGAGCAATCTTTCATGAAATGAAGAGTCAATGGATACAGTGAACTTCATGTTTTATCATTATGAAATTGCCAAAGCCAACTCAGTCTTCAGCAACCCCAGTCAGCAGCCATCAACATCAAGACCTTCCACCAGCAAAAAAGGATGACTTTCTGAAGCCTTGCATGATCATTACCATTTTTAAATAATAAAGCATCTTTAATTAAGGTGTGCATGTTGTTTTTAGGTATGCTGTTGCACACTGTAGCTGAAGATTTTTGTTTTGTTTTGGCCTGGTTTTTGTTAGTGCTGGAGATTGAACCCAGGGTCTTAAATATTGAACAAGCACTCTACCACTGAGCTATATACCCAGACCTACTGCATACTTTATAGACTACAGTATAAACATGACTTTCATACGCACTGGGAAAAAACTCATGTGACTTGCCTTACTGCTTTATTGCAGTGGTCTGGAATGGAACTTAAATATCTCCAAGGCATGTCTGTTTCTTTGTCAGTGTTTCCTAGCTAGGCTTCCAACAACTTTTTGTGTAAGACCATTTTATGTGTTGCAAAATGTTGAGTATTCCTGGTCTCATCACTGTGGAGATATTACATCTCTAAACATCCTGTTAAGATGGAAGTCAAATTATGTCACTTCTCTGTACAAATCCTCCAGAATTTAGGATCTTCGAATTAAAGCCTCATGACCCACAAGAACCTACACAATCTGATCTCATTTTCCCTCTCTGATCTCATTTTTCTGCTTTCCTCTCCATTTCAACCATACTGATCCTCTTTGGATGGGACAGTGGATCCTGCTGCCTTGCAGCATTTGAGCTGATTGCTTCTTCATCCTTTTTCTTCTTGTCTCCCTCCCTTATCTCCCAGTCTCACTCCCAGAGTTTTTAGCCTTCTTCCTTACTTTTCACTGCATTTATCACTTAACATTCTAATATTTATTTATTTTATTTGTTCTCCAACTAGAATATAAGTTCCATGAGGGCTGGTATTTTGGTTTGATGTGCTCACTTACCTATCACAATACTTAGAAAAGGGTCTGGCACATGACAGCGGTTCAACAAATATTTGTTGACTAATAAAATGACTATAGGAATGGTATATATAATGTTTCATTAATGTGCGAAAAAAAAATAAGCACATGAAAAGAAGATCAACATGATTACTTACCAGGAAAATGCAAATCAAAACCACAATGAGATATCACTTCACAGAAGGCAGATAGCTATAATAAAAGAGCAATAACAAGAGAGAGCAATTGGAAACCTCATACATTGCTGGTAAGAATGTAAAATGATGTAGCCACTTTTGAATTTGGCAGTTCCTCAAAATGTTAAATATAGTTATCATTTGACCCAGCAATTCTATTCCAAGGTGAATACCTAAAGAAAATTGAAATCATTTGTCCACTCAAAAACCTGCACACCAATGTTCAGAGCAACATTACTCATAATAGTAAGAAATGAGAGACACAAATGTTCATCAACTGATGAATGGATAAGTGTGTGATACTCACATGACTGAATATTATTTGACAACAGAAATGAAGTACTGACATATACCACAAGGATGATTCTTAAAACCATATGCCAATTAAAATAATTCAGTCATAGTTATATGAAATATCCAGGATAAGCATATATAGAGAGGCAAAGAGTAAATACATGGTTAACTAGGACTTAGGGTGGTGGTGGTAAGGAATGGGGAATGACTGCTAACATGTAAGGGGTTTCGTTTTGTAGTGACAAAAATGTTCTAAAACTAGATGGTGGCAATATTCAACAACTTCATGAACACTAAAAACCACTGAATTGTACAGTTCAAACAGGTGAACTATAAATGTGAATTATATCTTAAGTTTTTAAAAAGAGAGTTGCATAATTAAAATTACCAAATATTTATTTCACTATACTTGGTCAATTTTATTTTATGAATTCACTACACTTGGTGAATTTTCCACCATCCATTATACATACTGAACTAGTGGCCTGCTTCTCAATTCTTTAAACTCTCCCAGAATCTAGTTATATGATCCATTAGGTTCATATCCTTAAATACTTGATACTTAAATATCAAGGTCAAGTTTTCTTTCCTGGATTCTAAGTAGCCTGACCAAACTCACTCTAAGTCTTATAGTACTCTTCTTAAACAATGAGATTCACAAAATGAGTATCAGAAGTTCCTTGCAAGTAGATATTTGGTGATTCAATGACTGTTCAGAACTGGATTTTTCTTCCTACTTCATTGGTTTCTGTAACACTAGGTTTTCGAAATCCAGTTAAAACCTGTGATTTGTGGCCTGAAAGAGAAAAATAGAGTAAAATGCATTATGACAATAAAAGTTAATATTTATTGCATGCTTAGTATGCACAGGAGCATTAAACACCTTACATATACTAACTCATTTTGATATTATCTCAATTTTGCTAATGAGGCACAAAGATGTTAAATAACCTGCTTAATGTCAAGGAGCTACCAAGTAGTGAAGCTGAGATTCTAATCCCAGCTACCTGGTTCCAATGCACTTGTGGAGAAAGGTCAGTAGGGATCACTGGATTAACCCTTTGCCACTGCATTAATTATCCAATTAATAAATACTTACAGAATTCAATTAGATGCTAAGTTTTAAAATACAAAACCAAATCCAAATAAAATCAAGACAGAGCTCCTGGGATTACATAGTTTTATGTGGGAGACAAATATACTCCTAATAAAAAATATCATGTAGAAAGCCTGTACCAAAAGGTCCAAAGTCCAAACCAAGTGAAGCAGGTACAAATTAACTTTGCTGAAGGAGTTGGAGGACAAGGAAAGATGGGGCTGAAAGGTTTAACATTTATTTCACACAAAAGAAAACATGGTGGTGCACATCTATAACCCCAGGCACTTGGAAACCTGAGGTGGAAAACCCGCAAGACCCCATGTTAAAAAGAAAGGAGGGAGCAGGGCACGGTGGCGCACGCCTGTAATCCAAGCGACTTGGGAGGCTGAGTCAGGAGGATCGCGAGTTCAAAGCTAGTCTCAGCAATTTAGCAAGGCCCTAAGCAGCTCAGTGAGACCCTGTCTCTAAATAAAATACAAAATAGGGCTGGGGATGTGGCTCAGTGGCCGAGTGTCCCTGAGTTCAATCCCTGGTTCCAAAAAAAAAAAAAAAAGAGGGAATATCACTGCAAAGTGATATGAATAGCACTGCAAAGTACAGTGCTCCTGAATGGCCTTGGTATGAGTGTCAGATGAAGGAGTTGGCAAATGAAGTAAAGGCCAGACAGCGAGGGACCTTGTATATTATGTTAAGGAGTTTGGAATAAAGAGCAGCAATAAGTGGGTTTGACATAATCCTATTTGCATTTTGAAAAAATAACTAAGAACTCTGAAGAACAAAGATACAGACAGTGAAAGCAGGAATTCCAGGTTGGAAGCTGTTTTAACAATTGTTCTAAGAGATTTAAAAAAAACCCAACAAATTTAATATCTACAGTTTATTTCTGTTTCAGGTATATAAACCATGAGGGCCCAAGACCATGGTTAGCACCATCTAAAGCAGTAATGTCCAACAGAAATATGTGATCCACTTGTACAATTTTAAATTTTATTCTAACATTACAACACATGAAATTAATTTTAATATTTTATTTAATCCAGTGTAGTACCATTTCACCATGACATCAATGTAAACATATTAACAAGTATTTTGAATTTTTTTTTCACACTTCTGTGAAACTCAGTATGAATTTTATAACCAAATAATTCTCAATTTGAATGCTAAATTTTCCTGGAAACTACTTAACATTTAGATTTCATAAAATTTATAACTGAAAATGTGAAGTCCTTTAACAAACAAATATAAATGTTGTCCAATATTTGACCTGAATGTCTGGTTTTAAATTTAAATTGATTAAAGCTAAGCTCCTAGTTGCACTTGCCATATATTTCAAGTGCTCAGCAGCCATATATGGTTGTTGGCTACCATTTTGGACAATGCAGACTGTACTAGTTTTCACCCAAGAAAGAATGACTTGCCTAACTCTCCTGGTTAATTTATAATAGATGCCCACTAACTATATTCATTATTTTCAGAGAGCAGAGAATTTAAAAGGCAGAGAACCACTAATTCTCAACAATTGGAAATAAAACAGTATGCAGAAATAAAAGAACAAAAAATTCTTCTGACTTCAGAAGGAAAAAATATTCAACACGTTTTTTTCAATAAATTATTAGAAATAATAAAATTAGGCCAATTCTTTGTTTAGCCAATAGAGACGTAAACAAAATTGAGTCACTCTTTGTTAACAAACTTATAAAAACCACAAAAAGTAGGTATCATCATAGAACTTTAAGTCATAAAATAAGGCCTTTTGTTTGGATCAGATACCCTAAAATGCAGACTTACCAGAAAACATCTGAAAATTATAAGTGTAATTCTTTAAAAACACCTTTTAAACACACAGCAAGAAAATAAAGTAAATTGTCGGAAGATAAAAATGAAGTAAAAGTGAGGAAGGCAGAGTGCCTACATTGGTAACCACCAATAGTAAAGACTTAAGACAAGCCAAGGCCTAGGCACCCTTGGCTAATTATCCCCCCAGTAAATTCTCTTCTGCTTTACCAGGAGATTTAGCTGAGTGCATGACACCTATCAAAAGGCATCGCAGATCACTTACAGCTGTATAACTAGGTTCCAGCCAATGTGATGTGAATAGAAGTGAAATATGAAACCTCTGAATCATACCCTTAAAGAGAAAGAAGGCCAACATGGTAGCAAAAGCCTGCAACTCCAGCTACTTGAGAAATTGAGGCTGAAGCATCCCAAGGCTGGAAGGCAAATATACTACCATTCAAGGTGGCACTGCCCTCAGATTGGCAGAACAATGCTATTAGGAGTCTGGGCTTCTGACTCCACTGAGCACCAACATCAACTCTGTTCTTGGATCATCATGTGAAGAGAAATAAATGATCTTGCTTAAGCACTGTGTTTGAGTCTCTTAATAAAGCAGCTTTGTAATCTTAAGTAATTTAAGCCGTACAAGGTAATAGAGAACCCCCATAAAATAGGGATGAGTTTAGGCTTTGTAGGTCAGATGGTCTCTGTCCCAACTACCCAACTTTTCCAATGAGTGCCAGAAGCACCACAGATAACATATTAAACATAGGGGCATGGCTGTGCTCCAATAAAGCATATATAGAAAAATAGGGACAGGGTCTCAATTTAACTCATAGGCCAATTCTTTGTCAACAACATTACCAAAGAAAATAGTGTCTCACAAAAACAAAAACAAAAACAAAAACAAAAACAAAAACAAAAAAAAAACTTGCAAGTTGTGGCCATGGTTCTCTGAAGGGAAAGATAATTACAACTCTGAAAAGTCATTACTTTTAGCCAACTCTCAGAAGAGGCCATGGAATGAATCCATTATCCCTCAAAAAAACAAAAAGAAGAAGAAAAAAACAAGTGAGATTTTATTTTACCATGGTCCTGGGTTGGCAGTGCTTTCAGGTTCCTGAAAGATAAGTTCCTACTAAAAATGAGCTCATGCTGGGTGCCTGGCTATAATTCCAGCAACTCCAGAGGCTAAGGTAAGAGGATCACAAGTTCAAGGCTAGCTTCAGCAATTTAGCAAGCCCCTGTCTCAAATTAAACAGGGCTGAGGATGTAGTTCAGTGGTAGGAGGGCCCCAGATTCAATCCCTAGTCTCTCACACACACACTTCACAAACAACAATTTAAAAACATGGGAAACAGACTAATCACCCTGCAAATGTGGGCAAAAGAAAAAGAAAACCCAAACAACAAATTAGGCCTTCAATCACTTTAAATACTGGAATTATCAATGACAAATATGCTGAATATGCTTGGAAAAAATAAGGTGTAGGCTGTTTTTTTCCTTTTTCTTTATAAAATTTGGGTACCAGGTATTGAACCCAGGGACACTTAACTACTGAGCCATATCCCCAGCCTTTTTAAGACAGGGTCGTGCTAACTAGCTGAGGCTGGCTAAGAATTTGGGATCCTCCTGCCTCAGTCTCCTGAGCTGTTGGGATTACAGGTATGTACTACCAATGCAGGTTTATAAACTAGGATTATCTTGAGACCATCAAAAAGGGGCCAGACACACTTTTTAAAGGACCAATTGGGTATTCCAAAAAGAAAAAGAAAATTAAAGTTAAATAAATTCATATTAGCACTTTTTTAAATTTTAAGCATAAGTTTTAAAAAATACACCAAAATATGGTCCAAACCCCCCAAAAAATGAGAACAGAAAAAGAGCAAAGAAATCAGAAGGGAAAGGGAACTAATTTAGCAGATTAAGAGAGCAAAATATTAAGACTAAGGAGAAAGCCATTTATATTTCTACCAGTAGGGGTGAAGGCAGGACTGAAAGCCTAAATAGGTGAAAACAGTTATTTCAAAATGGAAATAGGGAGGAAAGTGCCATCTTTTTTTTTTTTTTTTTTTTAAACGGTGCTGGAGATCAAACCCAGGTCTTTGTGCTTGGGAGGCAAGCACTCTACCAACTGATCTATAGCCCCAGGCCTGAGCTACATCCCCAGCCCTGAGCTATATTCCCAGCCTGAAAGTGCTATCTTTTAAACAAATCTTACAGAACTATTTGACTCTTTAATCAGTGCAACTCTAATAAAAAGAATTAAAATTTTGGCTGGGGTTGTGGCTCAGTGGCAGAGCGCTTGCCTAGCACATGTGAGGCACAGGGTTTGAGTCTCAGCACCGCACATGAATAATCAAAATAAAGGTCCATTGACAACTAAAATTTTTTTTAAAAATTAAAATTTTTAAAGCAACCTTGAATTTAAAAAGTGGAAATAAAATTATTTTTTCAAGAGTAATAAATTCACTGGACTAAAGTCAATGTGGGGGCAAGAGTTATAAAATATATGAAATGCCTTAATTATAAAAATAGGGATGACTTCTCATGTTTTTTTATATATTTATATATATATAAATACACTGATAATTTCAGAAAAATGTAAAACTCCAGCACAAAATCAGGAGCGTAGAAGTGCTGGTTTTGCCACAATGTATTATTTTAAAAGATAAGAAAATAATTACATTTAACGAAGGCTTATCTAAATGATCCACTTAAAAAAGAGTTTATTTCCATTTTCAAAGTAGTACCTATAGAGATTACAGTCAATTAAGATGAGAATAGCAAAATTTACTCATGTTGTTTATTAGCAGTCTATGTCCTTGAATCAAGTCCTCACATCTATCTATACTGTCAAAATTGCAAAAGGAAAAAAAAAAAGTAAATTGACCAAAATAGTTTAACTTTTCTTCTGCCAAGATTTTTTTTTTTTTTTTTTTTGCAGTACTGGGGATGAAACCCATGCATGCTAGGCAAGGGCTCTACCACTGAGCTACAACCCCAACCCCTACCTTCGTAAATTAAAATTGCATAAAAGGTGCTCTTAAATTTGGAAAATCACATCAAGCAGAAAGCATTAACTATTTTCATAATCGATTTAAAAAATCTTTCATGAGAATGACACCTGGGATCTGGGTGTATTTTATCACCATCACTTAGTACTTACATGACTCTGGGCAAATTCCTCGGTTGCTTCACTCATCTGTAAAGGGGAAAGGATCATACCACCTACCTTAGAGCTACTGTGGTGCTTTAACCCGATGCTGGTGGAACCTTTCCAACTGTAAAGGGCTCTGTAAAGTGGCATGTTTTTGTAAAGTCCTGCTACTACACTCTGATTAGTCTGTCTCCTAGCCACCTTTTAAAAGCATTTCCTCACATAGTTATGGAGTTTTAATGACAAATATGAAACACTTTACAAACTGCAAAATCTCAAATGTCTTTTTCTCCCTGTGCTTTCACTCACTCCCAAAAATCATTTAAGACACATTTTGACTACATAAAAAATTAAAACTTCTACACAAAGCAAAAAATGATAAACAGAGGTAAACAAGTAACTGCAACACTTTGTAACACATAAGACATTTTAAATATTAAAAATGTTTTAAGCAACTTGACATGGGATTTAATTTTCACTGAAAAACCACATAGGTGCAAGACTAAAGAGTTTAAAACTGTTAATCTTTCCAAACATCTCTATGGATAGAAAATGATTATATTTAGAACTCTTAAAAATAATTGATAGCCAATACCCCCATATGAGAAACTCCCTCGCCAAAAAAATGCTAATAAAACTAGATGCCAGTATCATCTGTCCTAGCAGAACTATTTCTAATACCAAAAGGAACTAGTTAGAATATGGACAGATTTGCTACTAAGCTATTGAAAAGCATGAAGAAAAAAATTTATCAAGATACAAAGAAAGTTAGAGCCAGGCATGGTGTTGCACAACTGTAATCCCAGCCTGTAATCCAGGCTGAGGCAGGAGGACCATGAATTCAAAGCCAGTCACAGCAACTTAGCAAGACCCTAAGCAACTTAGCAAAATTCTGTCTCAAAATAAAACATAAAGCCAGCACAGTGGCACATGCCTATAATCACAGAGGCTTGTGAGGCTGAAGCAGAAAGGTCATGAGTTCAAAGTCAGTCTCAGCAAAAGCAAGGTGCTAAGCAACTCAGTGAGACCCTGTTTCTAAATAAAATACAAAATAGGGCTGGCGGTGTGGCTCAGTGGTTCAGTGCCCTGAGTTCAATCCCTGGCACACCCCCTCCCAAATAATAAATAAATAAATAAATAAATAAATAAAATATAAAAAAGGGGCTGAGGATGTGGTTCAGTGGTTGGTGGTCCCTAGGTTCAATCCCAATTAAAAAAAACAACAACAACAAAAAAAAAAACAGAAAAAGATAAAAAGAAAGTTAACAGAAACTTTCTCTGAAGTATTATTTGCTTTTTATTTTAAATGCCTTTGTTCAAATTTAATTATTATGACGTCATCTTAGCAATGTTGGGATAGAATTGAGGGCCTCATACATGCTGGGCAAGTATGCTATCACTGAATCCCAAGGGCTTTTTTTGGGGGCGGTGGGTGCTGGGGATTGAACGCAGGGCCTTGTGCTTGCAAGGCAAGCACTCTACCAACTGAGTTATATCCCCAGCCTAGATTATTTTTAATTAAATAAATGTGATTTTAAAATTGTAACTACTTCATTAAAAATATTCATTACTTAAAATCACCTATTCATGTTTTGATTCCTCTAAGCCAAATAAATCTCTGCACACTCAAGAATTTTCTTTGCTATCTTTATCACTTAACAAGATCATTTATTTTACAGTTTGTGGACAGCAAGAGCCTAAACTCTAGATAAGACTCCCTCAGTTTGATTGTGGACCATCCACCTGAGAGCTGATTGGTAAGCTATTTAACTTCTCATTTCCTCATTTAACTCATTTCTCATTTAACTTTCCACTTCCTCATCAATTAAAAAGGAAGAATAGTGCTGTCACAGGACTAAGGATTAAATGAGTCAATATATGGAAAGCTCTTAGAAGAAAGCCTTACAGTCGAGCACGGTGGCACACACCTGTAATCCCAGTGGCTTGGGAAGCTGAGGCAGGATGATCACAAGTTTAAAGCCAGCCTCAGCAACTCAGTGAGACCCTGTCTCAAACTAAAAAATAAAAAGGACGGGGAAAGTGGCTCAGTGGTTAAGGGCTCCTGGGTTCAATCCCAGGTACCAGAAAAAAAAAAGCAAGCAAGCAAGCTTGGTCCCTACTTAGTCCTGAATGTACAATATCCTAATGATATTTATATCCCTCTAACTTCCTGGCAGTGGCTCACAAACACAGCAAATTCAAGTCTTGCTACCAAGGGATTCAAAGAGAATAGGTATGACAAGAAAGGAGTTCTTTAAACACTTTTTAGTACTGTGATCTTTGTAAGCCTGTTAGGATTGTTTTAATTGACAATAGGAAGAAAAAATTCATCATACTGAATGAGTAGGAAAAGGCAAAAACCATTCTAGATCAGGACCTATTTTTCCAGGATTCCCAATTCTTCCCTCTATCTGATGCTCTTATAGCACCGGAAGCTTCTTGTCTATTTTCATGGTTCCCTTGGGCTACTTAAAGTTCTACTGACATTTCTTTCTCTGTACAGGCAAGAAAAAGACCTTAGACTAAGCTATTGTGGCCCTTTTCTGGATTACAGGGATCATGAAACACTTCCTTGAAAACTTCTCTTTGACTATTCCTAAGATTTAAACAATCAACCTTTCCAAAGTGTGCAGAAATGTGTCAACTGGTTTTTCTCCATGACCTTCTTCATAGGAAAGTGGAAAAAATGTCAAGAGATGGGATATACAATCCAGGCCTTGCTTCTTCCTAACACCTTTTATATCCCCAATATTATTCACCCTCCTTTAAAAATCTGTAGGCCTTAGTACTTACCTTATCTTGCCTCATCAATAGTCTACAATGTACCTGTAATTTCACATATAAACTGTGTGATCACACTACCTTCAGTGCTTTTGCAGAGGTCAGGCACAAACATCAGTGTGCTATTGCTGACCACAGAAAAGCAATATAATATTGTGCTTTGAAATTAAACAAATCTGGGTTCAATCCCTGGTTCTACAACTGTAACAGATACATAATCCTAAGGTAAATTGCTTAGCCTAAGCCTTAGTTCCTTCATCAATTAACTGGAGACCTCTACTACATAGGGCAATGTTGAGATTAAACAAGGTCAAGTATATAAAACACAGATTATGCATTCAGAATAATGACAATATGTTACAAAAGGCAAGGAAGACTTTGTGAATGAGATTTAAATTAGGCTCTCCAACTCAATAATGCAGTACAGACAGGCTTATTCTCAGGGAATGGTACAGAAGAAAAAGGCTGTCAAAGCAAAATACCTTCTGCTAGACCACTAACACCAAATGCTTCACAAAACAAGATATCCCAATACAATATTTCTAAAGTGACTATTCAAATTCATTTCCTGCAAAAATAAAAACAGACAAAAACCACCACTTGAGACTAGGAGGACATTAAGTTGAGCTGCACTGCACTACACACCAAAATAGGTTTACTGGGTAATAAGACTCTGGGGCTCACTATCCAGTGTCCAAGAAAATCTGAGGTGGAGGGTCTAATCATGCAAATGACCTTGCTGCAGGATAAAAATCCACCTCAGAAATAAAACCGAGATGTTGTCAGGGAAAACAACCAAGGATCTAGAAAAACTGCAAAATCTTGCTGAGGAAATAAAAAAATGTACATATCATTCTATACTAAAATGTCAATTCTCTCCAGATCATAATATCAATAACTTTTTTCAAATCCAATCAACATCTCAATAGGATTTTTAAAGAAAAATAAAAGTTGACAAAATGGGATATTAAAGTTCATCTTAAAGATGATGAAGCTGAGATCTAAAGAAGTTAACTTGCTTAATATCCTGCAGGGACAAGGGAGGGTTCTGAAACCAGGTGACTGCAGACATCTCACAGGAAAAATAATAATATCCATTAACAGTACTCCTACATATCACTAAGGAAAAAAAAAATCCCAAAATAACCTAGACAAAAGATGTAACATCCAATTACATTAATATGAAAATAGCTTATATACATGTATATACACACATTTAAAAGTTCAACCTCATAAGTATTTATTACATTAGAAATATTATAAGGATTGATAACTTGGAATACTGTGAATACTAGGAAATGAGTATTTATACACAATGGTAGGATTGCATATTTATATAGTACCTTTGGAAGGCAGTATGACATCAAAGCATACAATTTATATGCCTTTCAGCAATTCCTCCTTCAGAATCACCCCAGAGAAACATTAACATGAGCACAAAAAAACCACAAACAAGCACACTCTGCAACTTCCGTGAAAGTGGAAAGAACTTAACTAGCCCTGACAGGGAATAGCTGAACAGATCACTGGACATCCATTGTGGGATAGTATATAAACCATAAATCTACATGGGTGACATGGAAAGATACTGATCATATACCACTAAGGGGAAACAAGCAAGTCAGAGACTGTGTAGGCTTTCTTAAACCTACTGATTAAAGAAAAAGGATGATTTGAAAAAGAATGATAAAATTTAAGAAAAAAATTTTTAAAAAGGGAGAGAGAGGAGAAAGAGCATTTATACACATATGTTGAAAACAGGCATTTTTTAAGAAAGATTTGCAAGGATATACACCAAACCTTTAGAGTAGACATTCTGGGGAAGGACTGGGATTTGGCTTATGAACCAAAGGAGTATTTGCTTCTTACTCAACATTCTTTTATATAACTAAAATGTTAATGTTTTTTTTAATTTTGAGAAAATAAAACTAAGTGAAAAGAACTTACTATCTTATGTTTAGTCCTGTTAAAAAGAGATAGATATAAAAAACATACTAAAAACCAACTAAAGAGATTAAAAGAGAAATAATAAAATTACATAGTAAGAACAATTATTGACACCTATAAGGATTCAAAGCAACCAACACAATAAATTTTATTGTTTCCATAATAATAGGCTCTAGACAAAGTGAAGACAATGGAGACAATGACAACACACTTAAAACTGCCATCACAAATTAATCCATTACAAATTTCCAGTGGTTCCACATATTAAAATGTAAAATGTATGAAAAAAACCCCAAGAAATATAAATATTCAGATTTTGGCAACACAATGCAATGTCCTTAAAAAAAAAAAAAAAAGTTTACAGAGAACTGTATGTAACTCTGACAGTAATTCAAAACAAAATCACACTTTTTTTCCTAACCTCCCCAGTGATCTGGATCTGGGGATTGGAGAATTAGAGAAATATGAATGAAAATACGTTTAGTGCTCAAAAACAAAATAATTTTCCTAATTTTAATGCAAGATGCAAAAAAAACCCAAATCAAATAAAAAAAGTTATATGCAGATAAATAAAACAGATTTGACAACAGTTTTATAATCAAACCCAACTAACATTATACTAAAATATATATATATGTGTGCATGTTTATATATTTATATATGCAATACTTATTTTAGAAAAAAGGTGCCTTGGTGAAAATGATTCTGAAAATATTCACTGGTGCACATTTATGTACAAAAACGTCTATATAAAAAATTAAACTATTTTCAATGAACTTCCATGTTTACAGCCCATCTGAAAACTGTACTTGAAAGATAAATAGGTCTACCTAATGTTTTCTCTCTCATATCATGGCTAAGGCAGTTCTCTTTCCAAGGGTTCTCTTTTACCTACTTGATACCACTAATACTAATATAGACAAGTATTACACAAATGCAACTTGACATGCCTATGAATTATTACCCGGAGCTCTGTTCACTGTTAAAACTGGGAAATTTTTATAGTTGCTATAAAGAATATTTTTCCTTCTTAAAATATATTGTTTCTCTATTCCAAGTTAAGCACTTACTTAAGACATTAAGAGGCTACAAAGCCACTCCATTTGGTGTCAATATCAATAGCCCTATAAGAAAGAACTCTGTATTGGAATAGCTAAAAAAGTTCTCACTAAAGTAATAGTGCATCCTTCACCTGCATAGAGTCAATTTGGCTTAATAGCTCTTTGCCCCCAGAACACCAGTCTGGAGTTCAAATATGCTCCTGAAGGTCCATCTCATATATGAATAAAGATCTCATAGAAGCAATATGAGACTATTATAGGGTAATAAAAATTGTTAAATTGTTTGATGAATCTTACAGCATTCCTCATTCAGAGTAGCTGCTAAAGGTTAAGGAGAAAACAAAATGGAAAACACTGGGGCAATGAAGTAGGGTTGGTCAAAATACATCAGTAACCATTAAATAAATCTTTAAGCAAACAAATGAAATGACAGGGTACCTCTAGCTCATCATTCTATAAGCAGTGAGGATTTGAAGCTTTTAGGTGAAAAATTGAATACCCTTAGAAAAGGGGAACAGTCTGAGGCAAAAGTTGTAGGTCTGTAAATATATATTTTATATGCACACACTATTGTGTGTATTATTTTGTATATTTACATACATATTCACAAGATGCCCTGCAGTGTAGTTCAAAAGGCCTTTAACAAACTACTTCTAATATAGGCCCTAGAGTTCATACCATCTGTGTAAGAAACCAATGTGCATATATTCACATAATGTAAACCTTATCAACAAAAACATTGCTATTAATACTATGTTAAATAATAGACGTTAGGTCATTTTTTAAAAACTACTATTAGTGATGCAATCACAACATTTCTTATACGGAGAATCAAAAATAATGGGAAAAACAAAAAACAAACAAACAAACAAACAAAACCCACCACAACTGGAGTTCGAATTCACAAGAAATAAGATGTTCAGTATGGCAAACAAAGTTCAAATTCCAGAGTAGGGAAAAATATCAAAACTTTATAAATCTCCTGGGATGCAATTTAATTAATGCATCATTAGAAAAATAGGTTCAGAATGAATGGTGCTGCTGAGGATTCTCTTAATACATCAACCCATATGTTTATCTTTTTCCTCTTTTGTTTCCAGCTGGAGGTTTCTTCAACTGAAGGAGTTGTCCTCCTGTTCCAAAACCTGCAGAGGCAGGATTGGACACCCCAAATGTCAAACCAGCTGATGCCGTGATGCCAGGATTGCTGAAGTTAAACCCAGATGTACTTGAGCTGCCAAAGCCTTATGTTTAGGGAAGAAAATATTCATATCAGAAGTCAAATCATAAAACACAATACAGAAAACGGGGATGAGCAGTAAACTTCTATCTGAAAGAATGCATAATCTGTAAGAACAGCAAATATCTTAGGCTTGAATTTCTAACAAGCAATTTCATGGGAAAATAATTTTAGCTAACAACTAAGTGGCATCTTGAAAGCCAGAGGTTTAGTAATACAGGCCAAAGGAGAAACCTTAGAACAAATAACTGAAATTTATAGAAAACTTCAAGTTGCCAAAAACTTTTCCACTAATTAAATAAGTCAAGGTGTCTTCCTCCTCAGCCCCACCAAAAACACTTTGTCATCAAGAAGACTTTCACAACATCTGCAATCCCAAACCCTCCAAGAAAGCCTAAACTCACAATGTTCAAGACAGAGGAAACATCAAAGAGCAGTACTTATTGTTTTCATTTTAGACAAGACCCTGAATAATCAAGTACCATTACTGACTAGTTAACTAAAACAATATTTATAGTCTTGATACCACTGAATTGTACATTTTAACACTACTGGAACTGCTAATTTTGAACACTTAACATAAGCAGAATTTCCTTCAAATTCCCTGAATTTAAAACACACATTTGACAGTGTTATGTCATTATTTTGGACATGATATTTATCCCCAAGCACTGCACATTCAAACAAGCCACTATTTACAAATAAAGAGTAAATGTAAAACAGGTGAAATTTGGAATTTTCTACTGGGAAAATCAAAAGATTATGTTCTATTTTAGAAAGGAAACACAAAAATAATCGTTTTTGTAAGATTGTGGTATTCTTAAAATTGGAGGGAATTAAAGAACAATTCTTTAGAATAAATGGTCTCCCAGAGGAGCAATGATTAAAAACTAAACCAAACCAATAAAACTTTCACAATAATAGGTTCATTTCTGCAATAATGAAGAAAACGGCTTAACCATGAATCTATACTAAGTAAAAGAAGATACAATTACTTATTAAATCAAACTATGAAGGTCTGTTAGAAATATTTAACACACCTTTCCTTTAGTTCATAAGAAAGACAGCTACATAATTAGTCAGGCTTGCATGCTTCATCCAGGGAGTAAAAAAAATGAATCAGGGATCTTTTTGGATTACTGGAAATAACACTTATACTTTTAAGTTAAATAATTTCCACCTTTAAATTCACGTGGAATTCAGGTAGAAACACACAAACCTGCACTAAGACTTCCTGAGGGTTTATTTGTTGCTCCAAATCCAAATGTGGAGGCCCCTGTGGTGCTGCATCCAAAACCAGAGCTAGTTCCAAATCCTAGTGGAAGGGTAATAGAGAAATATACAATGGTACATAAAACACAGGTTAAAGGTTACACGCAATAAAACCAAAAATTATTAAAGGTCTAACAAAAACACTGTTGAAAGATAGGGCCTTATTAAGAAAATCTGTTATTTATTCCTGTGCATAACACTTTTAGAAGAAACAGATTATTTTTTCTTCTAAATGTCCTAGAAATGTTTACTGATCATTCAAATATTATTTTAAACAGTTATAAACATATCTACTTGAAGGGTACTTTGTTTTGGGAAAAAATAACTGACTAAATTCACAAATAAGCATGACATGCACAACAATGTATACACTAAATACTACAAGATTATTGTACTCTGCTTTTTACCAAACACTTTTGGTTAATTAAAAATCTTTACACAGAAAAACTAAATACAAAACAATTCATCGTAACAGATGTGTCATCTACTGTCAATGTTAACAGTGAGAAAATGGAAGTGAGGGCAGCATATTTTTCCTCTTAATAGTTTTCAAAACTTAAAATAGCTTTTATCACAAAGTTCATGAAGAGATTCTATGTACTTGAAGAAAGTTTCCCCAATGCTCTATGTAAACAAAATACAAATTCTTTTTAGGCTACGTTGTAATAGCTTATCTAAAATACTGACAGTTATCACTATCCATAAATCTTAGAAACAGGATGGAAAACTGGATTATAAATCACAGAAATTATACTGCCTATCATGATTTGAGTAATTCCGAATATAGAACAATCTATATTAAATAATCATAAATAATTTATGTCTTCCCTGTTATATTTTAGTGGAAATAAGGGAACCTTATTCATTATGTTACAATGTGATTTTCAAAATACAATCAACTTTCAATTATTCAAAGAACTGTGAATGTATTTGTATTTAGCATGATGCTTTTGCATCATTACTGAAATAAGCTCAACTGCTTATGTATATAAGTATGCCAAAACTGATTAGAAATGGAAGAAATCAAGTTGTTTAATTTATAATAAAATTAACTCCCCATTTAAAGTGCTCATCATCATGGAAAAAAAGATAATGATTAGGAGACTGTTATGACATCCAGAAGTCAATTGGATTCCAAAGATTAAACATTTTTTTTAAAAATTAAATTTATTAAAACTAAGTAATTCTCAAGTTCATGTCAGCATATTGATTTGAAAATATGAACATCCCTACCACTTAATTTTAATATTTTTAATATTTACAAATCACAGAAGATGGAATGATTTTTTAAGCTCTAACACTAATACTAGAAAGCAATGATTATGTTTGGACAATCATTTTGCCAGATGGAACCTTAACTTGCAAAACAGCAGCGGATCCTCTTAGAAATTGTTTTACAGGCTAGTAGAAATTCAAATGTATAAAAGTTCAATGAAATATTAGAAAAGTTAAAGTGTACCTCCAAGGTTTGAAGAACCTAAGCCACTTGATTGCAAGCCAGTGCCAATACCTGAGCCGAATGGCGTTCCAAAACTAACTCCCAGAGATGGCTGTGGCCCTGGTATAAAAAAAAAAATGGGGGGGGAAACAAATTTGCCTTACTCTTTTGAGATTAAAGTTCCTTTATGAAATAATTTTAAAACTGAACAGTGATTACGTCTAACAATTACATTTGTTAAAACTTGATTTTCAAGATGTCTTTCAGACCTAACTTATCTATCCAAAGTGATTTACCTATCAAAAAAAAATCTTTTTAATTAACCTGCTAGGAACTATGCTATTAAGAGGCTTACCAAAATGAAATCAGTTAGTTTAATCTATGAAATAATTTAAGTCTTACTATATCATAAATTATAGTTCTTTTAGATTTACTTATAGAATTATTTTAGTTCTCCCTACTTGTTTTCTGATACAACTGGTGTAATCAGTAAAGGCTTTTCTTCTTTTTTTTTCAAACAAGTTCCTTAGTGTTAGAGTCAAGTCTCAACTGATCAAAAGAGACTGACACTAACATGGCAAAACTATCATGTTACTTCATAAGAGTACCCAAAAAACTAGGCATGATTTGTTATATGATATATAAATGATATATACAATAAATAGATAAAAAACAAGACAATGATTTATTTTATTAAATTTATTGTTCATTTTAAAGCAAACCAATTACACAGTAACATGACAATTCCAACTTGTTCACAAAAAGTGATAATTGAGTTCTATTCTTCAGCTCAGCTACATTACACCACTTATCACCTGATTAAATAAGATAGATAATGAACATTTACAAAGGCACCGCTGTGTACCTTGACAAATTCAATACATTCAAGATTTCAATTCAGAAGTTCCTTTCCAACATTTTGGAAAATGTACTCAGATACAGAATGATTAGTCATCTTTTTCCCATCTGTTACTTTAAAGATTTTGGCTGAGTTTGTCTGGCAAAAATAGCATCAAACTTACTAGCCTCTCTTTTTAACTACTATTTTTTTTAAGCTAAGCAGAATACAAAAATCTAAAAATCTCATTTGATAAATAATTTATGAAAATTACTCAATAAATTTCATAGTACAATCTTCAGTCTTGTCTTTTTCAAGCACAGTGATCAGTGCATTTCAAAGTTGAGGGAATGCCAAAGTAATACACATCTTAAAATTTAAATTTTTAAAGAAATCAAAGCCTTCAAGTTGTTCAATGATGAGGTTTGTATATTCAAAAGGTAGTGTAAAACTATAAAGCATTAAAAAAAAAAAGGAGGAACTCCATTTTGCTACACACTGGGACAGAAACTGGACTTTTCAAATAGCTCCTATCCAGAAAATAAAGACTAGTAACTAATAGCATCCAGAATTCTTATACTACTATTAAAAAAATAAATTAAAAAAAGATTTAAATTTTTACATCCATTTTGAGATCAATTTGAGAATATAATACCTGTCTAGCAGCTCTTTTGTAAAATGTTACTATAGGAAAAAGAAAATAAGCATATTACTTTTTTATTTCTAACAAAAATAATATGTAGAAAACACATGTCCAGTTTCTTTAACATTGAGAGACTTAAGTGTCACATGTTAATAGGAGGCACTGCTGGTGGAAGACCCTAAAGAATAATGCACACCACAGCCCTCAGCCTTATAAGTCATAAGTTACTCAAATAGCAAGTTTTTTTGTTGTGTGTGGGTCTGTTTTTTAAGAGCAACAGAACATCATTTCTCTAATCAATAGGATAATAAGGACTCATATAGCTAACAATGACAAGACTTTCCATTGCACAACAGATACATGATAGTTTGAGTTTTGGACCTTCAAACAAATTCTGAAGGCAACATCATTTATAAAACTAGTAGGCAAATGTATAACATTTTTAATAGTAAAAACGCATCATAAATATCTCCCATGCCAAAGTATTAGCATATACTACACTCTGGCCGCCATATATATATTAGTTTCACTATTAGAAAGCAGAATCAAAATTCTTCAGGCAAAGGTTACGTAAACAATTCAAGTCTGCTTTAAAATCTGAATAATCATTCAATGAGAGGCTCTTAGTTCCATAAATAAAACCAAGTTAATAGTAATATATACCAATGTTTGCCCAAAGTGAAATCTTCATGTAGAGTAACATTTTACAAAAGTTACTGTAAGATATATTCACACACAACAAAATGAGATTTAGCACTGTCATTCATATTTTCCAGAATAAATTCTACTTTCTTAAAAGTAAAACTGCATTCACAGGAAAAGGACTAAAGTGCTAAAACTTTTTTATAATTTTCTATTGTCACTAAAAATACCTAATGTAGTTAGTATAGTTAATTCCTAAGTCATCTTTTAAAATAATACTTTTTCTTAAAAAACCAAAATGCCTTTTCCCCAGTTGAAAAACTTTACTCTTACTGATTTGACGGGGAACGTTCCTTTGGTTGAATACAACAAAATCACAAAACCACAAGAAACTAGGATAAAATACTTAAAGTTCCCTATTTAACACTATACCTTAAATATTCAGGCTGTCACTAAAAGCTAGAAAGTAGGAATTTCTAACAATTGTCTCAGCTCTCCTTAAAAACAGCAGTTAAGTCACATGAGAAAAATCATACGAGGTAAATATCAAGAACATTTAAAAGTGTCAAAACAACAGCAAAATTTAATCCTAGTACAATGCTTTAAAAATCCATCCTAAATTAAAACTGTACTAAAAGCCTAATGGAGGCTGGAAGCATTTGTGAACAAGTACACTCAAGATCTACTAACATGTAACTTATCCATATATTGATGCTCATTTCATACATAAATATGGTTTGATGCTGGTTTTTCAGCAATTCTCTTCAGCCTTCAGAACAAATCACCATAAATTACACATGCCTAAGTCCTATTGTATATTGTTTCATTAAAAAATAATTGGGATCTGGAGTGTAGCTCAGTGGTAAAGTGTGTGTTTAACATGTATGACGACCTCGGTTCAATTCCCAACAACATTAAAAAAGTTTAAGAAAGACCAATAAGCCATTTAAATCCACCCTCCCACCTCTAAGACAAGAAAAAAACATTCAGAAAGCAGTAGTTTAAGAAAAGCTATCTGCTCTATGCCATATTTCTAATGAAATCAAGTACCCATATGCAAATAAAACTGAAAATATTCTGATAGCTCAAAGCTTGTACAGATCAACAGTGATGTATAAAAACAGTGCACAAGCTCTATCTCCCTTCATCTAGATGGTCTAGAATTTGTTATTGGCACTTAAAGATTTCATGAAACTAACAAGGCACAAGGAATAACTCCTTGGACACAAAACATAACTGCAATAAACAGGGACATTACTAAGTGGGCTGTAAATCATAAAATTGTTGTTACACATTTAACTTACAGAGCTTATAAATCTCACAAACAGGATGACATGACTAGTGACTAAAACCACTGGGAAGGTATAAAGGAATGAACTAGAGAGCAAGAGACATAATGCAAGATTATTGTCACTTTTGTTTAACTTCTCAGTTCTAAAAATTCATACAACCTATAAGCGATAATACTGTAAGACTGTTAGGTCGATACATTCTGATTCCTGCCCTCTTACTAGAAACTTCCTAAGGGCTCCAAAATTGAAACAACACTAAAAGCAGTAAATTTCCCCTGGCAAAAGAAAAAACACAACCTGGCAAAACTCACAGATAAAACTAAAGCACACAAGCAAAAGGCTCCTCAGGATAATTACTCCAAATTAAGCTATTATTCTCTACTACAACAGAGAGCAAAGATCATATTTCTACATCTACTTTTATATCCCCCAAATCTAGCACATAGGAGGCACTCATATTTATAGAATGAACATACATGTTATGTCCACAAGCTCAAAACATATGAGTGAAAACCTATTAATTCCTCTAAATTAAATAGTCTACATTTTAAAAAGTAAAAAAAAAAAAACAAAAAACAAGAAACAGAACAATGACAAAAACCTTGATAAGTGATTTGGCTTCAAGTTTAGTTATTTACCATAGAATATAGTCATTTTAAATAACTGACTTTTCTCAAGCTTTATTATATTGGAAATCAATTATATTTAATGAACACTTAACCATACCCATTTGCATCTAATATTCTTTAAACAATACTGGCTCTAAAAAGTAAACAGGTACTATGGTTGATTTGATTAGCTGGTTGAATATTCATAAGAGCTAATAGTTGTAATTTGGCGGTTGATTTTTCAAAGCAATCAATCCCATAATCACTTTTCCCCTCCATAACTTGAGAATAGAATCCTATATTCCAGCCAGCTAGAGAGCTACTAGGTAGTGCTTACGTGAGCCACTATTCACATGTGTCCAGCCATGGGATGTGGGGGATTTGGCATAGATCCATCAAGAACCCTTTACTGATGGCAAGTCATTATCTGTTATCTCCATATGAAGAATAATTCTTTAAACTGCTAATGATTACTAGAAAATGCTTCTCTAGTATAGGCAGCCTGAATGCAATCTAAATATGTATTTTTAAAACTATTTTTATATTTTAATTTATAACCAGACTATATGGAATTCTCAGAAAGACACATGCTAGAGAATAAACAAGCCTCAAAAATTAATGAATGACGAAAGAACAAAAATCAATATCCACCAAGACTATAGTTTCGTAAGTCAAACTTGAGGCCTGCCAAAAGGGAACAGGTAAAGTCTCCCTACTTTTGAAAAGACCAAATGAAACACTGTAGAACTATACCACAAAATTTTTTCTCTGATTAGAAGTGGAATTAAATCAAGGACTACAAAGATCTATTTTCCAGTATTTCACTATTTTCATCTGCTCAACTTCCCAGTTCCTACTTATGCAATCTCAAAATATCCTCTTCCTGTTCTTGCTACTGTTCTGTTTATTTTGAAAAGGAACAAATAATTCTATGTATAATCTTCAAAATTTGGTTTAGAGGACCTGCATTCTATTTGGTTTAGAGGATCTGTACATACAAGCAAACCTACTGATCTTCAACACATTTTCAGTCAATAAAAATCACACTGCATCCTGAATGTGGGTACTTTGCAATTGTTATGTATGAAGGTGAGAATGCACCATCTATCAGTATCATCATATAAGAAAAATGCAACGTATGGATGGATTATCTCTGACTTAAAAACAAAAAAAGATACAATCACAATTTTAGAATCTAATGGTATTCTTAAATGTAATTCAGTAGTGAAACACCACAGTCTAAAGGGTATTTATAGCAATACAGCAAATAACATTGAGTAAATTCACAATAGTCAATATCTGATGTATAATTATTGCTAGACTACCCTGCATTTTTTTATCAGGTGTGTTTATAATTGTGTCGATCACAATTTTTAGACTGTACTGGAACAGCTATTCATAGAAATTTCTTCAGGGCTCACATAAAAGGAAGACTTATAAAAATGCACATTAATGTTCTGCATTTGAACGGTAAGAAGCTATAACTTGAATGCATTCAGACCTGTAGCAGGCTGTTGCTGCTGTGTAAGTGTTGCAGCCATGGCAACGGCTGCTGCATTTGGCATGGTGCTGAAAGGAGTGGGTCCAGTAGTAACTCTGGGTGCGTTCTGCCACTTCTTAGCTTCTGTTCGCCTGGCTTCAAATACATCTACAGCATCTCCTAAGAACATTTTTCTGTAGCCAAGGTACTGTTCTTTGAGTACCTAAAGAAATGGGGAAGGGATGGACAATCAAGTTCCCGATTGACTATGATATGTAAATGATTGTAAGTATGAAATAAGTTACTAGAAGTCTAAGAAGCTGCCTATAATTTCCACCTAAACTGTAATTAATGTACACTGATGTGGAATTGGTGTATTTCAAACTTCTGGTATTCCTTTGAACATTTTATTCCCCATTTTGCCATAAACCTTTTTTTTTTTTTAACGGTGCTGGGGATTGAACCCAGGGCTTTGTGCTTGCAAGGCAAGCACTCTACCAATTGAACTATTTTCCCAGCCCCCATATAACTTTTACAATATGCCACATAAAATATTCTGGCTTCATGAGACCACTGAAAATGAGTCTACTAAGTTTTAGATAGCAGAGTAATAAGTAAATTAATATTAATGCCTGGAATGGTGGTGCATACTTGTAATCCCATTAACCTCGGCAGCTCAGGCAGAAGGAGTGCAAGTTCAAGGACAGTCTGGGCAATTTAGTGAGATCCTCAGTCACTTAGCAAGACCCTGTCTCAAAATTTTAAGAAGGCGGAAGGGTCTAGTTCAGTGGTGAAGCACCGCTAAGTACAATCCCCAGTGTACCCACCCAAAACAAATATTAATTATGAATCATTTTTCATGAAAAAATTTCCCCCAAATGTCCATAACCTTTATTAAAAGCCAGCACTAAATATGTACTTTTTATATAAGGCCTTTTTATTTAAAAAAAAGGCCTGGGTGACACATACTAAAATGTCACACCTCAAGTAGAGAGAGGTTGAGGGGTATAACCAAGACTTCCACTCATCAGTATTGTTTGACAAGTGTACAGTGATAATGGCTCATGTACCCAACTCCTCCCTGACTCAAGTTTTTAAGTTCATAACTCCAGAATAAGACTAAGGCCATTAATAGGAATGATTCTGTTTTACATGAGAATTATTAAATATGTTCATTAAAGATAAGTCCAATTTAGATAGCTTTATACCACTTTCTGAAGAGACAATTTTTACATTTCTTACCTTTCTTAACAGAAATAATTATGATACTTCAGCATATTGAAGTCTTATTGCTACTAATAGTATTTAAAAATTATCATCATACTTTTGTGTGGATGTCTGTACTTAATGCTCCAGTTCCTACCTTTACAATGGATTATAAAATGGACCTGCTAAGAACCAAAAATTGAGCAAAATGTGAAGTCAGAAGCAGGATGTGTAATGTAAGAAAAACAAAACTTATTATTGTTCTCCCCCAAATTCATCCTTGTTTTTCCTGTGCTATTCCAGGCAATTCCCAAAGTACGGCATTAGTAGCCCATAAATTTTAGTTCTACTTCCGATAATGGGAAATAATAATATGCCTTAGAGACTTAAAAATGGCCATTAGTTTTTAAAATAATGACATCAGCCATGAGTTATATAATTAATTTCTAAAACTTCCAATTTGCTCATGCCTCCAAGACCTGGCTGGATAGGGCAGTTTGAGTTTGGTTTCAACAGATTATCTAATGAAAATAGAAGGAAACAAATTAAAAACCCCTCAAAACAAACACCTTGTGAGATTTCTGTAAGAAATGAACTAGTCAAATTTGAAACTAAAAATAAATGCTAACCTACCAAGCCTGATCACAGAACATTCTTTGGTTCTTGGTAGTATACTAAAAATGAATTTATTAAAGAAGAGTAGGTCAAACTTTCATGTAAAGTGTATTCAACGTGACCTGGGGCTATTTTATGCAAATCTCAGTCTCACTGTTTTATGGTCACATTATCAAAAAGGTTGTTTTCCAAACCAGAGAGAAGACAAAAAAATTAGCACAACACAGACTTCAAAGTGCCAAAATAGAATTAGGTTCAGCAGTTTAAAAGAGTAAAATTAACATTATGGACTGATAAAATTTTTAAGAAAATCTAATAAAACTCTTCTTTAAAAATTTTGATAAAGTTTAAAATGTTAAAGAGAAAGGTCTAAAGCATGGCTATCATTTCAAAAATGATATAATTTAAATGATTAACTTTTTTTTCTTTCTTTTGGTACTGGGGATTGAACCCAGGGGCATTTCACCACTGAGCCACATCCCCAGCTCAGTGGGGGGATTTTTGTATTTTTATTTAGAGACAGGGTCTCACTGAGTTGTTTAGGGCCTTGCTAAGTTGCTGAGGCTGGCTTTGAACTCATGATCCTCCTGCCTCAGCCTCCCAAGTGCTGGGATTACAGGCGTGCGCCACCACGCCCGGCAATGATTAACTTTTTAAAAGATTGTTACCATGTATTAGATTAAGCATGAAAATACTGGTGATCTCAAACTTTTGTACACTATTTATTTAGAATCAGCTTTGGCTGCTTTGAATTTTAAAGGTTCTTTTGGACTACATATGACAAAGAATTTAATCACACTTGGCTTGATTAGTTAGAAAGAGTGCATCTATATTTAATATTTCACTTAAATTAGTTTAAAAAATTAATATTACGTGGGAGTTATTCAGTGATAAATTATTTATATTACTGGATAAACACAAAGTATTCCCTATTTGAAGAGAGAAATATTGCCAAAAAAATTTAAAATAAAACATACTACATTAAGTCAGTGTAAATGACTTTTCTATTAAGAATGTTTATTTTTCTGTATTTTATTAAATAAATAAAAATGTTTATTTACAGTGGTAAAGAGACGGAACAATCTAAATGTCCATCACCACGGATGGGTTAAACAAAGAATGCACATACAATGATCTATGAAACTACAAAAAATGATGTTGTAGAAATATGTGCACTAATAATTATTTCTAATATATTGCTGAAAAAATGTTAAGAGGATAACTGAATATTTTTTAAAAGATTTTATCAATGTAAACAGATTTCATCAATGATTTTATCAGTGTATAATTATGAATGACAACAGACTTAGTCTCTTCACTTTCATGTAATCTGAGCCACTTCTGTAATAAGCATGGTCATACGTTCCCAATGAATACTTGGATCTAGGTATCTGAACAGATAAATTGGCACTGAAAGCTTACCTTTACATTTTCATGAATAGACTGAAGTTGTGCAGCTAAAGCTACAAATGTTTGATAAATTTTCTGCATAGCCATTGACAAATCTATAAAAGAAAATTATATTATCATACAATAAAACAATCAATTTTATTTTTCCACTAAGTATCATTTTTGGTACAACTACTGTGTTAAAGAAAAAAAGGTCCATCAATGATCTTATGGCTAGAGAAGACAGCAGACTGAGTAGACTGAAAAAAGGGCATTAGAAATCTGGGGAAGAAGAGGAAGGCTTTAGAATTTCTGTCTTCATTACCACAGTAACAATTCATAATAAAGTCCTTTATATTTGCAGGGAATAAAGATCTAATTAATGACTTAAGGAAATTTTCTTATAAGCCTTTAAAATAACTATTAGTTGTATGCCTACCATACAACCACGGTTTAATTCCTCTCCTACAAATAACAGTACTGTCAAAAAAAAAATCACCAAAGTAAGCATGTTACCTTGAGGGGTTATATGTGAATTATTTGCTTGGGTGGCAAGATGGTTTTCTAGTTCTTCAATCTGCTGTCTGTACTGTTGAAGCTGTACCTCAAATTGCTGAACCAAGATTCTGAAGTAGCTATTAAAAAAGCATTAAAACAGATCAAATTTTTAAAATTATCTTCTTTATATTCAAAATACCAAATAAATGTCCCCTTTTTAATAGGACCTTTCAATTAGTTTGAGAATATAATGTCACAGATATAATCACTGAAAAAAATGCCCAAACTTTGTAAATTGTCAAGGTATCATTACTAATCAGGGCAGACAAATCCAAGACATCACCTACAAAATAAGTTAATCATCTTGAAAAGTAGAGAGGTCATACAAGACTGAAAAACTATTACAAATAAAGATTAAGGAGAAATTACAGATAAATGCAATGTGAACCCCCAATGAGATCCTGAAAAAAAGTTACATTTAACAAAAAAAACCAAAACAGTAAAATTCCAATATGTTCTGTAGTTTCATAAATAAGACTGTACCAGTGCCAGTTTCCCTACTGTTGGTAATTATATGATAGTTATATAGTACGTTAACATTAGAGGAAACAAGGTAAGAGATACAAGGAAATTATCTGTAATACTATTTTCAAAAGTTTTCTGTTAAGTATAAATTTAAAATAAAACAAAACAAAAAACAAAACCCAAATCTCAACTGTGAACCCAGTACTTAAAATTTGTTATAATAAGGAATCTGAATGTTTTCTTTAAAAAAAGAAAAAAAAAAAACACAAAAACACAGGCCATTATGAAACTTTTTGCAAAAATTATCTCTATTAGGAGTGTGAAGAACAAGACAAGAGGGATAAAGTAGAATTCGTCCCGCAAGAAAGCATACCCAATACTAACATAACAGATGGACCACTGTCATCGGTTCCTCATTTTAATAATTATATGGTTATACAGAAGATTATCCAGGGATTGATATCAAATTCCATGCATATCTGATTTTGTCAAAATGAACCCAACTTTGTATAACTATAATGCTCTCATAAAAAAAGACTATCCTTGGGGCTGGGGCTGCAGCTCAGTGTGGAGCGCTTGCCTCACACGTGTGAGGCCCTGGGTTTGATCCTCACTCAGCACCACATAAAAATAAATACATAAAATAAAGATTAAAAAAAAAAAAAGACTATCCTTAATTTTTAAGAAGTATACACACTAAAGTACTTATGTAAAATGAGTATTATGTTTACAAATAAATTGCTCAAGGGAAGAAACTACACAGCAAGAGAACGATGAATAAAATGAATATGGTAAAAATGTTTAAATGCAGGGGATCTGGATTGTGGGTAGACAGGAAGTTGTGCTCTACTCTAAATTTTTCTGTAAGTTTGAAATAAAACCACCATAATAAAAGTTAAAGGAAAAAAAAGTGAGGAGCCAGGAGTCACACAGATCATCACTCAAAACTCACCTCTGCAGGCTTCTGGCTCTTCACTGGAGTAACAAAAACTGGAGCAACAAAAGTGATAGAAGTTTGGTGAAAAATAAATGAGATAAAAGCATAGACAGTGTTGAGCACATTGCTTGGCAAACAGGAGACACTTGGTTGTATATCAGCTATTATCTTTATTAATACAGAACGATACAAAAACAGAGACAAAATCTGTATCACATGAATGGAAACTAGGTGGATATACAATCTGAAGTGATTCAATCGATTACCAGTGGAATTTTTTCTCTTATCTATGTTTTCTAATTTTTCATTCTCAATGTTATTAGCTATGTAAATAAATAAAATTTTTGCAAATAAGTGAAAGGGTTAAACTATATTTACTATGCCCTGTTTAAGGATATGACTATTAATAAAATTAATTCAAATTTAAAAGTTCTAATGGGAAAAATTAAAATTCCTTTACCTGCAAAATTTAATGAAGTGGAATACAAATTCCCTAACATTTAAGTATAAGTGCATAGACATCAGATCTTAGCCTTCACTTATCCTGAAGTAAAAAAAGAAACACTAGACTGACCACCCTCTAATAGGAGCTATTAAAAATAAATTTAAAAATTTCATGTGAAGTGCCAATTAACCCAAGATACCCACATAATAAATGAAACAGTCTGAGCTTATCATATTGTCACTACTTTTCTTTCTTAAAACGAGAAACAGTTGTTTTTAAAAATTCAGTAACTTAAAAGTGAAAAAAATAAAATCAAGAATCAATAAATGGGATGGAGTCAAACTAAAAAGCTTCTTCTCAGCAAAGGAAACTATCAGTAATGTGATAGCCTACAGAATGGGAAAAAAATCTTTACCACTCACATATCAGAGCACTCATCTCCAGGATATATAAAGAACTCAAAAAACTTAACACCAAAAAACAAATAATCCGATTAATAAATGGGCTAAGGAGGGGCTGGGGTTGTGGC
Organism: Glaucomys volans; assembly: GCA_020662805.1. NCBI lineage: Eukaryota > Metazoa > Chordata > Mammalia > Rodentia > Sciuridae > Glaucomys > Glaucomys volans. The sequence continues at coordinate 415,723 of JAJEJO010000120.1, forward strand.
TTAGTGGTAGAGTGCTTGCCTGTGTGAGGCACTGTGTTCAATCCTCAGCACCACATAAAAATAAATAAACAATGTAACGGTATTGTGTTCATCTATCACTAAAAAATATTTTAAAAAATGGGCTAAGGAACTGAACAGACACTTCACAGAAGATATACAATCAATCAAAAAATACATGAAAAAATGTTCAACATCTCTAGCAATTAGAGAAATGCAAATCTATTCTCAGATTTCATCTCACTCCAGTCAGAATGGCAATTATCAAGAACACAAGCAAAAATAAGTGTTGGCAAGGATGTGGGGGAAAGGAACATTTATACACTGCTGGTGGGACTGCAAATTGGTGCAACCACTCTGTAAAGCAGTATGGAGATTCCTTAGGAAACTTGGAATGGAACCACCATCTGACCCAGCTATCCCACCCTTGATCTATATCCAAAGGACTTAAAATCAGCATTACAGTGGTACAGCCACATCAATGTTTGTAGCAGCTCAATTCACAATTGCTAAACTGTCGAACCAATCTAGATGCTCTTCAACAGATGAATAGATAAAGAAACTGTGGTATATATATATACACAATGGTATATATACTCAACCTTAAAGAATGAAATTATGGCATTTACAGGTAAATGGATGGAGGTGGTGGAGAATATCATGCTAAGTGAGATAAGCCAATCCCAAAAAACCAAATGCCAAAAGTTTTCTCTAATATGTGGATGCTGATCCATAATGGGGTGGGGGTGGGGGGCAAGGGAAGAATGGAAGAACTTTAGATTCGGCAGAGGGGAGTGAGGGGAGAGAAGGGGTATGGGGATGGGAAATACGGTGGAATGAGATGGACATGATTACCCTATGTACATGTAAGATTACATGAATGTTGTGACTCTGCATTGTGTATAACAAGAGAAATAAAAAGTTGTGCTCCATTTGTATACAGTAAGTTGAAATGCATTCTGTTGTCATGTATAACCTAATTGGAACAAATTGAAAATAAATAAATAAAAATAAAAATCCAGTAACTTACTCAGCAGGAGCTGTATTTTCATGTTGAAGTCCAGGTGGTGTTTTCTGGGTTCTTAAAGCTATTTCAGCATTCTTTAACTCCTAATATGCCAAAGATTTAAAAAACAAAAAAGTCATTTAGAGTTAGGATAAAAATAACTATTTCTGAACTAAGATTTCAAATAATTCCAGCTGGAGGTTTATGCTTTAATAACATATTATGGATGAAGCTGCTTTAGAAGAAAATGCTAAAACCTTTTTTAAGACAGCTCAACTTTTGACAAATTTTTTAAGATTATAATGAACTGATCTATTCTAAGAACTATGGGTTTCTGTACAATTCATGAATTCATCCAGAGTGAAAAGACTGTGTACTACTTGAAGCTGACGTGGGCAATAAATCACATCTATTGCTTATTATGTACAAAACCTATGCTGAAGGCTTCACTTATACCACCTTGGTTACTCTTCAAAAGTAAAAGCAGGTAATATTTTTCTTTTTACAGATGAAGAAATGGAGTTACAGAGATATAACTTGCTCAATGCCACGTTGCCACAAGACCTGAGAACTCAATGTTGGCAGCCCAATACTTTATCACCTTCTACTATTTCTCGAAGCCCTGGACAGGTCTGGACCATTTAAGACTGCCTACCTACCTCTCTAAGAACTGACTTTTGCCAGGCCCAGACATCTGTGATACTATACTGCTTGCAAACAAAACATGCCTATCATGCCTCCTTGGCTTTGCTCATTCCTACCTACCACAGTGAGAAATAGATACATTTTAAGACTCAATATACAGGTATCCGACTCAGGACAGAAGCCCACTTGAGCTCTCTGTAACCCTACTATTCCTTGTACTTGGAACTATTCCTTGTACTTGTTCCTGTATTTAAACCTGATTGATTTAGCTCTCTTCCAGTTCTTTTGATCCTCACTACTTGGCACATACAGATTAAAAAAAAAAGAAAGTGACAAAAAATGACTGGCCAGCTAAACTCAGCAATATAACTTAAGTAAACCACATAGTACCCATTCCATCCAAAAAGAACTTCCCACTCCATTTACTTAAACTCGAGTTATCTGCCAAAAAACGAGGTATTAAAAGAATTCACTGCCATACAATTTTGGTCCACATCATGCCTGACCAGAGAATTATTTTTATTTACCAAAAAGGTTGTCTTTGATGAAAATGTTTTGGAGTTAAATAAGATTAAATAAGATTCACACAAAGGATTCAGAACACTTTTTTTCACCTGGTAATTCTCTAGGTGTTGGATAGAGTATTAGGTTCCTATATAATGGAAACAATAGTAATCGTAAATCAAATTTATTTGGTATAGCCTACGAAGTTTTCTAAATTCAGTTCATTTTTCCTTAAGGAAACTTTGACTCCTATCCTCTTTCTCTGCAAACCTTTTCATTCTTCCTAAATCTTTTACCATTCCATTTATCCCCCACTGTCTTTTTATTACAAGAGGATTAACAAGTCTGATATACAATAGATGCCCTATACACACTTGTGAATGGAATAATCCAGTTTTAGAGTTACAATGATACAACAGGTCCCATCAAAGAGTTCATCTCTCTGTTTGCCTTTGCTCCATTGTTTTGCTAATTAAAACTTACACGATTACATATATTTTGCATACGAAATTTATGATTTCATAAAATTTATGTAACATTTAATGTAAACATTCCCCCACCTAAAAATATAATTAACATTTTTTTTCCCTAGAAAGTATGTACCTGATGATAAAGGTAAAATAAGTGGAGAGGAAACATAGGGGAAAACTATATTTATATGAACCAAAGATTTTCTAAATGACCTGGAAATCTGAGAAAAGACAACATCTTCAAATTCTCTTAAACATAACAGTTTGGAAGAGTTATTTAAGTAACACAGTATTTAAAAAGCAAAAGTGTTCTCTAATAGTTGACTTGAAGACACATTTAAAAATTTTACTTAAAACTTATGAGCACAGCACTCTGATAAGCTCACAGTAAAGGCATATCCCGTGAAGTTTATCAACAGATTAGGAAGAATTTAAAGGGAAGGATGTCTGGATAGTCACAATATCAAGTATGTTTTCTAATTATGACATATATAATCCAAGTAAATCACCAACCATTGTTCTTCTTCTCTGATGTAGAAAAGAACTATATATTTAGTATGCTTTGTATATTATACCATGGGGTAAAGGCAATTAGACAAGAATGACAGAAGATACTAACCTCATTATTATTTTTATTAACTAAAAACTAACCAAGATTAGCAAGTCTTTAGTCAAATCAATCTAAAAAGCATGATATAATTTCCATTTAATAACTGATATATGAAAAACATTTTCTGACTAGGTATTCTCTTATGTAACAGACCAATTTAGTCAGCAGGTAATGTAATCAAACATAATATTAACAGCATAAACTCAAGCTAGGTCAGCAGGGTCTGAATTCAGACTCTTCAACTTATTAACAAAGTTTTCTGCCTCTTCTATGTACACAATGAGAATAACAGTACCTTAGTTCAAAGGACTGTCATGAATATTAAAGCAGGTTAACAAATATAAATAAATTCCTTAGGATACAGTGTTATACATAGTAAGCACTTAATAAAAACTAGTAACTATTATTATTTATTACAGCAATTTAAAAATATATGATGGGCTGGGGATTTTGCTCAGTAGTAGAGCACTAGAGTTTAGTACACATGAGAGCCTGGGTTCAATTTCTAGCATCACAAAAAAAAATTTTTTTAAAGAAAAAATATGAACTACCTGGTTCTCACAGTACGTATCAGATTTTAAATAAATCACTTTTCCATTTTGGAAAAAACAAAGCAAAACATTCTATGGTAAAATGGCCGTAATTTAGTATACCTGAGCAGTTTCCACTTTCAATTTGTCAATATTAAGAGTGTTTCTCTGTAATCCACTGGCAGCCAATGATAGAAGCTGCTTCAGAGCTTTAATATCTTCTTGTACTTTAAGCATTGCTTTTGAAGACATTCTACTAATTTCTTCTTGGACCTGTTTTTGTTCCTTCACAAATTTCCTTTAAAAAAAGAAAGAATATTTTAAAAAGTATGAGTATTTAAAAAAGATACACCTATGGTTTTCTATAGGAAAAAAGTATATTTAAAATTGGTTGGTCATCCCATGTTCATGGACAGGCAAATTTAATATTGTTAAAATGGCCATGTTACCATAAGCAATCTACAGATTGAATGGAATCCCCATCAAAATACCAATGACATTCTTCACAGAAGAAAAAAAGAATTCTAAAATTTACATGGAAACACTAAAGATCTTGAGTAGCCAAAGCAATCCTGAGCAAAAGAAGTAAGGTTGGAGACATCACAATACCTGATTTTAAATTATATTACAGAGCTGTAGTAACAAAAACAGCATGGCACTGGCAAAAAACCAAAACATTTACACCAATGGAATAGAAGACAAAAAGACAAAGTCATACAAATACAGTCATTTGAGCCTTAACATAAGCACCTAAACATATACTGGAGAAAATAAAGGGTTTTAAATTGGATATCCATATGTAGAATGAACCTAAATCTCTCATCCTACACAAAATAGATACAAAATAGATTAAAGACCTAGGAATTAGACCACAAACTTTGCAAACCCTACAAGAAATGCAGGAGCACTCCAACATAAAGGCACAGGCAACAACTTCCTTAATAGGACCCCTAAAGCTCTGGAAATAATACCAAGCATTAATAAATAGAATGGCATCAATTAAAAAGGTTCTGCAAAGCAAAGGAAACAAAGAGCATGAAGACAGAACCTTCAAAATGGGAGAAAATCTTTGCCAGCTATTCTTCTGATGGGATTAATATCCAGAATATACAAAGAACTCAAGAAACTTAATTAAAAAATCAATAAACGGGCAAATGAACTAAACAGATATCTCTCAAAAGAAGACACACAAATGACCAACAAACATATACAAAATATTCAGCTTCTTTAGGAATCAGAGAAATGCAAACTGAAACTACACTGAGATTTCATCTCACTTCAGTTAGAATGACAATCATCAAGAATACAAACAATAAATACTGGGAAGAATGTGGGGGAAAGGGAATACTCATACACTCTTGGTAGAACTGCAAACAAGCACAACTGCTACGGAAGTCAGTATAAAGATTCCTCCAAGGACTAAGCAGGGAACCACCATTATGACAAGCTATATCACTCCTCAGTATTTATTCTAAAGAATTAAAGTCAGCAATACATGCATCCCATGTTGCTACCAGTGCAATTCACAACAGTCAAGTTAAGGAACCAGCTTATGTGTTCATCAACAGACAAATGGATAAAGAAAATGTGGCATCTATACACAATGGTGCTTTATTCAACTATAAAGAATGAAAATCTGTCATCTGCAGGAAAATGGATGGAACTTGAGAGCATTCAGACTCAAAGTCAAGGATTCTTATGTTTTCTCTTATATGTGAAAGCTACAGAGAAAAAAGAGGGGTGGAGAAGACGGGGGAATCTCATGAAAACAGAAGGTAAAGCTGGGAAGGGGAGGTAGTGGGGAATGAAACTGACCAAATTATGCTATGTGCATGTACCAGTATGTCACAATGAATTCTATTATGTAAAATTATAATGTACCAATTAAAAGACTATTAAAAAATAAGTTTGTCAAAGTCTAAGGGTTTAAAGAAGCAAAAATTTTTAATTCATCTATAATTCACACACTATTTCAGAGAATGGCAATTACAGAATTTTAATTGTTTTTCTACTTTCTTTTATTTTTAAAAACATTAACAATTTAACCCAAGTTAAAATGTTTAGAATGAAGAGAAGCTCTCCTAAAATGTATTCTAGAATTCTTTGAGTTTTATTTATCTAATTATATTTGACACTCACTGGAGATTTTCAACATCCTGGCAGATGACAGGAGGTAGATTTTCATCCTTCAGTGCCTTACTATCCCTAAGAAAAAAAGCCACAAATGCATTAATACCATTCAGACCTAGAAAGTTGACACTACATTTTACTAGACTACATGTTAAGATCAGAGAAAATATAGCAAATGTTCCCTACATCTAGCTTCTTTGGATGATTTCAAACTTCTTTATAAAAATAAAATAAAATTTCCTGACCTAATTTTAGCAATTTATGTGAACTCAAGATTTCTTAATTAAGGGTAGAAGCTATTATCAATATACTTAAAAGTTAGTTTAACTAACACCTAAGGAAAAAAATTAGAAAATGCGACTGACTGGATGAGATGCTAAACTAAGTTTCCTCTAGCTAAAAGATTCTATGAATTAAAAAAAAAAAAAGAAAAAATTCTATGACTTGACATTTTATTCAGTTTGAATTATTAAAGCATTAACTAAAGTCTATAGACCTTCTCATGAGATGCTCTAAATACTTTGTTTTATAACTTCAATTTGTTCTTCAACATGCACTGAAATGGGAAAATAAAACCAAGGGGCAGTTTAAGGGAACTACAAATAATTAATGAGGACAGAAACAACTAAAATCTGGCATGCTATAATGGTCGTGAGTTAATTTCATAACCTTAGATAGACCTCAGTCTCTCTCTGTTTCTTCATTTCAATTTTTTTTAAAGTTTCAGATTCTGAAACATTTTGGATTTTGAGATTAGGGACACTCAATGTGTCTATTCCATACAAATACCCCCAAATCTGAAAAAATTCAAAATCTGAAACACTTCTGGTTCTAAGCACTTTGTATAAGCGATATCAACTTATAACAGGTTAAACTATACACAAGTTTGTAGAGCAGCAAATTTAATCATTTATTTATAAATGGTTAATTTAATAAATTGTGTGAGAAAATACAATCTGTAATAAAAATGACCAAGTTCAAATATATATTTCAAATGTACATATATGAAGTATATGAAAAGTACTTTCTTTAATGAAGACACCGGTATATAAGAAATAGTCCTGGCATAATAATTTACTTATGCAAGCAAGATTTTTAAAGGGCTGGAGTATGCAATTCATGGTAGACCTTGAGGTTAATTAGCATGTAACAAGGCCTTCAGTTCAAAACCCAGCACCAGAAACTAAAACAAAACAGCAACAAAAAAAAATGGCAAACTTATACTTATTTGTATTATTAGGGGAAAATGTCAATCACCTTTCTAAAAAGATATGTCTTAAAAGTTTTTTAATGACTAAAAATTGAAGATGTGGCCTGACCTGTCATGATCCTTCTAGAATATACATTTATTATTTTACTTTTGACAAATGCTTGTTAAAAGTGTTTATTTCTTCTAAAGGTGTACCTGGTTCTATTTACTTCCAACTATACCATCTGCCTACAAATTTAATAAAACTCTTGATTAAAACATCTTAAATTACAAACTTACTCTGGTCTTGTTCCTGTTTTATCACCTAGAAAATTCAAGAAGCCTCATGTGAAAATAGGTAATTCAACAACATTTATTCCAAATGTTTTAAATGAATACAAATTAAGGTAGAAATAAACAAAAGTATTTCTTAGCTTGAAATGACTTGTCAAGAACTTAGAAGAACACAGCATTATCAAGGAGATGTGTACAAGGACGACATGTTACAAAGCTGATTTGCACTGACTTCGTTCAAGGATAAGAGTTTTCTTTTCTCAACTATTTTCCATAAAAAATAACCTGTATGGATAGTTCATATTCTTTTCTACCAACTTAACTCTGGGTAACTTTATCTAACCCCAGCAGGATTGAATACTAAGTCAGATTAGTTTTCTGAACTTCTCCAATCTAACAATCCTTTAAAACAACCTAGCAATCTCTTAAAACAAATGTATCATTATACCTTCCCAACTACCCAACTACCATGAGAGCACCTTTTGCAGCACATCCTTAAAAATGTGGACATCACATTTTTAAATCTTTGCTAGTCATGTAGCTAAATAATGCTGCTTATTTTTATTTTAGCTCATATTTCTTATACTAGTGAAACAACATTTGTCTTCAAATGTTCATCTGATGAGTCTGTTTTTTCTTTGTGAATTGCTTATTCATGTAATTTCTACATTCCTCTGGGTTTTTTTTTTTTTGGGTGCACATTTCTCTTGTGGTATTTCAACATTTAGTATATTAATTCTTTGTCTCACAAATATTTCATGTCTGTTTCTAAAACTGAATCTATAAAAGATCTTAATTTCAAAAATGTTAAAGTGTGAAAAAGCATCTAAAAATCAAGTATTTCAATACATTATTTGTCTTTTTATATGTGGTGTTTCACTTTTTACATCTTTTATTTGACCGTAATTTCTTTTTCCACAAAGTTTTGGAATACTGCATTGATTATAAAAATTTATTTTTCATTTTAACATTTCTGACATTTCTGAAATTGGCACATTTCTTGTATAAACAATGCCTTAATAATGAAAATAAAAATAGTTTTGATTTCGTTTTGCCAAATAATTATTTTTTAATAATATACTATTTCTTTGATATTTCATTCTTATTTATGTACACACAAACAGGTAAACTTGGGCCTATTTCTAGACTGCCAAGGACACCCTGGTCTATGTAGCTTTGCCTCAGTAATATACCTGGACTACTACATAACTTCCTAACATTTGTCCAAGCTTCTTCTTGCCTTCCTACAATTATTTTCCAACTGGCTGTCAGAATGCTCTTCAATCAGTACAGTGACAAAATTCAATGTGGCACAGAAAGTTCTTCAAGACCGCTGGTATCTGATCTTTTCGCTCTCTGGCTGTACTAGCCTTCTATTAGTTCGTCAAAAGAGAAGCCCTTCTTGATTCTAGTCCATTCCATGCTTCTCCCTCTTTAACTATTATTATTTCCTACCACTCTCCATCTGGTTACATCCCACCAAGAGTGCAGTTCCTAAGCTGATACAGCTACTAGAAAAAGAAGAAATTCTATAGATTAACAGCAACAACAAAAATCCTTTGACAGATATGACAGATTAAAGGGAACTGGAACATGGTACATGTGATCATGCGTATTCATTTTTATGTATTTTCTTTGCTCAACTTCAGCTTAGGCACACTACAAGTGCAGGATGATGTGGATAGAGGTACAGTGGGGAAATTAACTCCTTACATTTCCCACATTTCTCTCTACAGTAAAACAAACACCAAGCTGAATTACACTGCCAAATGCTTTTAATGTTATACGAATCATAACAGATTACAAAATGTTTGTTATGATGACCCCAATTTAAAAATATATATTAACATAGATATTAAGGTGGATAAAGACATGCACATATGAATCTAAGTTATTTACAAAAATAAAACCTTATTAATCAATACCCAAAATTTGCACAATATTAATGCTAATATAAAACAAACTTATTAAGTAAAACTATACTAATGAAGACATAAGTAGAGATTTTTCAGATACAGGAATTTTGAGTAACCTGGAAGTTGCCTAACAATACTGTTAGAAGACAAAATTACAATAACATTACTTACTCTTTTTATCTGATGAGCTACTAAAATCTATACCACCAAGGCCTTCATTGCCTGCAGTTGAAGTAGGTGCTGTAGTTCCCAAAGTCAGGCCTAAAGCATTCTGTCCAAGTCCTGCAAATAAACCAAATATTGCATACAATTTCACTGAAAGACTTTATAAGAATTTCCCCTTACTAACCAAAGTACTCAAATACTTTTAAGATTTTTTTCACACTTGATTTAGGAATATATCAAGGTACAAGTCTGAAGCATGCTCTGGGCAATCTTGCTTGAATTCAATGGTATATGTAGCTTGAATAATGTGATGTTTTATTATTAAAAAGATTAGAATATGTTAATTCAATATAAGTGAACATTCAATACTGTTATTTTTGAAACTTTTCTACAAAAGCAGTTTAAGTTGGTATTTAAGTTGGTATTCAGGGGAGTAAGTCTTACCTTCAAATCATATTTTGGAACTGAACACTTTAAAAATAATCCAGTGTGAATTTATAAAATTTGAGTATATTATACACTAAGTATAACTGCATATTTCCAAGTTCTCTTCAGAAAAGTTATTTATAAAAGAACTGCTTTACCTATTTAAATCTACCTCTCTGGCCAAAGGAATCAAAAGAACTACAGTTAATTCTAAGTCACTAACTTATATTTGAGCCAAGTATCAAAATTTCAAAGGTCCTGTGTTGATAAACATGTATTTCTAAAATCCATGGATTCCTAAGATGACACCATCTATTTTTAAAAAAGAGAGAAAATAGTTAATAAATCAGTTAACTAAAATTTCGATTTAAATTCTGGCTATGTGTCAGAAAACAGCTAAACAAAGAACTACTATTATACCAGTTACCCATACCTAAATCTAAAAATTCATAATCAAAATGCTCTAAAAATTTGAAACTTTTAATCATTGTGTTGATGTTCGACTGCTGGAAGTCTATGTAAATATTTTAAAATCCAAAAACTCCAAAATCTGAAACACTTCTGCCACAAACATTTCAAAAGAGGGATACTCAATCTGTGGTAATTTTTAAAAATTTCAATAATACATTTGGATTAAGTATAAACATTATTAAGAGTCTGAGAAGAATCAAAGCACATGTAAAAACTGGGTAAGAAACATAAAACCTGTCTCATGACGACGACGAGGACGACAACTACTACTACTACTACCACTACCACCACCACCACCACCACCACCACCACCACCACCACCACCACTACTTGTGGTTACCAGGATTGAACCCAAGGTTTCATGCATGCTAGGAAGCACTCTCCATATAGCAACCTCCCCAGACTTCTCTTATTGTTTTAAAACAGATATTAAAAAATTTTATCAGTCATTAGGCAAATACTAAAGTATCAATTCATGTAGCAGAGAATACTGAATTAATATTTTATATATCAGGCTGATTTCTATTTTCTTATTAAGAAATTTGCCTCATGGTAAGGATTCTACAGATGTTTTAAATATTGGTTATAGCTAATGACGGTTTAAAGAAAGAAATGAATATTTTGAAAAGTCAACAAGGGCTTTGTGGGAGTGAGAAAAGCTTTTCTATTATTCGAAGAAATTATATAATTATTTCACATAGCAGTGTAACATGAAGAATTTCTGTTTAGTTAGGCATAGTGGAACACTCATGTAGTCCTAGCTATGAGAATCACTTGAGCTTTTAAGTTCAAGAGTAGGAAACACATGAGACCTCATCTCTTTAAAAAAAAAAAAAAAAAAAAAAAAAAAATTCTATTTAAAAATGCATAGATTAGGAAATGCTGATAGATCAAACTCATAGACTTGCTAGTTATACTTAGGCTGATATGACCATTTTAGTTTCAGAAGTTTTGTAGGGCCCCTGATTGTGTCTAATACTTCATCTGGTTGTACAGAAGAAAGGAAGGAAAATGACTTGACATTGTCTATTAAAAACACTATATTTCTTTTTTGTCCTCTCTTCAGATACCAATTTGATGGAGAAAATCTGGTCAGTGGAAGGGAAGGTAAAGGATGGTCAGAATAATATGAAGACTATTATACCATTCTAGTTTGTATGGGTCTCTCAAAAACTAATTTTTTGTTATTGTCTAATTTTGTAGATATTCATGATGTTTTCTAATAACCAAATCATGAGATGCCTGTAACATGCATATTTTGCAGGACAAATATTTAAACATCTCTCATAAAGATGAATATAAAAGCAAACTGAAAAAATAATAGAAAGAAGAGGTAGATGGCATGCTAATACCCTTTCCTGAAACTCCATAATGGAAAGTCATTCCTAGAACTAAGACTTTACATATTGCCTTATAGTGAAGTTAGGCTATAAATGACCCTAGACATAATTTTTCTTCCTAGCTTGGGGATTCACCCAAGCTTTTGAGGATGCTAGATAAACAATTCTACCAATGAACTAGTACCACTGAACTAAACCTCCAATTACCCCAAAACTATTTAAATGCCACGTATTTTAAGTTTTCTGACTCCTTAAATAGGTTTGTTTCCTTATCTAATTAGTCGATATTGAGAAAAGAGGAAAATATATTTCTAAAATATGACTAAAAGGTTCAATTATGTATGAAAAACACTGTGTAATTCAGTTTTGACATTAAAGGAAAACAAAGAGAAAAAACAATCTTCTCAAAAGACCAAAATAAAGATAAAGTAAATTTAAAAACAAATACTTACTGTTATGTAGAATAAATGTCATCAATTACCTGATGCTGCTGCATTTGTACTCTGGAAAAGTGAACCTCCCAAACCAGCTAAGGCTCCCCCTAAAGAAAGGCCTGTTGATGCAGTTGTAGTTGTGGCTGTTGTTCCTCCCAGGTTATTTAGAGTAAATCCAGTGGATGCTATGAAAAATGAGATACTAAATCTTCAAATGGCAACATTACTTAAGAACATCATAGAAAAATACTTAAGCTGATTTTCATGATGACTGGCTCTTTGCAAAATCTACTTGCTAAAGATAAAATTATATACACTTTAGAACAAAAGAAATAGTAGCTTCAAAGCGAAACTATAGAGAAATAAGGGCTTCAGGTACTATTACAATGGTACCAGGTAAAACTGATTCCATATAACAATAGTGTTTTCAACCCAGGCTTCAAATTCTAGTTTTACAATTAAAAATTCTAAGCTAAGTAAGATTTACATAATGTTTTTATCCCTCCCTGTTAGAAAATGGCTCCTTGAAAACAAAGCAGATACTAAAAAGCTTTATATTTCATCTTTCTAATCCTATTCTCTGCTCCACTCTGTGAATAAAGAACATATTTCAAGATGTTCCCTGCTACAGTAATGGGCAATGCTGACTTGTCTTTACAAATCAATAATCCAGTAGGTCAAAACTGCTGAAAGTTTAAAAATCAAAATTTCTCAAACTGTAGTTTTGTTTAACAAAGGCAGATATTGCTGGGCATGGTGGCACATGCCTGTAACCCCAGCAGCTAGGGAGTCTGAGGCAAGAGAATCCCAAGTTCAAAGACAGCCTCAGCAACTTAGCAAGGCCCTAAGTAACTTTGGGAAACCCTGTCTCAAAATAAAACATAAAAAAAAGGACTGGGGATGTGGCTCAGTGGTTAAGCGTCCCTGGGTTCAAGCCCTGGTACAAAATAAATAAACAGATAGAAGGATTAAAAAGGTGGATATTTATGTTCTCTACTCACCTGCTGGAGTTGATGTCAGAGCAGATGAAAGAGTGAGACCACTTGCTGAGGTAGAAGTAATAGGAAGAGCAAATGGTGTGGCAGATGCTGCAGGTTTATTGAATCCCAAACTGAAGCCAGTTGTAGACGCAGATGTAGTGGCTGGTGTTCCTGTTTTAATAGATAAAATCCAATTTTACCTTAAGTGTATATACACATTACACTGGTTCCAATCAAGATCCCTAAAAGTTTGTGATCCTATTTTGTGCCAACAGAATAATGATGTATGTGTAGGCATGAAAATATGAAAACAAAAAGGAACTAAAGGTTGGAACTAAATCATAGCTAATACAGAAAAAATGGTCCTTTGGGTAAAGAAAGGGGAAAACGCCCCAATCAATGTAATATTGTGATCAATAAATCCAACAGCTGGATTTACCTAACAGTACCTATCTTCCTTCCTTCCCTTTACTCTCAGCAGAAAAAATATTCCCTCTTCTCCAAGACTATACAACCATTTTCTAATCCTTAAAATACTTTTCTTTCTGGGTCCCTCCCGTTTGTCAGTTCTCAGTTCTCTTACTATTTACCAGTTTCTGTGCTACCCCTTTCCCATACTCTTTCCTAGATTTCCTTTCTGTTTATGTCTTGGTACTCCCTAGAGTTCCCTTAATGTCCCGAATGATCTCACCCACTTACAGGTACATGAGACTAAAATCTGCATCTACATGAATCCCCACTGGTTGGCTTTACCTTGATGCCCCTTTGGACTTCAACATATCTTTCCAAAACACCAAAATAAATCTAACTTAGCTAAAGCCCCAGCCCCACCAAGGTCACTTCAATTGTTAAAGTCAGAAACCACAATATTTTTTCACATCCCTTCCTTCCTCTGTATTCCACTGGCTACAAATCCTGCTAATCTGTTTCAGAAATATCCCTGGATTATTGGCATCCTAAAAAGCCTTAAATTAAGCCACCTCTCTCAAGAACTACAACAACAGACTTTTAATTTCTCTGCCAGTCTCCTCCAAACTCTGTTCTTGGCATTATCCCAATTACTTTAAAAACAATGTCCTGGTGATTCTGCCAACTTACAGTTCCCATTAACCATAGATTGTTCCATCATAGTCTAAAAACCAGGCACATTAGTGACCCTTCTATTTGGTTCCAAACAGCTCTCAAATCTCAATTCTTCCTACCATTTCCACTTCTGAATCCTAAGCCCCATGAACAAAATGTTTTCTTATTCAATTGGAATAAGTTTTATGATTGAGCAAATTTTGTACATTCTCCTTTTCTGTCTGGAATAATGTTTCCTGTCCCCCAAATAATTCTCTTTTTCCTCTTCCTTTCATGGTATCTTTCCTATGTCTATGAGAACATTTATCAAATTACACAAGACCATGTTATACACCCGCCTGCCCCCTTCCTCTCATATTAGATCAATGTCTTGCATGTACACCCAACAGTTCCTGACATCCTCATCAATACCATTCTCACCAACACCACTGCAAAAACAAGCTAATATTGAGTTCAAGGCACCATGTATACTCATAATCACACAGGAAGTAGTAATTGATCAAACAAGAAATGCATGAATGACCCACTTTGGGCTTCTCCTGAAATTACTGAGAAAAAAGCATGCTTCTGGATTGCCCTGATCACAAGTTCCTGCCAGAGCACTGTACTCCAAAATCATGTATGGATAGGTTTTATAATCTCAGAAAATAAGAGGAATCAATTACTTGCTCTCACAGCCAATACTGTCCAAAGGTGACAAACAGATGATGACGATAAGTTAATAGCATTCAAGTGAATAGTTGATCCAAAACCAACTTAAGAGCTTTTCAACATCCTTTATTCTTTCCTTTCACTTTACTGTCACCCATGATTTACTGTTATCATCAAGGCAGGCTGAAACCTAGTAATTTACATTCCCTTAAGCATGCCACTACAGAAACTATTATGCTTCTGAGTGAGAAGGGAATCAAATAATTTTTTAGTCCAGTATCATTTTAATTTTTTTTTTTTCAGTGCTAGGGATCAAACCCAGGACCCCATACATGCTAGGGAAGCAATTTCCCACTAAGCTACATCCCCCAGCCCTACAATATTGTCATTTTATAGACAGCTGAGAGTTTTGCCACTACATACTTTATATGACTGTGTAAGACCACAAAATTATTTAGAGCTACAATCAGAGATTAACTCAAAGACTTCTGGTGTGCAGCTTGGCTCTTTCCCAAATAAATATTAAAATTACTAAAAAAGTAATGTAAAATAAACTTCCACACTAAAAACCATTTCTGTATTGAAAATATTCATCTGAATTTTTTAAAGTATGTAAGAATCACTCTTTTTCTAAGTACTCAAACACTGAAAGGTTCTTTGAACAGTCAGTATTTAGGATCTATACTCAGGTTCTTTACATTCTTTCTTCTATACCCCAGTATTGTGAGCTATTAGAAAAGAGAAGAGTAGAAAGATCACTCAATTCATTTAAATTATTAGAAAAACCACAGAATTGGGATCTTTCCTCAAAAATTCTTACCCAGAGTTAATCCTGTAGTTAGAGTTGTTGCTATTCCTGAGGACAAAAAGAGAAATAAAATTTAAGCATCAAGGAAGATGGCATTCTTTTGGTTTATCTGTCATAAGAGGAGAAAAAAAAAAAAAAACCCTCAGGGAGTGATAACATTTCTATTAAGAATAATACATAATCATGACATCAGCCACCATAACCACTAACACAAGGATTTCTCCTATGGCACTGGTTTTCATATTATAGGCTAATAATTTGATTAACTAGGAAATAAGGTTTATAAAATGCAAACTTTTGCTTAAAACAAAATAAAGCAAAGAGGAAAAGAAGCTACTCCAGACAGAATGCAAGCACACAAAACTGTCTCAAGAAGTTCACTGGTTGTACCCCAATTATTCTTTCATTTTCTGAGTATGGCTGTGAAGTGTGCTGCACTCCAAGTTGGAAGGTCAATGCAAAGGTGGCAAAGACCAAAAGGATTTGAGGACAGAAAAAGTACATAAGGATGCAAAAACTTTTTTAAATGGTCAGATCCAGTGAAACATTTTTCAATGCTGTCCCACACATTCTAAATTAATGTTCCAAACCGATGAAGTTGGCTTAAACAACACTCTTTATTAAGGAAAAATAATGTATTATATAATCTAAGATAAAATTTTAAATCACCTTAATTCACTATATTGAAAGAGATCTTCCATTTTTTGAGAATGCCTTCCTTATACTACAGTAGATCATAGCCAATAACTCAGTCTATCACCCTTATTTCCAAATCCCTGTATTCTTTTCATTTGCTATTTACCCTTATTTTTAAGTTCTACTACCAATAACAATCTCTAAATGGAGATAGAAGATGAAAACTGGAAAAGAAGTATCCCAAGCCTATTCCCTGAAAATGTGAAGATCCTCCTTACCTGTATTTGTTCCTCCTAGGGTGAACCCAGTGGCAGGCTTAGATCCAAAGAGTACAGTTCCAAAACCACCAGAAGGAGCAGATGTAGTTGCTGGAGTTGCAGTGCTTCCAAGAGTTCCAAAATTGAGCCCCACAGAAGGGTTGCTTATTAAAAAAAACACACAAACACACAAAATAAAAAAAGTCCGTTAAAGCCAATGTTAACTTTAGAAAAATAAAAATTAACTCTTCTGGGTTATTTTCTTTTGTATTATACATCAAATACACCTAATATTCAAAAGAAATTAAAAAATTAAACTTTAGCCAAGTTCAAATATCTTTCTGTTCTCCAAATATAATCCAAATGTAAAATTAGTCTTAAAATACAATACCAAACTTTAAGAAAAGCACAGTCTATAGCAATTAGGATTTCAGACCTCAAGATAATCATAAATAAGGAACACACACATTCTATTTTTATTTTTTGTTTGAAAACTAGCATTTTTTAAAAAGGCCATAAGAAATCTCATAAAAGTGGATTATGTTCCTTTGGTACTACTCAAATAGAATTCACATTTCCAAATTAAACTGAAAAAATTGGAAGGCACAAAGAAATACAGACAAATTATTCTAAGGTGCCTCAGCCATTTCTCCAATGCTACAGTACCATATTCATGGGAGTGGAAAGAATGATATTTTGCCACCAAAACTGAGACACTGGGGCTGGAGGTGTGCTGAAGTATGTCCTGGTAAAAATTAATTGCAAAGCAAAATTGCTGTCTATCAAGATTATGTGCTCAGCAGCAAAGCTGTCTTTAGAGAGCTTCTTAAATACTTAGAGGATAAAAACAAGTGATGTGAACAAAGTTCACAACTTTTCAACTGCTCTTATTAAGCCTCAGATGCTCAAATTTGCTATTCACAGGTGGGAGGGCAAATTATGAAAATAAGCAAGAAATTTTCACAATTTGATACTTCAAGAATCGTGCAGAAAGGGTGAAGGTGTAACTCAGTGGTAAAGTGCTTGCTTAATATCCACAAGGTCCTAGTTTTAATCCCCAACCCCCCCCCAAAAAGTTAATAGGTATTATAACACGCATAACAGAATGGGAAATCCCACTTATCTTTATTAGTACTTCCCTCTCTGCTCCTCTATAAAGACATCATCAGCATGAGAGGACCCAATATCTTTCTAAAAAATCTTAATATCCTTAGGATGTTTCAATGTAAGGAGAGGAAGGAGAGGCTGGTTCCAGTATCAGCTTCCCATGTGCTACTATTAGTGTGACAATACTTAACTTTTTTGAGCGTTTATTTTCTCATCTGCAAAGAGGCATAACAGTAGCCACTAAGCAGTTTTATTTATAATGGTTAAGAAATTGTGCATGGCATATTCACTTCAATAAATGTTATTACTGTTATCATTAGGAATACGTATAAATTCAACTAAACAACATTATGTACAAGATAGCCTAAAATTGCAAAGAATACAAAAATAACCGAGGTAATTCCTATTCAAGGAAGATGTTGTTCCCCAGGGGGATAAAATAACACAAATAATTGTAATCCAAGTCAGAACAGTTCTCCAAGTTATTTAGGTGCAGGAATCATCAATTCTATAATCACCTAAAAAGTCATTCAGTTTTCTGTGCACACTGGGGGACCTAGGGAAAGGGTAGTGTTATGATTCAAGCAGTAGAAATGTATACCTTCAATAAAGCAAATTATAATCAAGTGCCAAATTATGGCAAAAAAATATTGCAAAGGTTTGAGATAAAGAACTTATTAGTGTATTGTGCATGGAAATAGAGGAGCCTAATGAAGAGCAAGGCCTTGATAGCACATCAATGCTGAGTAGAAAAAAGGAGGATTAGACTATTGTGTATGTTTACCCCTGACTTTAACAACGTGTGTGTGTGCCCCTGGATGTATGGAGGGCAGTAGGGAAGTCAAATAAGGCTGCAAGGATTCACTGACAATTAAAGGATCTCTGAATGCTTACTGAATGAACCTAAAAAGTATTTTAAGAAATGCAATTGACTACAATGAAAACTTAAGTGAGACAGATACTCAATTTAAAAAATACAAACAAAAAAGCTAAGGGAAAGTTAAAATGGAGATATTATAGTATACAATGACTTTATGCTCAGAATAGTTAGTACAACCAAAAACAGTTTTCACATGGTTTCACTGGTAGTAGTCTAACAGTACTGTTGTTTTGGATCTATTATGTGTATACAACCTAACATATAACATGAGCTATAAAATTTACAGAATTTTTGAATTGTAGATGGACAGCATACCCTTATTTTATTTTTATGTGGTGCCAAGGATTAAATCTAGTGCCTCACATGTGCTAGGCAGGCGCTCTGCCACTGAGCTGCAACTCCAGTCCAGAATTTTTTTAAAAAATAAACACTATAGGCCAATTTTGAAGATATTTAATTAAGTAAATGACTATTATTTCCCCTTACAGAGTGGTAGAGTGCCCCTGGGTTCAATCCCTATTATTGGTGGGGGGCAGGGGGAGGTAATAGATGCATGATGATAATGTTCTCAGAAGAATAAATCAAAATATGTAATATTTCTTGATAACTGAAGGCACTACCAAGTGTTACACAACTGAAATTGAAAAATACTTCTAGAAAAACACATCAAAGTAAAATCTCATTCCACATAAGAAAAATTTCTCTGTGACAGAGAAATTTATTTACTTTAACAAATCTACCCTAGACCCAACTAATTATTGACTCAATCCAGTGCCAAAGACTTGACAAAATATGTTGTGGAATATCAAAACTCCATCAAATTAGGAATGTGATTTTAACTTCTCAGTCTGCCTTAAATAGACTGGGAGCTATCATAATAACTAATTTATTTGAGCACTTAGTAAGCGTCAGACATGGTGCTAAAATGACAAGTTTCAATTAAAATTTCTAAGGTAAATATACTATCATACCTTTTCCAAATATGGATATCCAAATATAGATAGATAGGCAGGCAAGCCAAATAACACCTTGGCTGACATGTTAGCTGTCTTTCAATACTTTACCCTAGTCTTTCTAAAGTTTGAGTAAATTCTTCTAATTTATTACTAATAATTCATTTACTCATTCAATAAGGATTTATTAAAGACCCTTTTCTATGCCAGATATTGTTCAAGGAACTGAGGATGGAGTGGTAAGTACTGAGAAATTTTCAGACAGAGGGAGACACAGATACTAACTGTTCATTAATTTACCAAGTATGTATTGCGGTCCAAGTACTGTGTCTGCTGGGAAAACAGAATGAAAAGGTCTCTACCATCATGGAGCTTAGAATCTACTGCTAGGTTCACACTACAAACAAGGAAATAAATTATAATATATATGTATATATATACTTAATATATGAAATGCCTCAGGTATAAGATAGTATGAAAATGAAAAGCTCCCTTAGACTGACATGTTAGAAAAGGCCTCTAAGGAAAAGACCATTTGAATACCAAAAGATAAACGGGGATTTCCTTGGTTCAGAGGAAGTAGGGGCATTCTAAACAGAGGGAACTACTCTGAAGTAGAAATGGTTAGCCATGTCCTTCTGAAGAACTGAGAGAAGATGGTGTTGCTAGGATGGAATTCTTTCAAACTAAGATCAGGACCACTAGAAAAGTAAAAATTAATTTTGCAGGTCACAGCATTTTTAAAAAATGAAATGGAATAGCACAGAAAATAGCAAAATGCATCCCATTAAGTGTAAGTAATTATGAACAGCTTCTTTGAAATTATTTAATTGCTTATTTGTGCAATGTACTGGGCAGTAACTTAAATGTTAGTTTTTTACAGTGGGTTTGGATCACTGAAATGATAAAATGGGCCCAAAATGAGCCTGGAGAGATTGCAGATTATTTGGGGTCTTGAAAAATCAAAGGAAGATCTTTTTTCTCTCTCTCTCTCTCTCTTTTTGTTTATTCTAGAAATAGCGGGAAATAACTGAAGGAGGAGCTATAGGATTTTTTTAATCACTGATGTAAAAGATTTTGGGACAGCAATTGGGATTCCATTGAACTAATCCATGCAGGAGTCCATAGCAGTTTTCACTCAACATAAGTGATGGTTGGTTGAAAACCTAACATGAATCAGGAATTTTCATAAGAATTTGAGTGTCAGAAGGCAACTCTTACTTATCTTACCATCCAAAATAGATCCTAACACATAGCAATTTGTTGAACAGGTATTTGTGCCATGAAGAATAGACTGTAGCAGGATGCACTGGAAATATAGACAAATGAACACGGCAGAAGTAAAATTATCAGGACTTACATTAAAAGCATATAGTAACAGAGGTATGGAGGAAAACTCCCAGATTTCTGGCTTGTGTTTCCTCCCCCCTCCCCCCTTTTTTTCCTTAAATATTTTTTAGTTGTTGATGGACCTTCATTTTATTTATTTATATGCAGTGCTGAGAATCTAACCCAGTGCCTCACACATACTGGGCAAGTGCTCTACCACTGAGCTACAACCCCAGCACTTCCCTTCCTTTTTTAAAATATAGGTAATGCTGAAGGTATTTTTGCTTTTTCAATCTACCACCATATCCTTTAAGGTATCCACATCCACAGCTTGTCAACAGAGTACATACTCCTTTATATTATGAACTCCTACGCTGTAAGTTCTAAAGATTAAAGTTTCATTGATATAACCTCTCTCCACTTTCTTTCTGAACTTACCTTATTTATATTTTTGTTTCCACCGGAACTAGTAAATTGCACAAAAAAGGTGAACATAACTACCTACGTTTTACGATTTAGTAAGCGATAAAGTGAACCATTACACTATTATCAAGGATATACTAATATGCGTATACTGCACAAAATTATTGCCAACAAATGCTGTAAAAATATATATAATTTTTTTAACCCAGACAAGTTGGATCCCATGTGGCACAAAGGTCTGCAAAGCTCGAATAAAATTACCACGAAATCATGAGAACACCGTAGCGTCTAAAACCGTAACTACTGCAACGGAATCTAAATTAAGGAGGAGAAATTCTTTAATTGTCCTCCTCAACAACTTCTAATACTTGACCCCTTCTAAAACCCTAAAAAAGCTATACTTTCATTCATTCTCCCAATTTTCACCTAAGTCTAATACTGGTGCTTGATTAAAGTGTGGGAGTGAAACTCCAGGCCCCTTGACCGAGTCAGACCCCACTGGGCAGTAAACAGTACCTGAACTGTGAATTCCGAGACCTCACAGCACAGGAAGAGTCCGCCCCGCTCCCCACCAGGGCGCCGGCACCGAGGGAGCGCGAGGCCCACGTAGCGGCGTCAGGTCTGGTGCTTTCCCCTAGGCCCACCCCAAAAGAAGTCAGCCGGAGAAGGTAAGGTGGGGAACCAAGAGCGTCGCGGGGAAAGATGGGACCACGGAAGGCGAAGAAGTGCGGTTACCTAGACGCCCCAGTCCCGAAGGAGAAACCGCCGCCTGTGCCGGTACTACCGGCCGCCACGGTGGTGGAACCCAGCGTCCCGGACCCGAAGGAGAACCCTGTGGACATGGCTGCCCCAGACTGAACGTCGTCAGTAAGCTGAAAAAGGTCGGAACCACTCCTTTAGCCTTAAAGCCGAAGTGGATCGGGCAGCATCATTCTCGCCCAGTCCGGACCTGGCGGGCACTTCCAGCCCCAGCGGTGGCCGCGAACCAAGACCAAAACGGACGAACTACTTCAGAGCACGCCCAACGCACGCCGCGAGCTCGTAACACGCCGGAAGCGAGACGGCCGCGCAGGGAACTCTGGGGCGGGAGTGGGATCGACGCGCCGCGCAAGGCACCCCCGGCCGCGGTGGCGTTGGCTCGCTTCCTGCTCTCTTAAAGGGGCAGGCGCCCCGAGTTTTAAAACAACCATTTCTTCTTTTTTACTTCTTCTATCTTGTTCTGTACTTTATGACTGATGAATCTCAATTATTGCTTCTACCTTGCTAAAAAAGATGCCCAAAACCCCAGAGTTGGGAAGGGCCCTCGTGAACATCCCAAAACCCTTCGGTACAGAAAAGGGGTAGTCCGGCTTTCGAGCTAGCCGTCCCATCACCGAGAAGGGAAGGGAGCACGTCTGCTCCTCGAGAATTCAGAAGTCGGACGGTAATAATTCACGTCCTAGCCCCACGACGCGAGCTCCACCTGGGAGCCCCAGGGCGTGCAAAGTCGATTTGGCGAAGTCCGTGCCCCGAGGGGGCCCAGAAGCTCCTCCGCGGCGTAGGTTGTGGGGCGGCCCAGCAGTGGTGCCCCCGGCTGCCTTGGCCAAGCTCCCAGGGTCTCCAGCGTATGGTGTGGTCAAATCCACCAATAATGTCTCTGGCCAGCACGGTGTCGCAAGCCTGTGATCCCTAAGACTTAGGGGGCAGAAGGATCGCAAATTCAAAGCCAGTCTCAGCAACTTAGCAAGACCCTGTTTCAAAATAACAAAGAGGGCTGGGAGTGGGAGAGGCTGCGGTTGTAGCTCAGTGTAGAGCGTTTGCCTAGCATATATGAGGCTCAGGGTTCGATCCTCAGCACCACAAAAAATGAATTACAGGCACTGTGTCCGTCTACGATTTAAAATAAATAAATAAAGGACTGGGAATATGACCTCAGTAGTTAAGTGCCCCTGGGTTCAATCCTGGTACAACAATAGTAATGTTAGCGTTCTAGAGTTAGGAATGCCCGACTTGATGCTGCATGTGGGGTCCTTCCCAGACGGCTGTTTCGTGGCTGTGTGGTGCAAAGTACTAGGGGAACTGCCGAGAGGAAGATATAAGTAGAGAAGCAAATACTATATAAGGCGAAATCTTCGTGAGCAGCATACGAAATAGGTGGGATTAGCGATGAAATCCCCTTCGACGGGAGCATCAGGAAAAAGTTTCCTGGCAGTTGTGCATGTGGAGGCAGCCATCAGAATATTGGTCTTTATTTTTCCATCAGGTATGGTTACTCTTCCAAATGGTTTGCCTACTGCCATCTCTTCCGAAAAAAAATCAATCGCAAAAGCACCCTCTGGATTTGTTCTCCTAAAGCATAATTCTCATCATTATAGTGCCTTGGTCAAAAGCCCCATGTCTTCCAAGTGGCACTCAAAGTCCTCAACACGACCAGTCTTTCCAACCTCTACCCGTAATTCAACACTTTCTGCAGCATTGAGTTTGATATTTGCCGTCTGTTATAGGTTGAATTATGCCACACACCCCCAACAAATTCTTATTGTTGAAGCCTTATGTATGCTCCCCCTCAAATCTGTATGTTAAAAACCCTACTCTCCTCCAAATCCATACGTTGAAGACCTGCCTCCCTGGGTCCTTGGGGAGATAACTAAATTTAAATTAAATCATGAAATTGGGTCCTCCACGACGATATTAGTGCCTTTGTAAAAGACAAAACAGCTTGTGCTCCTTTCTTCACCACAAAAGTACACAGCAAAAGGAGGCCTTCTGAAAGCCAAGAGGAAGTCCTTAACAGGAACCCAATCTGTCACACTTTAGCCTTCACCTTCCCAGCCTCCAGAACTGTGAAAAATGAATGTCTCTGGTTTCAACCACCCTCCTTTATGGTATTTTGTTATAGCAGTCCAAGCAGACTAATGTGCCAACGTGTGTTTGTGTAATTAAAAATAAATGAAACTTTAAACATTATTTTTTGGGGGGGTACTGGGGATTGAACCCAGGTGCACTCCACCACTGAGCCACATCCCCAGCCCTATTTTGTATTTTATTTAGAGACAGGGTCTCACTGAGTTGCTTAGGGCCTCCCTAAATTGCTGAGACTGGCTTTGAACTTGCAATCCTCCTGCCTCAGCCTCCCAAGTGCTGGGATTACAGGCGTGCTGAAACATTGAAATCACAGTGGGAATGATAAAAAAAGGAAAGGGATATAGTTGAACTTCAGTTATAAAGAAAAAATTCATAGTTACTGAACAGGAGAAAATAAAAAGATTATTGTGTGCTTAAAGCATCAACAATCTAAAGAGTGCTATTTTCAGTGATGGCTATAGAATGTTCCAGAAGAGAACTGTTGTAAAATCTAAGATAGTTCCTTTTGACTGAATAATTTTTAAAAAGATGAATCTAGATTATTTTTGTGGGAAGACAGGAAGCATCTCTGTATGTCTTTTAATTCTATAGTATATTCTTTCCAAAAAGAAGAAGACCTACATAAAATTAACAAGAGCAAAATGCCTCTCATTTACGAAATACATTAACAAGACATAGATCAGCTAGAAGGAAAGTGCATGTAAAAATATAGTAGAGACTAACATAAAATGTTCATAATAGGAAAAACTGGCTGTGGGTATACAGGAACTCTATAATGATGCAAATCTGTAACTTTTAAGATAAATTTATAGAACTAAAGGAAATATGACTCAAAAAATAATAGTTTGGGCTTTAGGGGAAGATATTTAAATTGGCAAACAATTCTTTCAAAATTTATAAAAATGTTAGTGTGGTATTTCTGTCTTGTATCTGGCAAAGTTATGCTAAAGTGGCAATTGCAGGAGCACTGCAAAGACAGAAATCGGAATGTATCATAAACAATATTACGGTCTCCCACATGCCTCTAGAGATGCACGAAATGTGAGACTGAACCTGAAAGACGGTTTCTCAGAAATCTCATATACATTTTTCTGTTTGTCCTGTTAGCAAGGAAAAAAGATAAGACTTTCCATTCTTGTGTGCTACCGAAACACAACTCCAAGAAAGCAGTTTTGCTAAGCTCAATTGTTTGGTTTGTCAACTGAAAACTTAAGAGTAAAATGGCAATCACTTGAGCATCATGACTGCTTAAAATTAGACTAAAGCCAATTGCCCAGCCTCATAAAACCAAGGCACTGGAATTTGACTTGACCTTCCTTATCTAGTGTAGCACCAAGTAGAAAATTCTATTACAAAGGACCTTCCAGTTACTACTCCTACATGCGACTTGAACCCATGTGTCAACTCTACCTTAATTGCTATTTTCCAAGGATGGAGCAAAGTATTCAGATTCTGTATTCTCTGGTAAGCCATTTGTTTTCACTTGTTTCTTACAGTGTAAAAATCCTGTTAAGAAACTCCATCTTTTGTTGATTTGTTGGTGGATGACATTGTTTATGTCATAAATGAAATTATTCAAAAGTCAGTTTAAATAGAATCATGCTATATGTACTGTTTTGTGTCTTTTGCTCAGCATTATGTTTATGAGGTTTATCTGTTGTTCTGTGTAATTGAAGATATTTTTAATTTTCATTGCTGCATGATATTCCATTTTATCAATATCACAGTCTATCCATTTGACAGCTAGTATTTAATGTTTTTAGTTTTGGACAATTACAAGCAGGGCTGCTATATACATTGTTTTACATGTATTCTGTTGTATGTACGGGTAGAATTCTCTAGGTTACACATTTAGGAGTGGGTTGCTAGCTCTTAGGCTAGGTACATGTTCAACTTTATTATATGATGATAAATGTTCTAAAGGTATTGTAACAGTTTATACTCCCAAAGGCAATGTCTGAGAGTCCATGTTGTTACTCACTCTTGCTAATACCTCTTACTGTTGTTATGGGCTGATTTGAAAATTAAGCTAAGCTGACCCCATTTTGTTCAGACATCTCACCCTGTATAAACTAGGCCCCCTTTTCTGTATGAGCCCACTCGCATAAAAGCTAAGACCTCCACCCGACCACAATATCCTTGATCTATGGAATGTAAGCTTGCCTTTCTGAACATATACTGACAATTTCTGAGAAAATATGTTTTATGTATCTTGTGGTTGTAACTGCCACCTGCTCTCTCCCCCTTTCTTTGTGGTTTTCCAGTTTTTTTATTGTGTGTGTGTGGTGCTGAGGATTGAACCGAGGGCCTTGTGAGTGGGAGGCAAGCACTCTACCAGCTGAGCTATATCCCCAGCCGGTTTTCCTGTTTTTAAGCGGCATTAGACCCCCATGGGGGTGTCTGAGATGGCAGAACTGTCTGCTTTCTGCTTCCCCACCCTGGCCAGAAGAAATCCTTTGTCCTTTACTTCAGAAGGACCCAGAGTTTTATTTGGGATATTGGAATAGTGCCTTAACACTGTCAAAAAATTTTATTTCCTGATTTATAATGAAGTTAAATATTTTTAGATTACATAAATTGGAGTTTTGGATATCCGTTTTTATGAAGCTCCTGCTCAAGTGTTTGACCTATTTTTCTATTGAGTCTTTGTCTTTTTCTCATTGATTGGTAGGTAGGAATTTATATATCCTGAAAATAAATAGTACGTATATTATGTGTGCTAAAAATGTTTTAGACATCATACCTTACCTCATAACTGCTTTACTGTGTTATAGTCTTTTTTTTGAAGGAATACAAACTTGTGATCTAAATATAATTCAATTTAATACCTCAAATTTTTGTGCCTTATTTTAAATATTCTCCTCTATAGTAGTTACAAGTATATT
Organism: Glaucomys volans; assembly: GCA_020662805.1. NCBI lineage: Eukaryota > Metazoa > Chordata > Mammalia > Rodentia > Sciuridae > Glaucomys > Glaucomys volans. The sequence continues at coordinate 442,686 of JAJEJO010000120.1, forward strand.
CTCACAGATTCTCCAAAAGTTTTACCATGCTGCTTTTCATATTTGGGTCTTTATTCAACATGGAAATGCACAGTTGGGGGTAAAGATCAAATTTCATTTTTTACACACACAGATACCAAACTGTCCCATCACCATTTACTGAAAATAGTATCCCCCATCTCATTGATCCAAAATATGACATTTCTTTTAAATCAAACATCATGTGTATATGGTTCTATTTTTGCACTCTCAGTTCTGTTCCTGGAAGCCTATTTGCCTATCCTTGCAACACACCACCTAAATTATATTTATGATTCTTGATATTGCTTTCAACAAACCTTGCCTTCTTTTGTTCCTCAAGACAATTCTTGGCTTTTTACATTTCTATATATTAGAATTATAATCAGTAGAATTAGCTTATCGGACATATATAACACACATGCGCTGTTAACTTCCCTCACTATAGTTTACACATTCAACGGGCCTATTAGGATTCCCTATTGGGAATATGTTGAAATTACATATAGATCATAACGGGAATAATTGACATTTTTAAAAAAGAGTTTTCAAACCCACAAATAGAATAACATCTCTGTTTATTTGGGTTTTTATGAGCATGTATGTATGATTTATCTGTCTACCTACTTCTGTAACATGCTCTGTAAGGATCTTATGCATGTTTAGTGACCATTATTCATTGAAATTTGATTTTTTTATCGTGTGGCAAATATATCTTGTGAAAATTCTATTTTTCCCTTCTAGGAACTTGGAACTTATTTTGCTATTTCTATTGTTAGCAGTTACCTTTGAAATGAAAACACAAACATAATTTTTTTTGTTTTTTTGGTTTTTTTTGGTACCGGGGATTGAACTCAGGGGCACTTGACCACTGATGTTGAACAGTTTTTCATATATTTGTTGATAGATTGTATATCTTTCCTTAGCCCATTTATTGATTGGGTTCTTTGTATTTTTGGTGTAATGTTTTTTAAGTTCTTTATAATTTTTTTTTTCTTTTTGGAACGGGGCATTGAACTCAGGTCCACTGAGCCACATCCCCAGCCCTATTTTGTATTTTATTTAGAGACAGGCTCTCACTGAGTTGCTTAGTGCCTTGCCCATGCTGAGGCTGGCTTTGAACCCGTGATCCTCCTGCCTCAGGTTCCTGAGCCGTTGGGATTACAGGCGAGCGCCACCACGCCCGGCTAAATTCGTTATAAATTTTGGAGATTAGTGTTCTATCTGAAGTGCATGTGGAAAAGATTTTCTCCCACTCTCTTTTCACATTATTGTTTCCTTTGCAAAGAAGAAGCTTTTTAGTTTGAATCCATCCCATTTATTGATTCTTGCTTTCATTTCTTGAGCTCTGGGGGTCTTGTTAAGGACGTCTGTTCCTAAGCCAACATGATGAAGATTTGGACCTACTTTTTGTTCTATTAGGTGCAGGGTTTCTGGTCTAATTGCTAGGTCCTTGATCTATTTTGAGATGAGTTTTGTGCAGGGTGAGAGATAGGGGTTTAATTTCATTTTTTTAAAAAAATCTTTCTTAGTTGTCAATGGATCTTTAATTTATTTGTTTATCTGTGGTGCTGAGGATCGAACCCTGGGCCTCACCTGTGCCAGGCAAGCACTCTACCACTGAACTACAATGTCAGCCCTTAATTTCATTTTACTGCATATGGATTTCCAGTTTTCCCAGCACCATTTGTCGAAGAGGCTATCTTTTCTCCATTGTATGTTTTTGGCACCTTTGTAGTTTTTTAAAAACTACAATTTTTAAAAAAATATTTTTGATCCATGGTTGGTTGAACCTACAGACATGGAGCTACAAGTTTGAATGGATGAGTGTACTTTCATTTACAGAAGTTCTAATTGGTTCTCCTTCCTATCTGTGAAGTTATTTAAAAATTAGTTTTCCTAGCTGGTGTGGTGGTAAACACCTGTAGTCCCAGCTATTCAGGAGGCTGAAGTGGGAGTATTACTTGAATCTGTGAGTTCAAGAACAGCCTGAGTAGCATAGTGAGACACCATCTCAAACAAAGAAATTTTCACCCATACATTGCAGATATTTTTATTGTTTGTTTTTTTGTTTGATTGTTTTGTTTTTTATTGTTTTTTTGTTTGTTTTTCTTTGATACATATTAGGCAAATGCTTTACTACTCTTTGAAGTTTATTTTGAGATGAAATGAAACTTATTTGCCAAGGCTGGCCTCAAATTTGAGATCCTTCTGCCTCACCCTTCCACGCATCTGGGATTACAAATGTGTACCACTCCATCTGGCTTTATTGTCATGGATTTCTTTGATTATAATAAAAATAGGTTTGTTTGGGTTTTTTTTTTTTTTTGGTATTGTGGATTGAACCCAGGGGTGCTTTACCACTGTGCCACATCCCCAGCCCTTTTTAAATATATATATTTTTTATTTTAGAGATGGAATCTTGCTGAGTTGCTAAATTGCTGAGGCTGGCTTTGACTCCCGATCCTCTTGCCTTGGCCTCCTGTGCTGCTGGGATTCCAGGCATGTACCACTGCTTCCAGCAACATAGTTATTTTCTAAATTAAATCTCATAATTACAAAATCTCTTATTGTCATCATATTGTACCTACCAGTTATCTTGATCATTATTTCCTTGTGTGCTACTTGTTTTTATTGTGATTTTATTTTAATTTTTCATGGAAAACTAATCTCAGGAATTATTTGGGGCCTACTATAGAGCTATACTCTACCTAAAGGGATTTATGTTTATAACAATAAAGTTCCTAGGCACTACTAATTTCAACCACTTTAAACCATATTCCCAGAGGCTTTTGATCATGTAGGTGATATGAATCTAAGGTACAAATATGCCCAATGACCTCCTCAAGGCAGAGAGTAATCCCATGACTTTTTCTCAATATCAAGGAAAATTTTTTCACAGTCTTAGGGGTTGGATTATCTTTTTCCTTGGGGCTCTGGGTTTATGTAGCGAAAGTCTTCTATTGGGTTCCGCATCTGCAATGGGCCCTAGGCTTTGACTTCTGAACTTTGTGTTGAGAGAACATCAAAACAGATGTAAATTGACCTGATTTTGAAGTGGCCCTCTTGCAGCATTAACTTCAGTGTCCTGCTTACCTTTCTGGGTGGACATGCTCTTTATAGTTTGCTTTTCTAAGTTCTCACTATCTTGCCAATTATTTGATACTTTATAGAATTTGACTTTCTAGTCATTATTTTAGTTTTTTAAAAAATCAGGATATTTTCTAGTGTATTATATTACCACAAATGGAACTTTTAATATGGATTTTGAAAAGTTAATCAATATAAAATAGTTGTTAAGAATACAGACTCTGGAATCAGACTGTCTGTCTTTATTATTAAGAATCTGGGTTTTATCTGCTGTGTGATATTGGGTAAATTACATCATCATGTTTCACTTTTCTCATTTTTGAAATGAGACAAGTAATAGTATTTTCCTCATAATATAGGTAAAGCATTTAGTACTCTGTTACCAGACCATCACTTGGTAAATGGTAGCTAACATCCTTATGATTGTCACTCTCTGAGGGTTGGTAAGAGAGGAAATGACAAATGTCAAGAAATGTTAAGGGGATGGATGACTTGCCTGGGAACAGGAACAGGGAAAGGGTAAGATAAAATTTTGAGGGAAAATGATATAAAAAGTGGTTATGTTAAGAAAATCTTGTATGTTATACAATATATTATACTTTTTTTCTGTTTTCTCAATCTTCTGTAAAGATCAAAAGATCTGTAAAGAGAAGGAATTGTGTGTGTTTTAGATATGAAACTATACCAAACTATACTGGTTTTAGGTGGTTTGATCTTATTTTTATTACAGACTTACCTTATAGGGGTCAGCAACTCCACCACAAATACTGTTGTGAAAAATAAGCATTTCTATTTCATTGGCAATGTATTTGAAAAAATATTAGGCTTTCAAATCATCAGGACATCTTGAATAAAATGGAATAAAACAAAATTTTTACTTAGAAAATAACAATTACATATTAATCATTTGTTGTACCAGTTACAATTAGAAAAATGGTCCTCCTTCCCCCACTTTTGAGACTGGGAAATTGAACAAGGGCTTCATCCAGGCTAGGCACATGTTTCTACCATTGAGCTACACTCCTAGCCCCTTCCTAACCTTAAAAAAAATAACATTTTCTAATTACAAATGTGAAACTTTGGTACATAACAGTTAGTAAACATGGAGCAAGAATTCTTTGCCTCTGCACTGCTGACATCTTAGGCAGATACCTCTGTCGTGTAGGCTGGTTTGGGGCATTGTAGGATGTTCAGCAGTAGAACTGATCGGGACTCACAGGAGCATTGTCTCTTATCCACAGCCAGGACAACAAAAAATAATCTCCAGATCTCACAAAAGATCCCTGGGAAGAAAATGAGAAAATGCTCCAGACTAACTACCGGAATTACAAAATCACCTCTAATTCTACCATCTCTAGAAATGTAAACTTTTTGCTTAAACTAAATAAAAATTATCAAACGTCACATTGAACCTACTGTACTATAGCTACCTTTTTTCCGTCACTCAGTAATACAACAATATTTTTGTTATGTAATGTCCTAACATTGAATGAATGCACCATATTTTACAAATGAATTCTGTAGTACTAGAGAATATAATTGTATTAAATAAGGCTATACTAAGTTTATTTAGAATAAATCTTAGTGAATATAGAATTGCTGCTCAAAGTAAAGTGAAATTATCTAAATCTGATGCTGTCCACTGGTATGGTGAAGAACCTCAGATACATCCAGTCACGACCTCACCCCCTAAGCACCTTTTACGCAGAATCCATTCTTAAATAGAGAAGAGCCTTCTGACAGCCGGGCGCCTTAGACGCTGCAGGTTCTAGTCTAGCTGCCTTGACAAAGGACCGCCCCAGAGGGGTTGGTGAGCCATACCAGTCATCCACCATCTGAGGGCGCTGTGGAATCGGCGGGCTGTCCGGGATGGGCCAAGCTGCTGCTCTCCGTCCGTGGACGCTCTACCCATCCCGCTGTGCCCCGCTCGGCGGCCTCCGGGTTTGGGGAAGTGTTTCTAGGAGACGGCGCTCGCCGACTGCGCCTGCGTGGTTGACGCTCTCGGGGGCGGCCTGACGGACATAGGCGCTGGCCGGTTGAAGGAGTTCCCGCTGGCTCGGAGCCGCTGTCGCCTCCCTGTTCCTTTCGCTACATGGTACGCCTGTGAGGCCGGCTGCCAACAGACGTCTCCTCAGGATGGAGCACATCCGTACGACCAAGGTAGTTGGGCGCGGGAAAGCTATTAGCCACTCCAGGTCTCACCCAGCGGAGGCGGGAGGCGACGACGGCTTTGCTGGCCCAAACAGGGCTGGGGACCGGAGGGGCGGGGGCTGTTGGGCCCGAGGGCTTGGCGGCCTGGTCTGGCACTGCACAGTCAGTTTCGGGGGCCCGTCGTGGAGGCCTGTACCTACGGAGGCACCGCTCTCAGGAGCTCAGGGTACAAGTGGGGATAAGTCCTGGAAAATTGGTTGCCGCCCCTTAGCTCTACTCCTTCTTGGGCAAAATTGGGGCTGCTTTAACTTTGGGTTATTCAGCTGTTTTCCCCATTACATACCGAAAAACTGGTGGGTTCCAAAATTAACATTAGTATGCGGTGTATGGTCGCCCTTAGATTTCATTGTCCCGTGTCACAGATTCATGATGCAAGTTTTGGAGGAGTCCAAATCAGCACTACGTTCCGCCTTACTTTCTTGTCTAGATCTTCAGTATTTTAGTGTCTGTGCTCCAAACTTTAGGCATTGTTCTTAGGGTTATAGTCAGTCTAACAGAGTAGTTATACAGAAGGGGAAAGTGGTGTATTTCAAAAGGTCGGATGGAACTTTATTCAATTGAGGTTATTATTCATTAAATCCTATATTTAGTTTTTATTTGAGAGAGATTTGTGCACGAATAAGATTTTTATGATTATGTTACAAGAATAAAACTGGAAGGAAATGACTTCAGAATATTACCAAATTATTTTTTTCAACATTTAAAGCAAACTTCAACTTCTTGAGGGGGGAAAAACATTGAGATCAGAACTGAGTAACAAATTACGATCATTGGCAGTCAGGAGAAGGACTTTTTTTTTTTTTTTTCCCATAATTTCTTTTTTATTAGCTAAAAGGACCTTTTATAGCCGGTGGTTGTGGCCTGTAATCCCAGCTGCTCAGGAGGCTGAGGCAGGAGGATCGCAAGTTCAAAGTGAGTGCAAGGCAACTAAGCAACTCAGTGAGACCCTGTCTCTAAATAACATAGGAAATAGGGCTGGGGATGTGGCTCAGTGGTCGAGTGCCCCTGAGTTCAGTCCCTGGTTCCAAAAAAAAAAAAGAGGACCTTTTGTGAAAGCCGATTCAGAGTTTGCCAGAGCGGAAACCATCAGTCACATCAGTCAGTTGCTGCTCATCTTAAAAAATTACAGCTCATTTAGGAAGAAGCAGACCTATGTTATCACTGTTACAAGGAGAATTTGAGATGTATGTCTTTAAGTGTTTCACAGCCCTTTTTCAGGTGCACATTGATTAAAAAAAAAACACTTTTAAAGAGAAGAAAGATAGTTAAAAAATTCAAGTTGCTGGCAGTTAAAGTTTGAAAGTGAAAGGGTGACTGAGTAAATAACCAAACTTATAGAAGATGCAAAGGTGGAAAAGAGGATTAGAGTAGACATGGGATCAGGGTCTTGTCCTGGTTAGAGGGTTCCAGATGTAAGCTAATGTAGGGGCTTTTGGCACATGACTTCTTTCTACACCAGTGTGAACCTTATCTTTGCATGTTTCAGATGCTTACCACAGTGCAGAGTCAGAGAACACAGTAGAAAACCAGTCAGAGTGAACTGAGTCTCATTAACTAAAGAAAACCCTACTCCTAAGTGAATGATGAGAGTTAGCACTGTTGGAAAATCTTTAGGACCCTTTCATTATTTTGTCTTTCCTCCTTTAATTTATGATGAATATATCTCTCTGTTTTTATTCATGTAGCTATAACCAGTCTTATTATCTCCTTGAAGATTGTCACTACTGACTTTGGTTGAGCCTCATGTTCCTTTTTACCAGTTGATGAACCATTCTCCAATTTATGTTCTGATTTAGTTTTATTTTTTCACAGGGGACCCATGCTGGTAGTTTAGTAAGGCCCCTTTATGCCTTTTTAAGTATTGAGAGATTTCTGACTAATTTTCTATTAAAATTACCGATGTGTTCCTTTATTACATATGCCATTTTATAGCATTGGACTATTATTACTGTAGAACAGTATTGCTTAAGTGAGTGTAGGTAGACTGAATTAAACAAATATTTGTTAGGCACCTATTTTGTGTCAGGTACTGCACAGACAACCGGGCATGCAACAGCAAGATAGATGTGGACCTTCTAATACATTCTGATAACTATTGTATAGACTAATATTTTCTTAAATCATAACCTGTTGTAAAAACTTCTTAAAAATTAATTTGAACATAGCCCACTTTTTGTTTCCATTATGCATAGCCTTCACCTGGACATAGTTAATTTGCTGCAAAGATAATTGTAAGTATTTCAAAATAAAAAATTGATTGAGTTAGGTTTATCATCTTTTTTTGAACCTTATATAGTTTAGTCAGTATAATCAAGAATTAACCGTGATAGTAATGACTACTTGGTGATTTATTTTGTTTAGATAGCTATATGACTCTGTCCATTGGATTTCTTTATCGCCATTTACAGATGAGGAAGAAATAGGCTTAGAGTTTGCATAATCTGCCCAGTTAACTCATTAGGAGTAGTTAGTTTTAAACTAAAGTTTGTCTATCTCCAAAGACTATGTATGCTTTTTTTTATTGTCTCTTTAGTTTTAAGCCATTTGTTAAATTTGTATTAATTTAGAAGTAAATACAAATAATAATTCTGAAAGTTTTCTTTCCCAAATCTATTCTTATCATAAGTAATACTTATATATTATTATTATTTCTACTTTTATTAGTTGTTGAAGAACCTTTATTTATTTGTACACAGTGCTGAGAATCAAACCCAGTGCCTCACATGTGCTAGGCAAATGCTGTACCTCTGAGCACAATCTGAGCCCATATGTTATTATTTTTTTAATTGTTTAGAGTCATTGTTTGTTTTGTGGACCGCTAACTAGAGATTAGTATTTTAGCTAAGTACTAATTAAATGGCTTTCTTAGTAACAGATATATCATCCTGTTTTGTCACATTTAGTTTACTGATTTTATAGAGTCAATAAATATGTTAAGTCTCTGAATTTGAATTTCTGACAGGGCATTTCCAAGTTATACTTAGGAACACTGTAGCTACTGCCTATTACTTTTAGCTCTAATTTTGCCATCGTGAGGTGGTTCTGCTAAGAAGTAGTGAAAACTATACGAAGGCAGTTCTTCTTTATGCTGTCTTTCTCCTTTGCCTGCTAGCATCCAGTAATTTGGCTGACATCATATATTGATTTTGAATGATATTATACTGCCTGTGAAAAGAGCTTGATATAATGTGTTGGAAGAACATTTTCCTAAGCTGTTTTTGAAAGACTGCTTCCTAGGGTTTGTTATAGGATTGAGTGTCCTCCAAAATAATGATCCTATGAGGGCTCAAATTAGGTATTTCCAAAAGTAACGCCCAACTTGTTGTTCAGCTTGATCCCTCTTTTTGTCATTACAATGTGAGATCTTACATGTATATTTGTAGATTTATGTAAGTATATGTTATCTGTTTCAAAGACTGAAGGAGAAATAAAACTAAAACCAACAAGGAAAAACTAGGATTATTTAAATTATTGTTGTAATAAGAGCCCAAAAGGGGCTGGGGTTGTGGCTCAGTGGTAGAGCACTTGCCTTACATGTGTGAGGTACGGGTTCAATCTTCAGCACCACATAAAAATAAATAAAATAAAGGTATTGTGCCCATCTACAACTAAAAAAATAAAAATAAAGCCAAAAAGTTTGAGTAGTACCTGAACACTTTTTCCCAAGTGGTGTGCTATTTTGACTGTCACTAGCATCCCATTTTACAGGTGAAAAAATTGAAATTTGTAGAGATTGGGTAAAACAAAATAAGTTGTCCTGGCCTCATACAGCCATCTGGAAACTAGCTAGCTAAGAGATTGCTGGATCTGGGTTCTTAAATTCAGGTCCTTCTGTTATCAGGCCTATTCTTTTAACCACTCCACTTTCCTACCACACAGAATAATTATCCAGTCAAGGGATTTGAGTGGTGAGGTAGGGCACTCAATGGAGTAGCAATGGAGAGGAGGGAATGATTGTGAGAAAGTTTAAATGGTAAGATTTTGTCTAGTAACTAGCTGACTATGAGGGATTACAGCTACGAAAAAGGTCTGACCCAGTCAAGCAGATTTGGGAGCTGCCTGTAATCATTAAAATTTTTCACTGTAGGCGAGTGTACACAAGAGTATGTTGAGACTCTGTAGAGAAGAGTGGGAAAGTTAGGACCTGGGAACCCTTAAAAAGGGGCAAGCTGCAAAAGAGGAGTGCAGATAAAATTGAAAGGTGAATTGCAAATGGGAAGGGAGCCATCTTCCCTGTTCTAATTTCCTTCTTCATGCCCTTCTCTGCTCTTACTTCTTCCTCTTTCTTGGACCAGTCACTGTTCTAGGGTACTAGGAAGATGGTGATGAGAAAGTCAGACAAAAAGTCCTTCTTCTATTCAACTCTTACTTACTCTGTTCAAGCATTCTTGGTGGTCCTTAGCATCAAGAATGCCTTACAAAGAGCTTCTGTCCCTGCTGTTGGGACCCTCTTTCCCTTCCCTCAGGTGAGGATGGCACATTCCATTACCAGTTGCAGATTTGAACTACCCAATTTACAAGTGACATCCCTGTAACCCCTGGAACTCTCCAGCCCTTGCTCACTTTATTTTTATAAACCCAAATCTTACTTTCTAAAAATTGTTTTATTTAGTTACACATGACAGTAAAATGCATTTTGATTCATTGTACACAAATGAAGTACAACTTTTCTTTTCTCTGGTTGTACACAATGTAGAGTCACACCATTCATACATTGATACATGTACATAGGGTAATAATGTCTGTTTTATTCCACCATCTTTCCCACCCTCGCCCCTCCCTCCCTTCATTTCCCTATGCACAATCCAAAGTTCCTCCATTCTTTCGTTATCCCCCAACCCCCCTTTTTGTATCAGCATGCACTTATCAGAGACAACATTCGGCCTTTGGTTCTTTGGGATTGACTTATCTCACTTAGCATGATATTCTCCAACTCCATCCGTTTACTTGCAAATGCCATAATTGTATTCTTCATTATGGCTGAGTAATATTTCCATTGTATATATATACCATATTTTCTTTATCCATTTGTCTATTGAAGGGCATCTAGGTTGGTTCCATCATCTAGCTATTGTGAACTGAGCTGCTATAAACATTGATGTGGCTGTGTCACTGTAGTTTGCTAAAAATCTTACTTCCTACTCCGAGTTAGAAAACCATCGATGGAGTGTCAGCTGTGTTTAACATTGCAGAAAAGCAGCATAAGATAGGAAAGTTCCCACTGGATTTGTGATTTGAGGTTACCCTTTTATCTCTTAAGCCCATAACTATTTCATTGATAATTTATTCAGTCAGACATTGTTCTAAGAACTGGGGATATATGATTGAAAAAAAGATAATCTCTGCCCTCCACTTAACATATGCTTCATGAATACCAATTTGATGTACTCTTTCTTTTTTTTTGATATTGGGGATTGAACCCAGGCTGAAGCCAGGGGCACTCTACCACTGAGCTACATCCCCAGACCTTTTTATTTTTTGTTTTGAGACAGGGTCTCACTAAGTAGCTTAGGCTGGCCTTGAACTTGTGATTCTTTTGCTTTAGACTCCATGGGATTGCAGGCATGCGTTGCCACTCCCAGCTACACTTTCTTTTTGATAGCTAATTGTTACAGGATGTCCATGTGAAATAATGATTCTGTAGGTTCCAAGTGGGTGTTCTGGCAATAGGGAGGAAACATAACAAGCCACAGAAGTTGCGATGGTGTATTTTCTGCTTGGGATTCACTCCACATATTGTCATGTAGTTGTAGAGTTAGTGCCTGTTGTTCAGAGAAGTTAAAGAAGGCCATCGATCCCTTCTTGTCCCAGTAGAGATAACTAGGTATCTGAATTTCTGATGTGATTTTGTGTATGTGTGATTCCATGTCTATTTCCAGCTTTGTAAACAGCTGAAATTTGAACTTCCTATATAGACCATTCAGTAGTTACCTTTTAGTGAAGGCCTGTATAGTTTGAACTAAGTAGTCCTTAAAGTAATGTGTGTTGGCATTAATTATCCCTTACCAAAGTAACCACACCCTCCAGTTCTTTTCTTCTTGCCCCATTTTTCTTCATTTATTCTTTTCTCAAAAGCTTTTTTTTTTCAATTTTCAACTTTTTTTTTTTACTATCAAAAGACATTTGAAGCATAAAATGTTTCTATATTAAACAAAGTGAAAGAAGTTCTAAACAACTGTAACCTGCCATTGAACAGGTTCATAGAACCTGCCAGTTCATAGACAGCCATAAGACATATATAAAGTGAGGAAAAGGACTGCAAGCACACATAAACCAATTTTAAAAAACTGAGTGAATGGCCTGAGTATATTTTCCAAAGGTTTTTCTCCCTTCCGCATTTACTTTTTGCCTTTTTAAGGATTCTAACACTATTTTTGTAGTGCCTAGTGATGGTGACCTAAAGGGGTTGTAGTTGCTTTCTAACATCTGCCTTTAAACATTTCTAAGAAAAGCCTGGGGGAAATCTGAAGCCACATTTCTTTTTTTTTTTTTTTTAATCGGTTCTTTTTCAGTTATACATGACAGTAGAGTCCATCTTGATATAATTACACAAGCATGGCTATATCTTATTCTAATTCAGACCCCAGGACCTCCATTTCATTCTTTGGTGATAAGAAGAAATATTAAAAAACAGTTGTTTTTTAAAATTGACTAAATCTATAGGCTGAAATTTGTATGCTGATATTTTAGCAACAAAAAAGATCCAATTTCTCTCTTTTGGGGGAGGGTTTGCAGCAAATAGCAGAATAATCGGTGTATTTTCTCAGAAACTTATTTTCTCCAGAACTTTAAATACTAAATAAATGTTTTGGAATAATTTCAGATTAATTTTATTATCTGTCACATCCATTTGTCTATTGCTGTACTGAAGCAGTTATATGTAGTGAATTTCTACTATTTTCTTGATTTGAATTTGATTTTGCATTTACTAAGGTAATAAATAATCCTCAACTTATTATATTCAGACATACTTTTCTCCCAGACTTTTCCTTCTCTATACCTGATCTTGGTAAATGGTAACCAATTAGATAAGCTTAAAATCTTTAAAAGATCTTTATTTCTCCTTTCTTCCTTTTCACATTTGTTCCATTATTAGTCTGAGACAGGTTTCTTCTCTTGTCACCACTTACTCCAGACCCGGATATTTCTCCTAGCCACCTCTAGATTGCTTCATAACCTCTTACCTGGCTACCCCTACCAGTCCAGCATTTTCCCCACAGTGATCCTGGGATGATTTTCACATCATGTCATGTACTTAGTGCTTAACAACCTCTATTTGTATCCTTTTGTCTACAGCACAGACTCTCTACATTAATGTGTTTCTTTCGTCAGGCAAAATGCAATTCCTCCTGTATAGAAATATAAGTGCTTTATCTCCTCTATTGAGAATTCTGTATTTTTGTTGATTCTTGCTTTCAACAGTTTCTGTTAGGGAAATAGTAGTTTTTTCCAACTACAGAGCACATTGGAATATTGAATTTGCTTTTTAAACTTCATACACATCCTCCATTCCTCCTTTGAACTTAACTGAATAAATAGTACAACCTACCATACCAGATTACTAATTAGTAATTTTTGCAGATACTTCTTTCAGCATTTTATTGCTTATATTTATCATGCAAATATGGGTAAAATATCTAACATTTATTATCCAACCTTACTACAGCCCTTAACTTTACAGATGAGAGCATGAGATCTAGATAGGTTGTCCTTTAGTTGATAACCAGTAAATTTTTGTTCAGTGAATTAGTAAACTCTACTGATATTACATACATACACACACACACACACACATACACACTTTATGGATGTGAGTGTATGTGTGTGTGTAATGCAGTTGTATATTTTAAAGGGTCACAGTAGGAAACTCCTTTAAAAAGTGAGAGTACTAGACATGTCAGTGCCTTAAATATTTGGAAAGAGAACGTGGAGAGGGAAACTAGCTAATGTGAATCATGCGGGATTAATTTGGAATTAAAATTAAAGGAAAAAAATAGTTCTATAAGAACGAGCAAGTGAGAGCTGAGCATAGTGATGCATGCCTATAATCCCAGCTACTTGGAAGGCAGAGGCAGGAGGATTACAAGTTTGAAACCAGGGGTGCTCAACCACTGAACCACAATCTGCACAATTTAAAGGAGTATCTACAACGTACTGCTATAGCTGTAAATTAAATTTTTTTAGTTGAATGATTATTTCACTTTTTCCCCATAAGAGTAGATAACTTTAAATTTCAGAGCAGCAGTACTCTCCTGCACAACTTGTGACTAATCCTAATCCCACTTTCCACTCTGGTGACAACTCTGTGTGTGTGTGTGTGTGTGTGTGTGTGTGTGTATGTGTATACTAGTTAATAAAGACATATTGTATACCTGACTGCCTTAGACAGTAGTGGAGACTGAAGCAGCATAGGACATAATCTGTGCAAGGGAATTCAAAGCTATAAAGGATGCAAAGCTAAAACATCAGTAACACATTAGTTTTCTGAGAAGAGTTCATTTTATGAGGCAGGGCATCAATATTGGTGAACCTTGAAGAATACCTAGCACTCAGCTAAGGGAGGAGACCCATATAGTAAAGAACACAGTCTGAGTAAAAACTAAGAGCTGGACACAAACCACCATTGTTCTGGTATAATAGGGTGGTGAGGAAACAGAGAGACTAAGCTAGAGTTTGTCAACATTTAATTGTTTCCTGATTTAATTTCCCTATTAGTTTACTTCTAGAACTCTAGATAATCCTTTATGTACTTACAACCTGGTTGATTTTTCTATTTCAGGTAAAAATAGACCCTTGATTATGAAAAATGTTTTTGCTTATTCATACTGCTCTTATTCATGCATACTATTTCTCCTCTCAGTATTAGTGTTAATGTTTTTTACAACTTATTCCCTGTTGGTTACATTTGTAAACAAATAATACCTATGTTGTTTATGGTTTGTATGTTCCCCCAAAAGATGAATGAAACTTAACGTTGAATATTAAATGAACTCTTTGTTTTTGGACAGAAGGAGGAAACAATTGAAAATGATGCTTGTGGGTTCTTGGGACAAAAAAAAAAAAAGAATTATTTATACTACTTTTTGAAATGAAAATAACATCCTTTTCTTTTTCAGGTTGAACAAGTGAAATTGCTTGATCGATTCACTACCAACAACAAGTCATTAACAGGAACATTATATCTTACGGCCACACATCTATTATTTATAGACTCTCATCAAAAAGAAACCTGGGTAAGAAGGACCACATCAGAACCATGGACTGGGTCTACTACTGTGTTATGTTGAATACATATAATTTTTAAAAAATTTTTTTAGTTGTCAGTGGACCTTTATTATATTTATATATATGTAGTGCTGAGAATTGAACCCAGTGCCTCACATATGCTAGGCAAGCACTCTGCCACTGAGCCACAACCCCAGCCCTGTATTATAATATAATTTGTAGTCATTGGTTACTTAACCAGAAATTTCTCAGTTTTCATCCTACATGCCTATCTGTTCAGGTATATAGATATCATGTATCTATGATATCTGTAGAATACCAGACTATCTCCATAAATAATTTTAAAATATCTATTTGTTCCTTTTAAGTTTTAAAAATCTAAATAATATATGTATAATTTAACAGATCAAATGAATTATTTGGTATATTCCACCGTATTTTAATACCATATTACAATTAGGGTATTTAATTTTGTTTTGTTAGTATAAACCTTGTAGTATACATATACTTATATAAGCATGTACATTTTCAAGTATGTTTATATGTAGCAGGTATACTTTCAAAAAATGTTTACTTGAAAATGTACATATGCATATACTATGCAGTTGACCTTTGAACCTGTTGGGTTTGAACTTTGCCAGTCTGTTTATATGCCTGTTCTTCCTTCTTTTACAGCAGTTTGAGAAAACATATAAACTATGTAGCATAAAAATTAAGAAAAATTAGATATGTCATGGCTGCATAAAATATATGTAGATAATAGTCTGTCATTTACTATACAAAATATACACAAATTCTCCGAGCATAGTGACACACACCTGAAATCCTAGTGACTCAGGAGGCTGAGGCAGGAGGATTGCAAATTCAAGGCCAGACTTGGCTACTTAGCCTGACCCTGACTGAAAACAAAAATTAAAAAGGGCTGGAGATGTTGCCCAGTGGTAGAGTGGCCCTGAGTTCAATCCCCAGTACTGCCAAGAAAAAAAAAAATTACACAAATTCTGTTACAAAAAGTCAACACTTATCAAAACTTACCCTACAAACACTTAAAGGCCATACATGGCACAATTTGAATTTAAGAAAAACGTAAAGATTCAGTATTAAATCATAACCTCATAAAATTAGGGTAGTGCATCCTGTAGTACTGTAATAATTTTGTAGCTATGTCCTGTTAATGTGAGCTTAAATTTGTGAGTATCCACTTAATACTCTGGGACACTGATCATAAACAGTTGGTGTTTTTCTTTCTAGGAAATTGCATTTTATTATTGATGTCTCATGGTTCTCATGTTTTTACTGTATATAATGTATAATATACAAATATGTGTCAATCAACATTTTATGTTATAGGTAAGACTCTGGTCAACAGCAAGGTATTAGTAAACTTTTGGAGAAGTCAATAGTTACATCTAACTATTGACTGGAGCAGTGGCTCACACCTGTAATCCCAGCACTTGGGAGGCTGAGGCAAGAGGATCACAAGTTCAAAGCCAGCATCAGCAACTTAGCAAGGCCCTAAGCAACTCAGTGAGACCCTGTCTCTAAATAAAATACAAAGTAGGGCTGGGGATGTGGCTCAGTGGTGGAGTGCCCCTGGGTTCAATCCCCAGTACCAAAAAAAAAAAGTTGTATCTGGGTTTTTGACTGGGAGGAGGTGTCAGTGCCCTTAACTCCTGTGTTGTTGAAGGGTCAACTGTACAAACATCTTGTGTGTTTCTCCGTAGGTATGTGTTAGTTTCCTTGGCATGTTTACCTAAGAGTAGCATTACTGGATCTTGGATAAGCACATAGTTAAGATTGTCACCTTTTTATTATGGCTGTTCCAATTTATTCTCAGTATAGTTTTACACATTATCTGTGTCCTACATTGGTATTATCAACTGAAAAGATTTTTGCATGTCCTGTCTGGTGTGCAATTGTGATGTTAAGTTGCTGATTGGAAAAAGTTACCTTTTCAATTATTTTGCTCATTGAGTTTCCTTTTTTTTCTGTTGGATTGTTTGTCTTTTATTTTAAAGGAGTTCTGGGTATTAATGCTCTGTCAGATACATGAATCATCATTAGCTTCTCCCAATGTGGGGCTTGTCTTTTGTGTGTTTTTGTGTATATGCCTTTTAATTAAAGTTTCAATTGTTAATGTTATAGCTTTTTTTTATGCTCATAAAGATTCTTCTATATTTTTTTCTAAAAGCTTTACATACAAGTTGTTAGTACATCTGGGAAATACTTTGGTGTATAGTATGACAGGGATTCATTTTCATTTTTTCATATGAACAGCTGGCATCATTTATTGACTGTTTCATTCCTTTGGTCTTTAGAAACAGTCATAAATAAATCTTCTGTATATGTGTGAATATATGTGTATATTCTTCTATTTCTTTTGGCATATTGACTACAACTGTACCAGTACCACACTGGTTTTTTGACTTCTTAATAAGTTTTGATATGTAGTAGAGCACATCTTCTCAACTTGTTCTCCATATTTGTTATGACTATTTTGTTCTTCCCCTTATTTATTCACTCACTTGTGAGGAGCCATCCATGGACTTGTAGGAGAACCAAGCTTGGTTGAATTATTAGACAGGAAAATCTCACCTCAGGAACTCACAGTTATGGAAAATTGTTCAAGATTGCCTGAGTCATGTGATTATCCATGTGGTTCACTGACCCACTAGAGCCAAATGGCTTGCTTAACTCTACCCACTATCATATTTTTCTTGAAGAAGCTCCTACTGGTCCCCTTTTGATCTGTACCGCTATAAATAAAGCAAGTTTGGGCTCCCTCCTTGGTTAGAGCCAGACCCTTTTGCACAGCTCAATTGGTCATGCCCCTGCCTTTCAGATAATTCTGTCTTCTGTTATTCCTGATAAATAAATTTCATAGCTTCTATTTTGCAGCCAGCCCATCCCTCCTACAGGAACCCTTTCCCTTACCCATATGGGACATGCAGTGAGACTAACTCATTTAACACACATTTATTAAACACTTACTATATTTTTTTTGTCACTGTTCTAAGTATTTTGTAAATAATAACCAGTAATAACAGATATAAATTCTGTCCTCAAGGAACTGACATTCTAGTTGGGAGAGAAAAATGACAAATAGGATAAATAAGTACAATGCATAGTGATAAGTACTAAACACGATACATAAGGAAGACAAATAAGGTGTGGTTTTTGTGTCGGTGTGCTTGGAAGGGAGAGACTTGGCATGTGCCACACTGGCTCAGCAGATTTTATACTCTCTATTTTATCTTTTTTATTTATTTATTTTTTGAATTTCATTTATCTATTATTTTTTTTATTTACTTATTGATTCATTGAACACAAATGGAGTACAGCTATTGTTTCTCTGGTTGTACACAAAGTAGAGTCACACCATCTGTGCATTCATACATGTACACAGGGCAATGATGTCTGTGACACATTCTGTTATTATTCTTACTCCCCCACCCCACCCCTCCCTTCCCTCCATGCTATCCATCCTTCCTCCATTCTAGCCCCCCCCCCCCCCCGCATAATTCATCATCATTCACTTATCAGAGAGACCATTCGGCCTTTGGATTTTTGGGATTGGCTGATCTCACTTAGCATAACCGTCTCCAACATCATCCATTTACCTACAAATGCCATAATTTAGAGGACACAGAGACAAACCCACATAAATACAGGTATCTCATACTTGACAAAGGAGCCAAAAACATACAATGGCGAAAAGATAGCCTTTTCAACAAATGGTGCTGGGAAAACTGGAAATCCATATGCAGCAAAATGAAACTAACCTATATCTCTCACCCTGTACAAAACTCAACTCAAAGTGGATCAAGGACCTAGGAATTAAACCAGAGACTCTGCACCTAATAGAAGAGAAAATAGGTCCAAATCTTCATCACGTTTGCCTAGGACCAGATTTCCTTAACATGACTCCCAAAGCGCAAGAAATAAAATCAGGAGTCAATGATTGGGATAGTCAAACTAAAAAGCTTTTTCTCAGCAAAGGAAACAATCAGCAATGTGAAGAGAGAGAGAGCCTTCAGAGTGGGAGAAAATCTTTGCTACCCACACTTCAGACAGAGCACTAATCTCCAGAATCTACCAAGTACTCAAAAATCTTTACACTAAGAACACTAATAACCCAATCAATAAATGGGCCAAGGAAATGAACAGACACTTTACAGAGGAAGATCGACAAGCAATCAACAGATTCATGAAAAAATGTTGAACATCCCTGTTATAAGAGAAATGCAAATCAAAACCACCTTAAGATTTCATCTTACCCCAATTAGAATGTCTCATTAAGAATACAGGCAACAACAGGTGTTGGCGAGGATGTGGGGAAAGGGTACACTCATACATTGCTGGTGGGAGTGCAAGATGGTGCAGCCACTCTGGAAAGCAGTGTGGAGATTCCTTAGGAAACTTGGAATGGATCCACCGTTTGACCCAGCTATCCCACTCCTTGGCCTATACCCAAAGGACTTAAAATCAGATTACTACAGGGATGCAGCCACATCAATGTTCATAGCTGCTCAATTCACAATAGCTAGATTGTGGAACCAACCTAGATGCCCTTCAATAGATGAATGGATAAAGAAACTGATATCTATTTTATTTTATAAATAAAGCAGCTCAGGAAAGCAGTAATTTATTTCGTGTCACACAGGCAGCTCAAGGTAGTTAATGGAACTTGGGCAATGTAGTCAGGGAACTGGGTTCAAATGCCAGCTCTTCTGCTTATTGCTTGCGCTGGACTATCAGGGTGCTTTGTACTGTAAGTCACTGACTGTAGGGGTGAAAATGGCACCAAACCTTTCAAAGCAGAAGGGAGACTCTCCTCAGTAGTCTCCTCTCCCTTTAATTGGGAGTTTTTCCAGCTGGCTTCATGCTGACTTTCCCTAACATCTGATTGTTTGGAAATTGGAACACTTGGATATGCTGCTTGCATAGAAGGCAGAGAACACAGATTTCTGGCATTTTTAATCTCCATAGGGAGCTAGGTATTGCCAGTAAGGAAGGTGGTGAGGAATGACAGTCCAATGGTATCTGCCAAAGTGTGACTTTAAGCTTAGTACCCCCATAAAATGGGTATACCATTAGTCATAATGTAGGGCTTTGTGAATCTTAAATGAGAGAAAATAGGAAAAGCGTCTGTGCCTAAAGCATAGCAGTGGCTCAGTAAATTATAGGTGCTTTTTATTTTTCTAAGCAATGACATCAAGATTAGAGGTTGATTTTGTCTCCCACTGCAGGGAGCTGTGTTGCTCTGGGGTGCACCCCTTATAGGACATGCTGGCTTCTCTTTCTTTGTCTCTATTCTTTATATTCCCAGGAAGTTCACCCAGTTGACATATGATTGTATCAAGGTGCTTATCTAAGCTGTTTGCCTTGGAGAAGTTGTATTCCCTAGAAGCACTGGATCCCTTCTCTACCTGGTGCTTATGCAAGAACTGCCAGGAATTTTGCCTCATAGAGCCTTGTAAAAGTATTACTTATGTTATGCAGTCCACCTCCTCGTTACTCACCTGCCTCAATATCTTCTTTATATGTATTCCATCTCCTAGAGACGTAAATGAAATATGGATGGTTAATTCCTGCACAATGTCAATAGATCATTTTATAGAGAGCTGTTTTTTCAGATATTGGTTGTAGTTTAGGGGGCAGCCAAAAACTTACATCATTCTCCTCTACTAAGTGAAGTCTGTTAGTATGCTAGCTTCATGTAAATGATTATTTTGATTCTAGAAAGAGCCTTACAGCCTTTTATCCTTGTTCTCATTTTACAGATGATGATTTTTTCAAGGTTACATAACTCTGTGGTGGTGGAGCCAGGTCCTTCATAATTCTGCAGATAAATTTGGGTCTTAATTGAAAATCATAATAGTGATATGATTTGTTTATTGTCCCTTATTCTCTGTTTTAGATTGTCATTAATTAGATCATTTCAAGTAATGTTAATGTGCATAATCTTAGCTACAAGTGTGGGCTACATATGTGTGTTAATAATCTTTGCTATATATAGTTTTAATTCTATTTTATTCTTCTTAGACTTTTCTTGATTACTTATATTCTTTTAATCTCACATGTCAACTGTAGATTTAACAAATAATTTGTAATATTAACATACATAGTATATGAATAATTTTTTATCCTTTACCTTCTAATACATAGAACAGGTGGAATTTTTGCTAAACTTTAAGATAATTTGGGTTAAATTGATCTCTTGCCATGGTTGAATTCTGTCATTCAGGAACTTAAGACTTTTTTGTTCTTCAAAAAATTTTTCTATAAACGTTTAAATTAATAGAAATGGTATTGAGAAAAAGACTTTTTAGTAGCAAGCAAAATATTGTTTGCAGATGAGAATGATGATTGTATATTTAAAATGCCATCAAGTATTGATTGTATAGTAAGTCTTTTTTATCTCTTCACTCAGTAAACATTTATTGTGATAGGTGAAAGTATCAGGAATGACACATATATTCCTGACTTGGACATTCAGTCAGCTTAAAATTTTGTTTGAGTATGTAGCATATAATACTTGAGAATTTATTTGAGAAGGACTTTCCTAACATTTATGCGGTCCGTAAAAGAATAAATACTTAATGTTTCCTGTACTGATGAGTTGAATGTTTTTTCATGCCATAGATATTGCACCACCATATTGCCTCAGTAGAGAAACTTGCCTTGACTGCTTCTGGATGCCCACTTGTGATTCAGTGCAAGAACTTCAGGATTGTGCATTTTATTGTTCCCAGAGAAAGAGATTGCCATGATATTTATAACTCTTTGCTACAACTATCAAAACAAGGTATTGTTCTTAAAAGACCAAAGCTTATGTGCTCAATTTGAGCTGGGTTGTATTAGTCAGCTTTTCATCACTGTGACAAAAATACCTGACCAAAACAACTTAGAGGAGGAAAAGTTCATTTTGACTTACAGTTTCAGAGATGCAGTTTATGATTGGCTGACTCCACTGCTCTGGAGGTGAGGCAGAGCGTCATGACAGAAGATCATAGCAGAGGAAAACTACTCAGCTCATAGTGACTGGAAATCAGAGAGAAAAGGAGAAGCCAGGGGGACCAAGTATAATCCCTGAGGGCATGCGCCCAGGGAACTGTCTCCTCTAGCCACAACCCACCTGCCTATAGTTAGCACCTAGTATAAGTAATCCTTTCAAATTATTAATCCATCCAATGGATTAATCCACTGATTGGGTCATAGGTCTTATAATCTAATCATTTTACCTCCAAACATTTCTGCTTTAACATAGGAGCTTTTTGGGACACCTTATATTCAAACCATAACATGAGTTAGTCAAGATATTTTAATGTCTCTCTTTTTTTTTTTAATACTTTAAGTTGCTCTGTCATTTGGGTACTTGTACATGCTAACTCTCCAAAATGGTCTAGAAATGACTGGTGTGAATTGCAAAAATGGTATCCAACGAGGAAGTAATAGTGAGTAAAAAGTAAAGCATGTATAGTATAAACTGAAGAAACCATAGATTTATATTTACATTGTTGAAGTCTCTTGATAGCAGGGGACACATTTTGTATTTTTAAAACTTTTTTTTTGGTACTGGGGATTGAACCCAAGGGTACTTTACTACCAAGCCACATCCATAGCTCTTTTTTATATTTTATTTTGAGACCGGTTCTCTCTGAGTTACTGAGTTGCTGAGGCTGGTTTTGAACTCACAATCCTCCTGCCTCAGCCTCCTGTTCTGCTGGGATTATAGGCATGCACCATCATTTTGTATTTTTAAAATTGGGTTCTCCACAACCAAGGAGACTTACTTGCAAACAGTATAACTAAATGAGAAGTTAAGGAAGGTCAAAGTCTTCTAGCCGCAGTGGGTCTAAAATATTTAATAAATTGGGGTGGGACAAAAGGAATAAGAGAGGGACAAGAGAGTGAATTCTACCTTAGTAGCCACAGGATTGGGAGGGGATATAGGTTCTAAAGAGGCATCTCATCATTGTATCATTACTGTGCCGTAGGGATCTGGGGGCTTCTTTCCCCAGCATGGCTTTCATTACATGTTGAACTGGGTTTTAGTTGAGTGAGCCTGAATTGCAGCCTGACCTAGTGATTAGGAGAAGGTCTATGTTTACTCATTTGTCCCAGCACATAGAACCTGTAATATTCATTGTCCCCAGTTAAGCCAGAGCTTATAGTAAAGGTGGTTCTGTGACCTCATGCTTATTGTTCAGAAGTAAGTGCTCTCCTGAGCTCTGTTGCTATTTTTGGTCCTACTGTTCTATAAGACTGTATAGTGCAATTCCATGGTTTCCATGCCATCTCTAGTTTTTCATTATAGCATTAGTCTTTGTTTTACATGTCATTTGAGGAAAGTAATGACTTTGAAGTATCTATTTGTGTTTTTTATATTTGACTTAAAAATCTATAGTCTTTATTAGCTTAATTTTTACAAAGGACATAAATTTAATCTTAGATCCATATGTGTGCCTTTAGATAAAATCATTTGCATTACAAAGTTGAAGAATTCTAAGTTCAATTATATTCATGTATTATCATCTTTTTAAAGATTTCAAAGAAAAAATGGAGGAAAAAACTGAAAAATAATTTTTATTTAAAGGGTATTAAGTCTTACAGATTGCATCTTAACATTTTTTATTTCATATTCTATAGCAAAATATGAAGATCTGTATGCATTCTCTTATAATCCAAAACAAAATGATTCAGAGCGATTACAAGGTTGGCAGCTCATTGACCTTGCTGAGGAATATAAGAGGATGGGAGTGCCAAATTCACACTGGCAGTTATCTGATGCCAACCGAGAATACAAGGTAACTTAACAACCTTTTAGAGAAATTCAGAAATTCAGAGGGGCAGAGTGTGTCATAGTAGCACATTTTCTGTGTATTACAATGTGTTCTTTGATTTTATAAGATTACAGGTTTTTAAAGAATTTTTAACCTCATGGTTTTTGAATTGTGAGTAGGATAATTATGTTTTATTTGATATTTACAGATTTGTGAAACATACCCCAGGGAACTTTATGTTCCCCGGATAGCAAGCAAACCAATAATTGTTGGTAGTTCCAAGTTCCGGAGCAAAGGAAGGTTCCCAGTTCTTTCCTACTATCATCAAGAAAAGGAGGTAGGAAACTTTTCTTTAGATTTTATAAACGTAGTGCAATCTCCTCTTTAGGTTTAAATGTCCAGAAGACCACGAATTTTTACTTTAAAAGGCCATTATTATAATATTGATAATAGAAAAATGTTGGCTTTTCATTTAATTAAAATTTTAAAATTTTACAACCACCCCAAAATATAGAATTTTAAATGCCCATCATCTTCCTTTCCCATCCCTTACTTCCTTTTACTAGTGACTTTAAAACAAGGGGACTGGTGAGCATATAGGTTCTTCCCTTTCTGCTGTAGTTCTCTTTAGATTCTGCTTATTTAGGGAAACCTTATACTTTGACAAGCAAACAACCACTGAGAGAAGGAAGAGAACCAAGGATATTTCAGGCTTCCCTTTTAATAGTAAAATCTTCAAATCGTAAGAATTTTGTAAAATGAAAAGGTGAAGGAGGTGTCTTTATGATGGGGTGCTATAGTAGGGATTGCTCATTGCTCAGATCTCACTTTTGGCAAGTTGCTTTTCTGGTTTTTTGGTAATTTTAATTTTCTTTCCTGTGTTAGTTTTCTTCTTTATTTTTTTTAATTTGTGTTAATTGACAGTTGGCCTTGTTAGCATCTCCATTTTCCATTGGCTTCTTTCCCTCTATCCTTATTTTCTAGATTTCCTCAGCCTTACCTCTATTCTAACCTGCTGCCTTTATTTTTTTATTTTTATTTTTTTAAATATTTTTAGTTGTTGAGGGATACCATACCTTTATTTATTTGATTTTTTTGTGGTGCTGAACCCAGTGCCTCACATGTGAAAGCCAAATGTTTCACCACTGAGCTACAACCCCAGCCTGGATTCCTTATTTTTATTTTTTATTTCAATTTTTTAATATGGAAGAGCTCTTTTCCTATTTCCTAAAAACTTTTACTCAGTTTTCTATTGTTGGATATAGTGTCTTAGTTCTTCGAGAAAAGGGAATTTTTTTTTTTAACGAATGCTTGTGCTTCCACATAAGTTATCTTTTCCCCAGAGTTCCTTTTTTTTTTCTTGTCTTTCTTGTCTTTCAAATATCTGGATTTTTAGCTGGCCTTTCATATTTAAGCTGTGTGCATAAAGTTCTGTATCATTGGCTTCTATATATATAGATCAGTATCCTTAAAGTGGAATCTTTTTTTTTTTTTTTTTTTTTTTGGTACTGGGCATTGAACCCAGGGGCACTCCACCTCTGAGCCACATCCCCAGCCCTATTTTGCTTTTTATTTAGAGACAGGGTCTCACTGAGTTGCTTAGGGCCTCGCTAAGTTGCTGATGCTGGCTTTGAACTTGTGATCCTCCTGCCTCAGCTTCCCAAGTGCTGGGATTACAGGCGTGCGCCACCGCGCCCAGCAAGAGGAATCTTTAATTTTTGTCATTGTGTAAAGTAACTCTGTCTGTGATCCACGCTGTGGTAACAGGGATGGTAGGATCTCACATTTTTTTATGTAGATTTTATTTCATTCTCCTGTTTTGTGGGGGTATATGGCTTCACCCCGACCCACAGCTATACCTGTTGTCCAGAGTCTTCAGGTTAATCCTGTTCATAGAATAGACTTTGTCTTCAGGGTAAGGAAAATTCTGGAAATCTTCACTAGTCCTTATATAGGAATTCCCCCAGTTCTCCTTTGTTTAGTCATACCCCCACTCAGGCTTTCAGAGGTACCAACCCCTGAGCTTTTCTGGGAATTGGATATGCAAAATACTTTGTTTCTTTTTTTTTTTTTATATTCTTATTAGTTGTTGACAGACCTTTATTTTATTTATTTATATGTGGTGCTGAGAATTGAACCCAGTGCCTCACACATGCTAGGCAAGTGTGCTTCCACTGAGCCACAACCCCATTCCACTTGTTTCTTTTTAACCTAAGGGAGTTGGCAGCTTTCTCTGTTCTGCCACATCATTTATCACTTGACAATCTATTACTGCCTCCCACTTTTGTTTTTGCCAGTATTGGAGATTGAACCCATGGCTTCATGCATGCTAGGCAAGCACTCTACCACTGAGCTACTTTGCCCACCCCTTTTTTAAAATTTCAAGACAGTGTTTAACTGAGTTTTTCAGGCTGGCCTTGAACTTGTGATCCTCCTGCCTCAGTCTCCACCATACCTGGCTTCATCTCCCCAAATTTTATTGACATCTTTATTGTTGTTTCCTTTTCTATTCTTTTTGTCCTTGTGACTTTATAATCTTAAACTTATTTTTTTAGAATTTTAATTGGATTTTGAAAGGAAGCAGAGATAAAGATAAATGTTTAAACAAAAGTTTCTAACGTGTTTTGTTACTGAATTGTGGGGACATTATTTGGATGTGGCCTCTGTTTGACACACCCATGTTTACATACATTGTTTATTGGAAAGCTGGGCTGAAAATAGATAGTGGCCAAGTTAATGGAAATCAGAAAGTAGGTGTGAAAAAAACTAAGTGTCCTTATTTTTTATTTTTATGTTTTCATGGTTTTGTATATGAATTTAAAATATGCAAAAATGTATATTTGTTTACTTTTTTCCTTTAATGAGATTGTATATAGAATATTTAGGTAGAATTAAGTTGGAGTTGACATGGATGAGATTGGAGAAAAAGTATATGGGTCTAAATCTTTTTCATTTGATTCAGGACTTTAAATACAGTAAATATCTAATTTAGCCATTCCCCAGTTCTCAAAGATAATCTTGCCCTCCTAGATTGATGATATTTTAATCCAAATTTGAATTGAAGGTCACTTTTCTCATTTTATGTCTTACTTTAGTACAAAGATTGCTATTTCTAACTAGAGATCTGAAAGTCTTTGGGACTTCAGATATTCAAATGTTGCTACTTTAAAAATTCAGGTTTTATACAATTGACTATTTCTTTACTCAAACTGGAGTTGAAAGTGTCCTATAAATCAAATAGAGCACAGGATGCAGATATCTTAACAGTAGGTTACTTGATAGAGAATTAACTAAGTGTCTTTCTTAAGACCTAAGTTTTTTTTCTATTAGACTAGTAAGATTTCTTAGGAGAGGAGAATACTGGGAAAACTTAGGAAACTTCAGGATATTGAAGTAATATTTAATTAAAATCAGATTTCAACATTAATGTATTGTAATTGTCTTGCTATCTTTTAAACAGATTGCATATTTGATTTTAACTTTTGAGTTTTTTCTTTTAAGCTTTTTATTTTTTGGTAAGTATTTTTAGAGAGCTTTGCATAAAATGTTTTCTGACTTGTTAAAATTAGGCTGCCATTTGTCGATGTAGTCAACCACTGTCAGGATTCAGTGCCAGGTGCCTGGAGGATGAACATTTGCTTCAAGCCATTAGTAAAGCCAATCCAGTCAATCGCTACATGTATGTTGTGGATACCCGGCCCAAAGTAAGTAACTTAAATACAGTACAAATTGTTAGTTTACTTATCTCTATTACTTTAATTAATGGGGGGAGGTAATAAACTTATCTATATTTAAAATATCTGAATCCTGGTTTTAAATTAACCAAGGCTGCTAATATGAAGGAAATCAGTTCTTTTTTGGAATATCTTAGAAGGCCTGTTCAGTAACCCTGGGTGGTGATTTCTTATATCTTTTGATATGTGACACACACATCTGATACATACATACACACACACTAATTAATTTAGGAAAGCCGAATTTGATACTGGGACTCAGGGTGGTGTATAAGGCTTACATTATTGTTAAGAAATACTAAATGCTATGTTATCAAAAGTTATAAATTCTTAGCTCTATTTTATATAATTTTTAATTGACAAAGCATTTTTTTGTTAATATAATTGACCTTAATCTGAAGTATTCAAAAAATAGAAAAAACAGTGAGCTAATTTATGAAACATTGACTAGAGAATTATAGTGAATAGGAAATTATTGTTCTGTTAGGCATATGTGGGATAAGGCTAAATTTTTATCATTGGGATAGAATCCTGTTTTCTTTTTATGACCTCAGTTTAAAAGCCAATTCACGTAGGACCCTGAAATTAAAGTAATTAAATTCTTCAGTGGTAATAGCTAACTTTACTTTTAATTTTTATTATAGCATCGCATGCAGAGCTGGTGGGCTACACAAAAGGACATTGGCAGAATTATAGTGAGAATTTCTTCAAAAATCTGGAATGATGAGAAAATAAGAGAAAGCGATGAGAAAAAGCGAGTGAGCAATATAAAACATGCTATTGTAGGCAGCTTTGTGAAAGGAATGATAGCTGTTGTAGAGTAATTCTCATCGTTATGCAGTCTCACCGAAATAATGGAGAATGCCAAAACTGAGATTAATTTGAGTAAATTAGAAAGTATTAAAAATTAGATATTAGCAATTGGGTAATATTTTGTTAAAAATGGAAGACTAAGAAAGTCTAAGGAGTTCATATCTAAGATACAAAAGGTATTAATGAGACTCTGAAGATTGATATCTGACTTTGTATCTCAAGAATTCTAATAGATTTTATTTATATAATTGTCTTGTACACGGAAAATATATCATTAATTGCTTTGCTAGTTAATATCAAGGAGTAATAATGGAAACATTTTTAATATCTAACTCTTAATTTTACTTTAGTCTTCATAGGTCGTAAATAACTAGTGAGTCAGTAGATGTCATTTAAATACATATGTTACCACCCTGAGGCCCAATGAAAAGCTACTTTTACTTCCAGTTTAGATTCTCTTTCATCCAAGTTCATTAGCAAACAATAGTAAAGTAAAGTAACATACCATATGAAATCTAATCTGAAGGAAGTAAGTATCCAAATCCTAAGTGAACCTGTGGTAACATTTACTATAATAACCAAAGCATGGTCATGGGCTTATGCACCTGTGGGCAATCTGTTTTCTCTTTAGTGACAGTTTATTTTGGGCCTAATTCTTGGAGCTATATCATGCTAGCAGATCATACACTGTATCACACAGTGTATGGGTCTCCAGTAATCTCTAATGTGGAGGACCTCTAATAAGTTGGAGGCATGTTTCAGATCTCATTTTCATAACCCTGTGGCTTTGTGAATGATCAGTTATTCTAGGCTTGTTCTGAAGTGAATCTCATAGTTTCAGTCTATAAAGAAAAGCTTGCTAGCTCAGCAGTCATGTAAGATTTATTTTTAATTTTAAAGTATTGCAGATATACAAAAAACATTAAATATAAATGAATTGGCTTCATGAACTTGTGGGGATTTCCTGTCCAATCCTTTCCTTTATATAATAATCATATATTGTTAATTTATATTAACATCTCTTTACTGATTACATGTGACTTTTTGCTTACTAAAAAAGGGTAGCTTATTAGTTTTGATGGGTTCCTTCAAAATCTCTTCTAGGTAAAATGTGACTTATTTAATGTTTTTATGACATTTTGATAAAAGATAAAAGTAATTTATTTCTATATTTCTAAAATTTTAAATTTTAGCTGAATGCAATGGCCAACAGAGCAGCTGGAAAAGGTTATGAGAATGAAGACAACTATTCTAATATTAGATTTCAGTTTGTTGGAATAGAAAATATTCATGTCATGAGGTCCAGCCTTCAAAAATTATTGGAAGGTATGATTATTGTTTGCTTTTAGATAGCTTTGTTGAATAGAAATATAATGCTAGCTGCACATATTGTAAAATTTTCTGTTAGTCACATTTAAAGTAAAAAGAAACAAGCAGTATTAATTTTAAAAATTTACTTAATGTTAAAAACATTTTTAACCTCAATATAAAAATTGGTAATGAAGTATTTTATTTTTCATTAAGTCTTAGAAATCAGTTGTGTATTTTACACACAGAACACATCTCTCTTTGGACTAGCTACATTTCAAGTATTCAGTAGCCCATCTGGGTAGTGACTATGTTAGTATAATTCTAACGGTTTTGCAAAAATTGATATTGTCAGATATTTATTCTTGAGTAGTCAGTGCAATAGAGATTAATTTATGATAATATTTCTTTTAAATATTAAGATATCTTTCCAGTCCTGATGTGAAATTTTAAAAATTAAAATAGAAGACTAGTTTTAGTTAGACACCTGCCCTACAAAATTTTTTAAAGGGATTTTGTACCATTTTCTTTTAAGCACAGGGATGATAAAAAAATTTATTCCAAAATGTATTAATAAGGTTCTAATTGCATCTTTTCATTTTTAAAATTCTTGCCTATTTATTTTGTCCTTTCTTAACTTACCTTGAAAGATCTTGAAAAAGACTAGTAGAAATTCTAGCTCCATTCTAACTGAAAAAAATTTCCCCCTATTTTTCAGTCAATGGTACTAAAGGGCTTTCTATCAATGATTTCTACTCTGGTTTGGAAAACTCAGGATGGCTTCGCCATATCAAAGCTGTTATGGATGCTGCAATCTTCCTAGCCAAAGTAATTATCTTTCATGTTTGATCTTGGCATACATAATGGTTAGGAAGGGTGGATTTATCCTATTGGGTACTGGTATATATTCTGGTCAGGTAACTGTTTATTACTTAGCTCTTTATTGAGGTTCACTTTAATTTGAGCTTTAAAAATATCATGTAGCTCTCAATTCAGGTACTTAAAAGAAATCCCCAGATACTTAGAGACAACATTTTTGTCTTTTTGTTATTGTTTATTTGCTTTGTTTTTGTTTTTAATGATGCTGTGTCAACATCATTGCAGGTATAGCTCTACTTTGTAATGTGATAACTGCTATAGTATGGTTTTCAAGTAAATAAACTTCCAATATATGTAAAAGGCATTCTGCTAGAATCTAAGTATGTGATATCTCTTTTCAGGCAATAATGGTCGAAAATGCAAGTGTATTGGTACATTGTTCTGATGGGTGGGATAGAACTTCACAGGTTTGTTCCCTTGGTTCACTTTTATTGGATTCCTACTACAGGACCATCAAAGGATTCATGGTAAGGATTTATTCAGTTAGTGGTTCTCAAATAGAAGTGATTTTGTCCCCCCAGGGAACATTTAGCAATGTTAGAAGACAGTTTTGTACCCAAGACAATCGTCCAGCTGGTAGAGGCCAGGAATATTGCTAAATATTCTTATCATGCAGGAAAACTCATAACAAGAAATTATCTGGCCCCAAAGGTTAGTTAGTAAGGTTGAGAAATCTTGAGTTTGACTAATTCCACTCATGCTATATCTTTGGCAAAAACTTCAGATTTAGAAGTTTGTTTGTTTTCCCATCTTAAATGGGATAGTAGAAATATTGTAAAATTTTGTATAAAAAATAAAAGTAATGTGGTAAAACAATGCACATATAAGAGTTCTTAAAAATTAGATTCTGAAGGGAACACACTGTTTAAAACACCTTTATTTGTTAGGCGTAGTACCATATTGGGTATGTTTATATGTAAAGATTGTTTCCAGTGAACACATTTCATGTTTTATGAAAATACAGCAGTAGATCTGGGCTTTTGTTTTTTGTTCTTATTTTTGTTTTTTTTTTGTTTTGTTTTGTTTTAAAACATTTTGTTTTTAGTAGTAGATGGACACAATACCTTTATTTTATTTATTTATTTTTATATGGTGCTGAGGATTGAACCCAGTGCCTCACATGCTAGGCAAAAATGCTCTATGACTGAGCCACAACCCCATCCCTTGTTTTTTGCTTTTTAACATATGATCAGATTAACTTTCAAATTTCACATCGTATGGTATATTTAATAAATGAAGAAATACTAGATGTTTTTTATAAGTTTAGATTTTTCCCCCTAGGCTAGAGATTGAACCAAGGATTCAATCATGCTAGGCAATTGTCATGTTTTACTACTGAACTATGCCCCTAGCTTAGATTTTTCACTTTTTTAAAATTTAATTTAATTTTTTTTTTTTTTGGTGGTAGTTGTGGAGGTTGAACCTAGGGCCTTGCACATGCTAGGGCAAGTACTTTATCACTAAGCTACATCACCAGCTCCCTAGATTTTTCAATAGTGTCATCTTAAAGCAAGGAAAGATTTAAAATCACCAAACCCTTTTCAGCACTGTTGTTTTGTGCTGCTAGCATATTGAGTCTGGAATGGGATGCTGGTTACTGAACCCAGGGTGCTCTACCACTGAGCTACATCTCTAGTTTTTTTTTTTTTTTAATTTATGTTTTTATTTTTGCGGGGGGGCGGGGGTACCAGGATTGAACGCAGGGGCATTCGACCACTGAGTCACATCCCCAGCCTTATTTTGTATTTTATTTAGATACAGGGTCTCATTGAGTTGCTTAACACTTTTACTGGGGCTGTCTTTGAACTCATGATCCTCTTGCCTCAGCCTTCTGAGCCACTGGGATTACAGATGTATACCACTGCACCCGGCTTATTTTTTATTTTCTAGTCAGGGTCTTACTAAGTTGCTAAGACTGCCTCGAATTTGTGATTCTCCTGTCTTAGCCTTCTAGAACTGGGATTTCAGGTATACTACCACTGTACCCTGCTTGCCTTGAGAGAGTATAAAATAAAAAATATTTTCTTTGGCATGTTTGGTTTTAATTGTTTTCTGGCATCCTAATGAAGTAATGTAATGAGTGACCACGGGCACCAAGAGTGTCCCAGGTAACAGTAACAATGTGAACTACATTGCCCCTTTAAGTGACTGCAGATGATGCATGAAGAATGGAGATTAGGGTAAGTGTTTGAGTGGGATCCTGAGTGCATAGTGCAGTGAGGGCTTGAGGAAGAAAAGGCTAGAATTGGACTTTACCGTCTTCCAGCATTTAGCATTAACCTTTACAAAACAGTAACTTGATTAGTTTTGCTTTCTTGAAAAATGGTTTGGTGTCTTGAAAGCAGACGGGAAAGGAAATGGAGGCTGGGAGTCTAGTATAGAAACCATCATGATAACTGAAGAGAGAAAAAAGGACCAAAATTAAGGTAGCAACACATAGTGAAGAGGGAGGTATTGGATTTCAGAAATGTTAAGGACTTAGAATCAGAATTGGGTGTGTGGTAGCAGAGCCCTCCTTTAGGAGGATCTCCAGGCTCCTGAACTGGTTTCCATCATGGATGGTGCTCCTCTCCTGCTCTTCACTGAGCAAAGGAGTAGGTTCAGTAAGATACTAAGTTAAGATTTAGGTGTGGGTGCGTCTAAATGGATGTGTCAAGGGTGCCAGAGGACCTAGAATAAAATCAGTGACTTCAGCCCAAAGATCACTTGCCCAAGGTCACACAAATGAAGAAGTTGTGGAACCAGGGTTTGAGCTCAAGCGTGGACTCCAGAAACTTTATCCGTAACCATTATGACATGTGGCCTTTTGCCTAAATTAAATAAATTTAAGACAAAATTGTAGAAATGAAAGTGACAGTTTTGATACTGTGAAAATTTGCTTGCTGGTTGTGTAATGAAATTACAAGGCATGGTAAGTACTAAGAAGATATGTTTAGATTAGACTGAAAGTATTAGAAGTCTGCATTTCAGTGGAGTTGATAAAAAGAGAAGCCTGTGACAGAGAAGACAAATAGAGCTAGTCCATTCAGGAGGATAAATATTAACATTTTGGTTTTGAAGCTAAACTGCCTATTTTTTCTTGAATAAGGTTTTTATGTAAGAAATGTAAAAGTAAGCCTGAAAGGTTTAAAATGTCTACCATAGTCTACTACCCAGAGTTCACCATTATTAACTTTTTAGTTTACTTTTTTTTTTTTTTTTTGTACTGGGGATTGAATCTAGGGACAGTCTACCAATAAACCACATCCCCAGCCCTTTTTATTTTTTATTTTGAGACAGATTCTCACTAAATTGCCCAGGCTTGCCTTGAAATTGTGTTTCTCCTGCCTCAGTTTCCTGAGTAGTAGGGATTATAAGCCTGTGGCCTAATTTTTTAGCCTTTTCTATGTCATCGTCCTATGTACAAAAATTTAAGTGCTTTATAACATGGGCTTTTCACTTAAAATGTAATAAATAAAACTGAAGTTTGTCATGAGACCATTCTTTTTCTTTTTATGTATTTTTCACTCTTTAATCCTACCACTAATGCAGGTTTTAGACATCTTTTGTCTGTAGTTTTTTGGGGGTTTTTTGTTTTGCTCTGTTTTTAACCATGAACCAAATGTATAAATGCTGTTTTTAAGCTAATAGAATCCAAACCATTTTCAAAAACGTTGAAAATAGTTACAAAATAAAATTTACTTTTTCTTATTAAGGTTTTAATAGAAAAAGATTGGATCTCCTTTGGACATAAATTTTCAGAGAGGTGAGTGGCATTCCTACATTTACCTCCTTTGTAAAAATAGAGTACTACAATGTTTCTGTTGTTTAACTTATATGTCTGATAGGAGGTGAGAGAGGTATGGTTTTATGTGGTATTGTGTTTGAAGACATACAATTTTGTCTGTCTTTGCTTTTAACTCTGATAGTGTTGTTATTTTCATGACTATCACCTTCCTTTTTGGCTGAATCATAGTATTTAGAAGGTAACAGATCTTTTAAAACTGTTGTTACAAAACTCATACAGATAAATGACTTCAATAAAAAGTGATAGGTTTTGTGTTAAAGTATGTTTTAGAATTATAGTTTTTATGTTTAACAGTACTTGAACAATGGACTATTTTTAAAAGCTTTTGCTTTCTTGTCGGGGGGACGGTTAGGTGTGGCCATTTGGATGGTGACCCAAAGGAAGTTTCACCAGTTTTTATTCAATTCTTGGAATGTGTGTGGCATTTGACGGAACAGTTTCCACAAGCCTTTGAATTCAATGAAGCATTTCTTCTTCAGATCCATGAACACATTCATTCATGCCAATTTGGAAACTTCCTTGGAAATTGTCAGAAGGAAAGAGAAGAACTCAAGTAAGATGGTTTCATGAAAATGGGCTCTCTTTTTTTCCTACATAGCTGAAATCACACAACCATAAATCATGGTGGGCTTCATAAAATGCCTCAACAATATGAAATAGAG
This sequence comes from Glaucomys volans, assembly GCA_020662805.1. Lineage (NCBI taxonomy): Eukaryota > Metazoa > Chordata > Mammalia > Rodentia > Sciuridae > Glaucomys > Glaucomys volans. The sequence continues at coordinate 477,178 of JAJEJO010000120.1, forward strand.
CTAAATTTTGTAAAGATTTTATTGTCTATATTTCTAAAGCAAAACATCCTCCTAGTGTCCTCACCCCCAGTTTAATATTGAAAGTATTATCTTTAAGTGTATTTTGAAGTATAATATAAACTTGGAAAAGTACATTTAGCATTAGTGTGCAGTTCAGTAAATCTTACCAGACTCAGCTATATAACTAGCACCTAGAAAAAGAAACACTGCCTGCACCCTAGAAACTTCCCTCATTCTTATTTTCAGTTCAGAAACTTCTTTCATTGTTCTTTTCAGTTCAAGTATATATTTTAGAATAGAGAGGTCTTTACATTATTTTATTTCCCAGAAAGCATTGCTCACTAATTTTAAAGTGTGGTAGAATATTTCAAACTTTGGTTTGTATTAAGATAAGATGGAGTCTTATAGCTCTTCTCACATTTCTAAACAGTTCTTTTGGGAAATTAAGTCTATCTTCTTGGCTGTGGGTGGGTCTCTTCCTGTGTGGGGTCTCCCATAACCTCTGTGACATTGTGTATGACCCTAACTCTCTTTTTCTTTCCCAACCAGTCTCTGAGAGCGGGGATTTAGGGTAAAATTTTGATGCAGGTGAAATCTGGGGTAAGACTGAAAGGTCCTATATATATTTTTAGGTTTGGCTTCTGAATTTACATTTCAGTAGCAGTAAAGAACAGTTCTAGACTTTTCAACATCTATATAACATTAGAGAAGCTAAATCTGGGAGTAGTTTGAAGACAGCCACATGCTCCTAATAGAGTTGATGGCAGAACTGAGCATGTGGAAAATTCTAAAGATGTGTAAAGACAATAACAAAAAAATATGTCAGAGACAAACATCAAAAACATTAAGACTTTCACTCTTTTATAATTATTCACAAGAGTTAATCATAATTTGAAGCAGGTGACTTGGAGTACAAAGCCATTTTAGAAAAAAATCCATTCTCAATTAGTACCAAACATCTTAAGAAATGAGAAGATGGAAATAAAGGGCATATTTAATAGTAGTCTTTCTTTAAGAACATGCCTATGGCTCATCTTCATGTCATGGAAAAATAGATTTTCCCTTTGCTTTCTGGATTCCAGTGTATACCATTCTGCCTTTACCTCCTCCTTTTAGATTTACAATATAACTGGTATTTAAAACTCTTGCATAATGTCTTATTTCTGTTTTTTTGTACCCATCCACACTTAACTGTATTCCTGCTTTGATACCAGCAGGGTCCAATACAGGGTTAAAAGAGTAAGGCCAAACAGAGCGCTACAGTAGTACCTTGTTCCACATGTATATGCACTGTGATTCGAAATAGGTATAAGAAAGATTGAGTTTTTGAAGTTGTGTGAGTTGAGAGGAATTGTTTAAAATGTATGGTTATAGAGAAAATGGTATATTTGTATTATGTTCAAGAGACATGGATTTATTTATTTGATTATGAGTGAAAGACAAGATGTTACACTGAATAGAAAAACTAAAATCTACTTTGGAAATAATCGCTTTATAAAAATAAGTATTAGCAGTAATAATTTGCATCTCTAGGAAAGATCTTTATGTTTTTCTTATTATCTTAAGGTTGAAGGAGAAAACTTACTCCCTGTGGCCATTTCTTTTGGATGACCAAAAGAAGTACTTAAATCCTCTCTACAGTTCCAAATCTCAGAGGTTTACGGTTTTGGAGCCAAATACAGTATCTTTCAATTTTAAGTAAGTTGGCATCAATGTGTTTCATTTGATTTTTCTCAAACAGAGTTTATTGAAATTGTTTATTACAAGTACATATTTGTTGAGTACAGCATAATACTTGTGCAATGATCAAATCAGAGCAGTTAGCATTTCCATGTCTTTTTAAATAATTACTTTAAATTTTTTGATTCACATATAATAATTGGCTGGCCTTGGTAGTGCATGCCTGTAATCCCAGTGGCTTGAAGGCTGGGGCAAGAGGATTGTGAGTTCTAAACTAGCCTCAGCAAAAGCGAGGCGCTGAGCAACTCAGTGAAACTCTGTCTCTAAATAAAGTACAGAATAGGGCTGGGGATGTGGCTCAGTGGTCAGGTGCCCTTGAGTTCAGTCCCTGATACCCAAAAAAAAAAACCCTCCCAAAGTATAGTAATTGTTATATTTATGAAATACAAAGTGCAATCTGTACTGAACAAGTAATTAATGTTTGTATCTTCTTATTACTTTAGGTTTAGAGCCTTCAAGCTCCTGTCTTCTAATTATTCATAAAATAAATAATAGGTTATTATAAATTATCATCACCCTGCTATACTGTAGAACACTACAGCTTATTCCTTCTGAGTTTTGGTAAACACTTTTTATTTTGTCATAAAGGTTTTGGAGAAACATGTACCACCAGTTTGATCGAACATTGCATCCTAGGCAGTCTGTATTCAATATAATTATGAACATGAATGAGCAAAATAAGCAGTTAGAGAAAGATATTCAAGACCTAGAATCTGTAAGTATTCTGAACTGTCTAAAGTAGTATATTTGAAATACTAAATTAGCTTAATTTGCTATGTTTAAATTGTTTCACTTTTGAATTTCCATGATTAGAAATGAAGTTGAGTGACTTTTCATGTGTTTGTTACTCATTTGGTTTTTCTTTTCTGTGAATGAACTGTTCAAACTTATGAACATTTTTCTGTTGGTTCATTTGCCTTTTTCTTATCAGTTTGTAAGAATTCTTTACATACAAGATACTAATTCCCTGGTTATATTACATATATATGTTAACAAATAGCTTTGTCCACCTTATTCTTATATTTTCCACTTAATATATGGCATGTTTTATTTTGATGTTTTGAAATTTCATATTAGTTAAACTGATCAATCCTTATGTTTTGTTATTTGAGTGTGTAATAAGAAATCCCTTTCTTCCTGCTGGGTGTGGTGGCGAATGCCTGTGCCTGTAATCCCAGCAGCTTGGGAGGCTGAGGCAGGAGGATCATGAGTTCAAAGCCAGCCTCAACAGCAACTTATGGAGGCCCTAAGCAGCTCAGCGAGATGAGACCCTGTCTCTAAATGAAATATAAAAAGGGGTTAGGGATGTGCTCAGTGGTAAAGCACACTTGGGTGGGTTCAATCCCTGATACCAAGAAGAAAAAAAAGAAATCCCTCTCTTCCTAAGGCTTTCCTTTAATATTTTCTTTGTCATCATTTATAACGAGAAAGGATCAGAAAATGCATATGTATTTTTTAAAATAGGATTTTAGAGCCATTTTCAGGCATATGTCCCTTCGTCATCTCTTAGATAAGAGGTTAGTGACTGCTTGAGTACATTGTAGGAGAATATGGTAAAGAGAGGTACTACCCAAAATATGGGTAGTACAAGTTTATCTAGAGATGAGCCCACGGGTTTAGAGAGTGTAATACTCTGCCACAGGACACTTTTGTATTTCAAACAAGAATAAGTTCTATTGTGTTCGAATGCCTGTTATATTCACCCAACAAACCATGGGAGGAAGAAAAGTTCTTCAGTCATTATGACCTTTAGTCATAAGTGTGTGGCTGTTAATATAATTTCAGTTTCAAAGACAGTGTCTCATATATGTTTCTTTCATTATAAAATGTTTACTTATTATACTTTCTAGGTAATATGTACCCTTTTCAAATGTAGCCCTAAGAATCGACAGTCAAGTCTGGCTGAATTGTTTGTTTAATAAATATAAAAACTTAGAAAAGCATTTTCCCTGGTTAAAATTATAAACAGAATTTTAAGTTGTGTCATATGCACTAGATTTTATTTTTCAAGATTTATTTTTATATCACACATAGGAGAACATTTGCAAAAGCATGTTTTTTTAATCCAACATATATTGACCATGAGGTATATAATTTTTTTTTCGAATTTTGTTCTAGAAAATTAAGCAGTGTAAAAATAAGCATTCAGATGGTGTCCTCACCAAGGAATTGTTACATTCAGTTCATCCTGAATCATCTGCCCTCAAAACTTCCCTGTGTCTTAAAGAACAGACTCTGCTACCAGTGAATGATGCGCTTCGAACTATAGAGGGCAGCAACCCAGCAGATAATCGTTACAGTGATTATACAGAAGAGTTTTCCAAATCGGAACCTGGTGTGGTCAGCTTAGAATATGGTGTGGCAAGAATGACCTGTTAGACTTTTTGTGTATTTTCTGGACTGACCATAGTACAAGAAATGGATTATGGTGAGGATGGTCTGTGTGCATGACCACAAGGGACTTAATAATGATTGTGGGGTTTAACAGTATATGAATGGTTGAAGAAAAGAAAATAACTGCTCTTATAAGAGAAATAAGTCAGTTTAATTGGATTTCTAGCAAGGAATGACATTCAGTGCTGTAAGAAATGAGTGGTATTTGGCATATTTACTCAAAACACAATTTGCACTGTACACTAGTGAATTGACATTTCTGTTTGGTTTATATGTTAATTACAGCAAAACATGAATAGCTTTCCTTAAGTATAATTTAACTGTGAGGTAAGAAAACTCAACAACAAAGTGATCCCTTAATAATTAACATGGCATGTTTCAATTATGTAACTGTGCAACTATGAATATTTAACATATTTTGCCTTTTAGTGATGTTTGATATTGAAGTGCCATGAAAAATATTTCTAAGACAGCCTTAAAATAAATTCTCAGTTTATTCTTTACCTTTGAGTTTTATAGCCTAGAACAAGATGGGGTTTGATTTGTTTTGTTTTTCTTTTGATTAACCTCATTCTGTTGATAAAGAATTGCACTCTCATTACTGCAGGGCTTGCATGCCTCAATACTCTTGGTAAACAATTGCAGAAGTACTGTTTAGTTCATGTTTATCCAGCCCCATTTCCATATTCAAAATGAATGAAATTGAAGGTTTATACTGACTGTAATTTGTTTCGTGCTACATATGATGATTTATTATTAATAGAGTAGATTATTGATTTCTTGAATACATAGTAACACATTTGACTGTCTTTTACATGTGGATTACTGCATTCTCTTGATTCTTATTTTGTGGTTGGCTTTAATCCTTTAATAACTGTGTAAGTTTAAAGAGCTAAACCCTAAAATTGTTCTTAAAAACAATGAAGTACACACATATATATATACATATGTGTATATATATATATATTTGAACTGCCTTATCTGTTGCTATTCCTAGAATATTTAACTGTCAGTGTACCCAAAAACTGTGGGGTAAGTAAAAATGGAAGTACAGATAGTGTAGATTATACTTGGTTGCATGAATTCTAAAACAGTCATTTCTATGTGGAACTTTTATTTCTTCTGTGTTAAAGGAAAAAAGGGACACCAGGGAGAGCCTGTGTAATATTTAACAAAAGCAACTCAAACTCTGCTTGAAGTGTTTCATTTTGCCTTGTTAACTATTTTATATACTAGTACATATCTTTAACAAGCAAGCAAACAGAAAAATCAATTGCCACTGGCAGTATTACTTAGCTGGCTTTAAAATTTAAAATTTAAATAACATGGGTGGCATGAGGTTCATACAACTCAAGGGTACTAGGAAGTTTGCATAGGATCCCTCATGCATCTCTTTATTACACCTCTATCTGTTATTAGCTTTGAACGTATACATCTTTTTCAAATGAAAGAAAGCTTTAGTGTATGTGAGCTTACCTATTCCTGTTTATTTTTCCAGTGAAGTTCTGTAATACCTTATATAATAAGAACTGCTTTTTTAAAAGAAATATAACACATAATATGTGATTAATCAATCCTATCTACATATGTAAGCACTGGGAAAGGAAACTTTATGACCACAAAGGGAAGCTTTTGTGCCTTGGTTCTAGTCAGATTGTGGTTTTAGAATCTTCCATGGCGGAGTTTATATTCTTCTCTTTGGTTTGTTATCTTACTCTTCAATTTAGACGTGTGTGTGTGTGTGTGTGTGTGTGTGTGTGTTTATGTACTCACACATCGACTGAGAAACAAATAACATCCTGAGTAAGAGGGTATATGTTGTCAAAAAGTAGATTGTGTATATGTCTTATACAATTGGATTTATGTCCATTGTGTTTGGGAATATATAGCATGTAAATTATTTCATGTATTATTTAAAGATTATTAAATGTCCATGTTTTACTTTGAATGTTTTCTTTTGGAAAAAACAAATGGGATGGAGTTGTGTGTGGTTGTGTTTTTTCTTACCTAGGCAAATGGTCCTTCACATTATAGTAATATAACAGTATAAGTTTTTAGAAATTTATTTTCCAAAAGATTGTTGGTAAATAATTACAATTATATACAAAAATATTCCCACAATATTTAAAAGAGGTGTGATGGGCTAAAAAACTTGGCAGACAAGAGTTAATAACTTATAAAATTTTCCTTTGTCTTCTGTCACTTGGGTGGTCTTACAGTTAGAACTTATTGTGCCATTACCCCCTTGTTAATAGAAGGCAGGGTCCAGTGTGTACAAACATTGTTACCAATATTTGACCTTAAATTGCCCCCACCTCAGAATGTGGAATCAATTATAAGGCCTAACTCTGAGCAACGGAGGGAAAGTTGTTTATTCTTGGCCAAGAATAGGAGAAGTAGGAGATAAACTATCGAATCAACTTCTCAACTGGTTGGGGTTTAGGAGGTTATTGATAATAGGGTAAAAGAAATGAGGAGAGGGATAGGCCAATAAAGGAGCAGAATATTCTTGTCTTTCTGGGAAGAAGTGGAGATTTTCCAGGATTCAAGTGCTACCTTTTTTTGTTCCTTTTATGGTTCTTTCTGGTGCTATCATGTCAACACTCATGGTGCTGGGGTTTATGTCATTTATCATGTAGATGGATTATAATGAAGTCAGGTTTTGGGGGGTTAGTCTGGCGGTGATATTAGATCCAATCAATTTTGGCTAACTCACCTGAAGAGGATCTGTTTTATAGGCATTCTGTTCTCAAAGATAAACAAGATTAGAGGGCTTAGCACATCCAGGTGAACTGTCTCCAAAGGCAGACCTGATGTCAGAATGAAGAAGAAAGTGACTGGCTGAGAAGAGGATAACTTCTGGTCCCCAAATAGCTTTTGACTTGCCACTTTGCATTAGTATCCAGCTGAGGGTCATGTATTGTGTTTGCTTATAGCCCATTAGTCTCTGTGTTGGATAGCGCCCTCACCTTTCCCCCTCTGCATTAACTGAACCAGACCTGCTGTAGAGTTGTCCCACTTTCTGCATTTGTCTGATGCTTCCTCTGTCTGCTGTGCCTTCTGTGAAGGAGGCACTAGATTCAGATCAAGTATTTTAGGAAAGATGCTGCGTTCTTGATCTTGAACTACTGGAGGAGGGCATAATGTCAGGTTGTTCCTTTGTGCGTGATTCTCAGTTAATTCATGAATAAACTCCCTAACAACCTATCTGTTAATAATAAGTTATTTCATGAGGTATTACAAAATAGTGGTTCCCTAATTCTTTTCTTTCTTTCTTTTTTTTTTTTTTTTTTTTTTGGTACTGGGGATCGAGCTCTGGGGTGCTTTACCACTGTGTTACATCCCCAGCCTTTTTCATTTTTTGAGATGAGTCTCACTAAGTTGCTCTTTTTGACCTCAAACTTACTCCTGCCTCAGCCTCCTGAGTAGCTGGGATTATAAGCATGCATCACCATGCCTGGCTTAATTTTGTCTTTTCAAAACATTTATTACTAGTATTCTTTTTTTTTTAAAGTGCTTTCACTTGTCAGTTGGGAAAATTCCTCTTGAAAAAATTGTGGCAAATGCTTTATTCTTCGTTTTTGAATCACTGATTTTCAGAGTAAGGAGTTGTAAATAGTCACCTCCCAAAACTAGTTTTCTCTCTGTGGGGATGTGGATTTTCATATTCACTTACAGAAAGTGCTCTTATTGTTCAAAATGTTCAAATTCTATCAGCAAATCCTTTTCAGTTTATTCCATAACTTTTTGATATGCCCATATTAGAAAGCATGTCTTTTTTCTGATGATTTAAGCTCATCTTGTATTCTTCTGCTTGATTTTGGAATTAGTCATTTCTCCAAGGAACCTTACTTCCTTTTAGTGAGGAAATCAAACTCTGGGCACTAATGTGTTCATTGCTATTGGGGTGCCATGGTTTCTAGGTCTGCAGTAAATAGTGCTAGAGATGATATTTTTAAAAATCACAAATTTATGCAGTATCAATTCACATTATTACCACAATATATTTTTTGATCTTTCTCTTTTTCCTCATATTGAATATCTTGGTTACTCATAGCATGAAACAGTGACATTTTTTACCTTGTTCTGCATTGTACAAAATATGGTTTTAAAGTTACAATCAGTAGAATTTTGCCCTTACATATATTATTCTAAGGATGTGCAGTTAGAATATTACATTCAAAAGCCACTTAAAGTAATTTTTTAACATTAATTAGCAACATATTTTGTTTTCAATTTTATTATTTGCTTTTTGTTGATTTAGTGCACTTCTTAAACAGGTTAAACAGTTACACAGTTCAAAATTCAAATGTACATAGAAAGATATGTGAAGATGTCTTGCTTTTATTTTCCTTCCACCTGCTTCTTACCCCTCCCTACCTCTCCATCTTCCTCACTAGAGATAGTCATTTTAGTATTGACATATTAACTAAATGATCTTCCATTTCACAAACATACAATGTCTTTCATTTGTGTCATTTTTTATTTCTTTGAGCAGAATTTTGTAGCATTTAGTGTATAAATCTTTAGCCCCCTTGATTGAATTTGGTATTTTATTCTTTTTGATACTATTTTAATGAAATTCTTAATTTTAAGTTCCTTTTCAGATTGCTTATTTCTAGTTTATAGAAGAACCACTGATTTTTGTGTTCATTTTGTACCTGTAACTTTGCAGAATTCAATTCTTAGTTATAATAGCTTTTTGGAACCTTTAAAGCTTTCTGTATATAATAAGAGCATGTCATCTGTGAACAGAGATAATTTTACTTTTTACTTTCTGGTTTGGTGCCTTTTATTTCTCTTTTTTTTTTTTACCTAATTCCTCTTACTAGATCTTCTTGTTCTATATTGAATAGGAGTGGTAAAGTGGGTAGGGCATACTTGCCTTGTTCTTGATCATTTGTTTACCATTTGGTATGGTGTTAGCTATGGAGTTTCATATGTGGCCTTTATTATACGGAGGTAGTTTCCTTCTATGCTGAGTGTTTTTATCGTGAAAGAACATTGAATTTTGTCAAATGCTTTTTCTACATACTGATGATCAAGTGGAGTTATTTTTTGTCCTTTCTGTTAATGTGGTATATGAAATTGATTTTCATATGTGAATCACCCTTGCATTTCAGGAATAAATCCCACTTGGTCATTGTGTATAGTCCTTTTAGTGTATTACTGAATTGAGTTTGCTAAATTTTGTTAAGGATTCTTGCATAGCATTCTAAAGGGATGTTGGTCTGTAGTTTTCTTATGTCTTTGTTTGGATTTACTGTTTTTTCATGTTGGCATGCTGTAGGTTGGCAAACTGAAGGAGAGGTGACCACTGTGAAAAACCTGACAGTTCTGCCAGGAAGAGGGGAAACTCTCAGCTTCATTGACTAAATCATCACCTTCCAATTCATCTTCAATTTCTCTTTTGATATGGTTGCCAAAAATATGAAACTTAAACAGGCTTTATGAAAAGTTTTAAATTTATTCTTCCCCTTGAAAGCAAACATACAATATTAAAAAAGAAATGAAGTTGGGGATATGTTTCACAAGAGTGTGAAACTGGGTGAGTAAGAAGCTCTTCTCAGACTACCAGATCATCAGATATCATCAGAGGGTATTCCTGTGATAAAGCATTGATTGAAAAACAGTGGTGGGAAAAGTCCAGACCAGTACTCTTTAATAGTACTGCTAAGTACTATTATAAAACAACCACATATGCAATGTAAAATTTTCTAAAAACCACATTTTAAAAAGTAATAAAACTGGTCAAATGGATTTTAATGATAAATTTTACTTAACTCATTATATCCAGAATATCATTCCCACAAATAATCAACATAAAACTTTTTGTGATATTTGTTTTTAATACTAGGTCTTCAAAATCTGATATATTTTATACTTGACAGCACATCTCAATTTGGACTCAGCACACTTTAAGTGCTCAACAGTTGCACATGTCTCCAGTCCTGGGCAGTGTGGAGTAGGCGATTGGACCTCACCTGTCCTGCTCTGTTCCTCACTTCAATTTTTGAGAGCTTGTCAGAAGATATTGTCAGCTTTTGTGCTCTTTTTAAACTAATCAAACTATGTAGCTGCATACAGTACAGTTCCTACAGGAAAATGTAAATTCTAATGTTTTTAATTTATCTAATAATGTATTCTCTAGAAATAGCAGACATTTGACAGATTGTCAAAAACTGAGTCCTTTGCAAGCCATCTTGGCATTTGAGGAGGGGAAGAGAACTGATGGCAAAGTGGTTGTGGCAGGTGGGGACCTAGGGGAATTGTGCAGGATTTTAGGCTCAGTGGAGCCATCAGGGGGTAGATTTTTTGAGCAGTTGGTAGATAGGAGAACAAAACATCAGGGATTTTGGGAACAAAACAGACATGTTGGCCTTTCTTCCCCCACTGCCTGTCCTTGCTTATGTACAGGCAGGAGTATGTTAGTGGGAGTAGGAATGCAGGGCCAGTGTCTGGGATCTCAAGTGTTTTGGAAAGGAGTAACAACTCACAAGGCCCCTGCCTTGTCTATATTCCCTTCCACTCCTCCAAAAACTTTCATTTAATGTCTTGAATATATGTCCTTGGTGGAGGTACCAGTGCTTTGTGTGTTTAATTTTACATAGATGTCATTGAGCCCCACTTTCTGCCTATTTTTTCTGTCCTTGTCTTACTCATCCTATCTTCCTGTTTTTTCCTGTGTGACTTTATCCACTCTGGTTTCGCCCTCCCATTTCTTTCAGTCATTTGTCATTTATTGTCTCATGCATCCTAGGTGGGGCGCTGGGTATGTAACAGACATTTTGGTTAAGTCTCACAGTAACCCTGCAAGGATAGCAGTATTTTGTTATTTTGAGGAAACCAACTTAGAGCAGGTAGTAAGTATTTAGCCCACTGTCACACAGCCAGGAATCTGTATTCACACTTAATCTTTTGGATTCTAAAATCCGCACTCTTCCTACTTTTTCAAAATTCATCTTCTTTATCTACCCATCCTCCTTTTAAGTGAAGAAACTATACAAAGCAGTTGACCATTTCTTAGCATCTATGTAGTCTAACTCTGCAGATTTGATGGTAATCCCAGCTAATGTTTGTTTGTTCAGTGCTTTTGGGAGGCAGCACGAGAAGTGGTTATGAGTACAGACTGTGGAGAGCTGCCAATGCCAGCTCTGCCTTGAGGCATCTGTGGCTTTGGGGAAGTTGGCCAACCACTCCCTGGAGAAAGAAGTCAGATTCTATGTGGTGGAGTGAGAGAATAGGAATAGGGGAAAAAAAAAAAAAATAGAAGTTTGCATGTTTTTAAATCCATTCATTTAACATTCGTTGACATGCCTGCTATGTACCAGTTATTCTAGGAGCTGGGGAGAGAACAAAATGCAAAATGTCCTTTCCCTCAGCAGGCTTACTTTGTAATGGCAGCGAGTAAGAAGGCTAACTGTGAAGGAGGGATGTGAATCTTCTCTTGAGGAAAATTGCCATGATGCCCTGCTCTCTGTTGAGGATTAGATTCCACTCTGACTTTTATCATTCTTTAAGGGCAAGATTTTAGTTTAAAAAAATCTATTGAGGTATAATTTACATCTTCTAAACTTCACCCATTTTAAGTGTACAATTCAATGATTTCTAGTCAATATTGAGTTGGGCAACTCTTATTGACCAAGGGCCTACTGCAAGATCTGTAGGAGCCAGTACTATAGCATTGAGTTTTTGCTAAAAGAAAAAGCTTTATTGCACAGCCAATGGACAAAGAGTCCTAGGGATAAAAAGGAGCCCAAATCTGACTCCCCCATCATGGGAAGGGAGAGGGGAGAAGTTGCTGTTGATTGGATGAAATGCTGCTTTGATTTTATTGAATGAAGATCAAAGTGTCTGCAGCAGTTGGAGGTATCGCGAATCCCTGCCTGCAGAGAGACGCCACACTTAGGCTGGTCAGAAGCTTTATTCGCATGATGGCCATCTCGTTACAGGATCTTCCCTCTTCTCCCTACCCCCAGGGAAGTAGCGGGTATATATGTGCAGGAGCAACCAATCAGGGAGCTGTCCACGAGGTTAGCTCGTGGACTGCAAGCTGCACGGAGCCCAGGCATTCAGTGATCACGCACTGAACATGCAGAAGTCACTTCCGCATTAGGATGGGGCCCCGGGCACCCTGACAGGCCAGCGTGGCAGGCGAGACGTGAGGAGGGGGTCTGGGCCGGCCCGCCTCCTCACGTGGCCTCGGGGCCGGCCTGACACGGACATCCTGTGGGCAAACCCACCCACCCTCCGGAAGGTCAGGGGGCGGGAGCTGTCCACGTCAGCATGGCTCGTTGTGGCTGTGCAGCAGCTGTCCAGCCGCTATGCCACCACCTCTTCGGGCCGGAGGGGCCGGGTGCGCGCCTTCGTTCCGGGGCGCCAGGGTTGGCCCGGAGGCACCTCCCTCGGAGGGGCTGGGCGCGCGCCTTCCTTTCGGGGCACCAGGGTTCGGCCCCGAGGCACCTCCTTGGGAGGGGCCGGGCGCGCGCCTTCGTTCCGGGGCACGGGGGTCGCCAGCCGCCCGATCGCGCCGCCCGACCTGGCCAGTGGGCACCCCAACAGGAGGGAACTGGGAAGAGGGAGACATAAATATAAAAGGAAAGGTGGTATTAAAGAGAAAATGATCAGATTGTGGGGGTATATTGGAAATTAGGTAGGGGCACAAGCTGAGAACTTTGTAATCCAGGTCAGGGCTCTGAGCCAGTTGACCATCATGGAGGTACCTCAGAAACTTCTGGTTATTGCTTTTGTAGAGCAGAGAATGACACATACATGGTATCCTCCTGGAAGGAGGCTGAAGTTTTAAGTCCTGCTGTTAGCAGTGTGATAGAGTTAAAGTTTCATCATTTTCTCTTTTTTGTTCTGAAAATAATATTGGCCCTACTGGATTCAAGTTAGTTATCTCACATGAAGTACATAATCATGTTTGGTGCCAAGTACTTAATATTTAAAAATTATGAAAGCTATTTCATGAACATTTATTTGGTAGCAATGTATTCAGTGACTTGGAGGAGAGCCTGTACTTCAGTGTTATACGAAAGATGGTTCCCCTATCAAGTGTGTCAGAATCACTTAGTGTACATGGTTAAAATGTAGATTCTCAAGCCTAATCCCAATTTGCCTGAATTTGAATGTTGGAGTGGATGCTGCATATCAGCACTTTGACAGGTTCCTGGATAATTCTTAGGCATATTTTAGTTTGAGAACCACTGTGACTGGTCAACCCTCTAAGGTTTTTGTGTTTTGTCATTTTTCGCTGCTGTGGTGGCTGAAACATGATTGCTGTTCTGGATTAAAGAAGTCCTAACCCAGCTGTAGAAGGTTCGTAAAAAGCTTCCCCTTTTTTTGGATGAATGGGGTTGGCTTTAACCAGGTAAATAAAAGGGGGAAGTTATTCAGTTAGGATATATATGGAGGAATAGAAGTACAGGAGAATATGATTTTCGGGCCAAACTAACTAGTTTCAAAATGCACTCATAATGAAGGTGACTAGAGAGTACTAAGAGTTGATACTGGATGTTATATTAAAGAAGATAGAAGTGTTATTGGATGAAGCCTTTTTTAACTTACTGTGCAGTATGCCAATCACTAAAATGACAAATTTTGCAAAGAATTTCTTCATGAAGCAGTTAAACATGAGGATTTGGAAGTCCTTAGTCTCAAATCTGCCTCCCTTAGGATTGTGTTTAGGGTATGGGTAAAAAAAGGGAAAGTTGACTGGAGGCAAGGGACAAGTGAAGTGACTGGTGATCTGAGCATAACCAAACCTCCTGGCTCTTCACAGGATGCCTTTTCAGGAAATGGCTCTGCTAGTGTACTCTGAGAGTAGAGTTTTTGGCCCTTTGACCTCAAAAGGTCACCTGTCAGACCTGTGCAGGCCCAAGTGAAGGGATGGGTTTCAACTGAGATAAAAAGAAGCAGCCTCCAAGTTCTGAAAGACTACTTAGGTAACCATTGGCATTGTGACCCATGCATCAGAGGGCTGTCTATAGGGAAGCTCATGGGAGTGTGTGAAATTGCTGATAAAAACCAGTAACTAAGCCAGACATGGTGGCGCATACCTGTAATCCCAGTGGCTCAGGAGGCTGAGGCAGGAGGATCTTGAGTTTAAAGCAACCTCAGCAAAAGTGAGGTGCTAAGCAACTCAATGAGACCCTGTCTCTAAATAAAATACAAAATAGGGCTGGGGATGTGGCTCAGTGGTTGAGTGCCCCTGAGTTCAATCACCAGTACCCTCCCCCAAAAAACCCAGTAACTTAAAGCAAGTGAAGCTCCAGGATTTATTCATGTTTTCCCTCAATTTCAGTAGGATAGTTTGAAGCTTTGGTTTTAAGCAAGAGTGTCAGAAGGTCAGATTTGAATGTTAGAGGGTCCAGGCATGAGCACAGGGACAGATCTGATGACTCAAAGATGGCTAATTGGATTAGCTGCCACTCACCTCAACAGGGAATAGAAGAGGAGAATCAGATATGTGAGGGAGAGATGCTTTTGGATTTAGGTGCATTACATTGGAGATATCATTGGAGTATCCAGGTGGAGATATTTTATAAAAATTGGAATATGGAACTAGTATTAAAAGAATAGACCTCAGGAAAATTTGGAAGGCACCAATTTATAATAAATAAATAAAGCTGTGGGTATGCATAAAAGCTTTCAGGAGGTTTTAGAATAAGATAAGAGATCTGAAAATGAAACCTGAAATCTAGACAGACCTGAGAGAGCGAGAGGAAAAGAAGAGAGAATTCAATGAGGAAGAAAGTTAGAGAAAGTTATTAACTATGTCAAATGCCACCTAGAAGTCATTTCATTTAAAGAGCAGGAATTGTTCATGTCATTGTCATTTGCCAAGAGCAGTTTAGGTATTAGTTAATGGAGGCAGACATAAGATTTCTGTGGCTTTGTGAGACAATGGAAGATGAGTAAATACAGTTGATGAATGCAGACTATATAAGGATGGGGAAAAAAGTCAACTTACCTGTATAACTATTTTGTTAAAAAAAAAATTGAGCCAGGCGTGCAGTGGCTCACGCCTAAAATCTCAGCAGCCTAGGGAGGCTGAAGCAGGAGGATCGCAAGTTCCAAAGCCAACTTCAGCAACTTGGTGAAACCCTATCTCAAAAAAATAAAAAGGTTGGGGACGTGGCACAGTGGTTAAGTGCCTCTGGATTCAATCCCTGATACCCCTCCAAAAAAAAAAAAAAAAGAATCAAAGTAAATTTAAGTTGATTAAATTTAAAAAGCTGAATAAGTATATCTGATAGCCTGGATATGGATAAATAAATATACAGCAATTTTTTTTCTTTATCCTGAACTAGAAACCTTTTGATGACAAAACTTTTTAAAAAGTTTTAAAAAAATTCTCAGCACTTACATGTAATGCCTTGTACCCTGCAGTAACTTAGTATATAGACTGGACGAATGGGTGGATGATGGATATACAGGTCCAGATTTTTCAGGGTTCTTTTTTTTTTTTTATTTCCTAATTTTATATGAAGCTAAAATAGACAGAAATTAGAGAAACCATGTTAAAATATTGATACAATGCTTTCTCTTCCCTTCCTCAAAATTTGAGGCAAGTATTTAAATATTTTAGTGCCTTTTAGAGTTGGAAGTAAGAGTTTTTAAGTTTGTTGACTCTATATGATAAGACCATAGGATCTTAGTGGGGATACCTAACATTGCTGAAGGCCCCTGTGCCCTTCAACAGAAGAGATTCCACTTAGCAATCTCTGTGTTCTAGCAACTCCCAGCACCAACTGGGGGTGCTTGGGCCAAGCCTCCAGGAGTCAGGCCAGGTGGCACTCTGCCAAATGGTTTTTGAGAATGCACAATGTTAATAAATGTTTGATGGGTCTCCTTCCTATGCAGCTGCTAGAGCTATGATTTCCCCTTTGGAAGACCTTGTGTTTGGTTCTGTTCTCCTTCATTATTCCCACTGAACGTTGTGACCCAATTTCTACTCCGCATTGTCATTGTCTCCATTTACCCTTTCCCAATTCCTCTCCAAATCCTCCAGTTTCAACATTTCATTTTTGAGTTTCTGGGGATTTTGATTTGAACTAATAAAATTGATGGTAGTTGCCCTCCCAGGACTATATTTTAATGGGTAAATTATAAAAAGAAAAGAGAAAGAAAACTGCTTTGTCTGGTAGAAAAGGGTCAGTGGTAGAAAAATGGAATCTAGAGAGATGGGGGTAGCTCAGTGTAGAGTGCTTGGCAGCATCTTTGCATACACAAGGCCCTGAGTTATATCCGCAGCACAGGTGAGTGGGGGAGAGGCATCTCCAGCTATTTTTATCTGATTCTTTGTTCATTTAACCCTTTGACTACATGTTTGTTTCCTGTGTACTTTATTTGGACAAGTGTTTGGTTCCACTGTGCAGTTAAGTGATAAGTGCATTAAATACTTAGCAAAGTGACTGATTCACATTTTCTTCAAGAAGTCTTTAGTGAATGACCTATGGGTCAAACATTGTTTAAAGCACTACAAACATAATCAGATATAGTAGGTCCTGTCTTGGAGGGTCTCATAAGATAGTGGGGAGGCAAAGAGGCATATAATACTGGAAAATTGATAGACGGAGTACATTATTCTACCTGTAACATTTGCTTGTAATGAGTGTCAACAAATCACAGGATAGGAGCTCTCGCTGTCTCTATGGGCCATGTGGAAACACGTAGTAGGAACCAGGAGAGGCAGTGTTGAGTTGAGCTTTAAGACAGTGGGTAGAAATTGACCAGGTGCAGAGATGGAACATTCAAGATGAAGAGATGGTCAGGCACAAAGGAATGAGATAAATTATGACCAAACTAGGTGCTACAGGTGCTCTGTACAGCAGGAACCCAGTGCATCCTTGAGGGTGGCAGGTGCAACACAGGTTTTTATTCTATTTAGGTTGAAAGCCTTGGTGAGCTGGAGGATTTTAAATTGTGTGTGTGTTACATAATCAGATTTATATATTACAAAGATATTTTGGAAGGAGGATGGATTGGATTGGGCAGGCGTCAGTTGCCTCTGGTGCCTTGTCCAGCACCCCTTACCTTGCTTGAAGCCAGCACTTCATGTGCCTTTAATGTACTCTGCCACTGAAGTTTTTGTTTCAAGGGTGCAACTCTCTGCCCTAGGTGTTCTACATAGAACATGCTCAGCCTGGAAGTGTAGGAGGTTTAATACTTGCAGGGAGGGGCGGAGCTTAGAAAAGAGGTATATTCCTGGCAGTTTTATGATTCATGAACATACAGGAAGGAGCAAAAACCAATCTAAGAGTGAGTTACCGAGATCATATCTGTGGGTAACTGGGCCTTGATCCCTTCGGGGTCCTTCTCAGGAATGTACAGATTGCCTTTGCTGTAATTTAGTTCTTGAATATCTCCTAAAGGCCTGCATACTAAAGGCTTGCTCCCCAGAGAGGTGCTATTGGGAGGTGGTGGGACCCCAAGGGAGGTCTTTAGATGATTGAGACATACTTTTGTAGGAGATTGTGAGATCCAGACTTCTTCTTCTTTTTCTCTCTTTCACTTCCTGGCCATGCAGTGAATGGTTTTGCTCTACCATTGCTCCTGTCCTTGGGTGGTACCCACCCCCCCCAACCCCTACCCCCCTGCCAAAGACCTGAAAGCAATGGGTTTGCCTGATAATGGACTAGAACTTCTAAAATGGAGTCAAAATAAACCTTTTTGACTTAAAGGTGATCATTCCAGGTATTTGTTATAATGAAAGGCTGATTAACACAGCTTTTCTGAATCATTTAACTTCAGACTTCATCCCAGAGCAGTACAAACAGGAAAGTGAGGCAGGCCCACAGGCATGCTCACAGGTTAGGTTCTTGGGTTTTATTCCAAGGGCAGTGGGAAGCCACCAGAAGGTGCAGGGCAGTATGAACCAGAGGACTGAGGAGCCCTGCTGGCATTGGGGGAATTTATTAACTCTTCTCGTGTCACTCATATTCTTACTATCCCCCTTGTCCTGCCTTTTAGCCAAATCCTACTGATCCTTCAAATTTTATTTTAGGCCAATGAATGCTTGAACTCTTGGTAAACAGGACTAACCTGAATCCAGCCAGAGCTGGGCAGTCCATTTGTGATAGACTTGTAGGAATTCAAATAAGCCTGTGTGTATCTACTGCAGTATTCCCATCCCTGTCTCTCTGACTCTGTGCTTCCTGGATGCCATGAAGTGAGTAGCCTCCTTTGTCATGTGCTCCTCCTCATGATGTTCTGCTTCATTACAGGCTCCAAAACCACAGAACCAAGTGACCATAGATGAAACCCTTTATTTGGATGATCCCAAATAAACCTTTTCTTCTTTATTTCTTTGTGGTGCTGAGAATCGAACCCAGTGCCTTACTCAAGTGTTCTACCACTGAGCTACAACCCTAGCCCCCAAAACCTTTCCTTCTTTTAAGTTATCTCCAGCATTTTGTCACATTAACAGAAAGCTGAATAACATACACAGCATTGGACACAGTAATGAAGATATTTTCTTCTTCAAATACATTATAAGCTGCTTGAGAACAGATATTGAGGCTTAGTTACTCTTTATAACCTCAATAACCTATAGAATTACAATAATCATTCCTGAGAAGAACTGAATGTAACATCTGCTAAGAAACAAAATTACAACAAATCTAGTTTTGCATATTTTAATTAACTTTGAGATTCTAGAATATGGGAGCAGTCTAGACCAAAAATGATTCAGAAGGCCCTGCCTGACCACATTGACAGGTCGTATTTATAGTCAGGGAAATGGAAGTGACATACAGAAAATGGAAGTGAGGCAGACATCCCAGTTGGTTATAGCTCCTAACTGTCTTATTTAAACATAGTTTGAACAGTTGATCACTTGCAATTGGCTGAACAGTCTCTTGTGATTGGCTGAGATTCAGCTACCTGGTTCCATTATAGGTTATCCTCTGTACACATCGAGTTAGTTACAGTTCATTATATACAGAGGCAGCTCCAGACTGAACTTAACACTCAAGGAAATTTGTAATGTACGGTAGGACAAGAGACACTGAAGAAATTCAGAAGGAGCTGTCAGAGAAATAGGAGACAGATAAACTATATTTATATTGTAGTATAAATTTATTCTGTATGGTGGAAACTGATTATTATGAAAACAATGAGAGTAATAGGGCTTAGGATAGGTAATAGGGCAGGTGATGGTGGCCTTACTGAGAGGGTAATGCAGAAGCAAATACAGGAAGGAAGTGAGAAGTTTGCATCAGGTGGAAAGGATGGAGGGCAGGAGCTGCCAGAACTGCTCAAGGAACTTAGTGGTCTGAGAGGCACTGGCTTCTGTGCGTCTCTTCACCCACCTTTCTAGTCCATTTCCAACATAGGTCAGGAGTGATCCTTTTAAACTGCTCTTCAGCTACCCTGAACATATGTTCCAAGAGAACAGAGATATGTGTGCACACACCGTGATGTAACTCAGTAGCTCAAGGCATGGTGGATGCTCAATGATCTGTTGAACAGATAAGAATACACGAAGTTAAGAGAGGGGAAGATTGGGATCAAGAATGATCTGTCAGCCAGGCACGGTGACGCACACCTGTAATCCCAGTGGCTCAGGAGGCTGAGACAGGAGGATCACGAGTTCAAAGCCAGCCTCAGCTATTTAGCGAGGCCCTAAGCAACTCAGTGAGACCCTGTCTCTAAATAAAATGTAAAATAGGGCTGGGGATATGGCTCAGTTGTGGAGTACCCCTGAGTTCAATTCCCAGTACCAAACCAACAATAACAACAAAAAGGAATGATCTGTCATGTGAAATGTTAAAGTAAAGGAAAATAAAAACCTGCAACTTTGGTAACCTTTCCATGGTGACAGGTCACTATGAAAAAGTCAACTTCTGAGTAGGAGGTTAATTTTCTTTGTGAGTCTACAACTAAACCAGGCTTAGCTTCCACAGGCCACTTCCTTTACTTATAAAGGTTATCTCTTCAGGCTTCTGCCCATGGATTTGAGTTTATATGAGCCCTATTAAAATCAAAACTATAAGATTGTACTCGGTGCCATGGTGCACACCTGTGATCCCAGTGACTTGGGAAACTGAGCAGGAGAATTGCAAGGTCAAAGCCAGCCTGGAGGAGGGAGCGGGTGTATGAAAGATGGTGGAATGAGACATCATCACCCTATGTACATGTATGATTACATGAATGGTATGAATATACATTGTGCACAACCATACAAACAAAAAGTTGTACCCCATTTGTGTGCACTGAATCAAAATGCAGTCTGTAAAAATTAAAAAAAAAAAAAAGTCTTGCTTTCACAGAATATAGGTAAATAATTGAGCCTGGGCAACTCAGTAAGAACCTGTCTCAAAAAATAATGAGGGCAGCTGGGGATATAGCTCAGTTTGTAGAGTGCTTGCCTTGCAAGCTCAAGGCCCTGGGTTCAATCCCCAGCACCATAATAATAATAATAATAATAATAATAATAAGGGCTGGGGATGTAGCTCAAGTAGAGTGCACCTGGGTACATTCCCCAGTACTGCAAAAACCAGGCAAAAATAACAAAAATAATAGGTTCTTATTAATTTGAGATCCTTTTATTTTAAAGACCCTTTTATCATCTTCTATTTTTTCCTGATCTCAAAGTATGACCTGTAAAATATTTGGTTGTTCTTCACAGTGGTTTTCCTAGTGTGTTTGGTAAAAGATAAAACAAGTTCTTCAGAGGATTATTTTAGATTCCTATTCCAGGGCTCAAATGCAGCCAGTGAAAACATCTCCACTCAGCGGTGTAGCTTCACATCCCAAATCAAATAGAGCATTTCACTCTTGGAATGTGGACTGAGTGGTCTATTTCTTCATAGGCCTATAATTCATCCTGAATATTGGCATGAAAACAAATGAAGACTGGATAGTCAAATAGCCTTTTGTAAACAGAAATAGGGCGAAGATTCTCTAACTTAGGGTTGTAGTATTTGGCACTCAATTTATAACTTTTGTAGATTTCAATTTATAGATTCAACTTATACTTTTTAGGTTTTGTTTGTATTTTATAATTATAACATTTTAAATTCATGATTATAATCTCAATTGGATCTTGATAGATTCAATTTACAATCAATTGTCTGCCACGGAGACAATATCATAGGGAACATGTATGGAGGGTCTCTCATTCTTTTAAAGGTGAAAGTCAGTAATCAGAAAGCCCCAACAAAAGATTGGAAGTGTTGTCAGGGGAATATTGGCTAAAAGGGAAGCTTTTTGAAGTCACTTTTGGTGGTAAAGTACAGTTGTTTAGACAGGAAAAGCCCGCTTTTAGCCATGTCAAATATTTATTCACTTCTTCCAACTCATCCCTAGAATAGGAGTATATTTAAAGATAAGCATTTAGAGCACAGGGTAAAGTGGAGGTCCCTGATGAAGAACACTGCAAATGTGTACTCACCAGGCAGCAGGCAGAAGATGTTTTATTCAGTGAAAGCAAAAGTATGTCAAAGAGTCTCCATTAGTCCACTAGTCTTTTGCAATTATAGGGATATATTGGAGGGCATGTGTGTGGGTGTGTGTGGAGAGAGAGGGAGAGAGAGAGAGAGAGAGAGAGAGAGAGAGAGAGAGAGAGATCGAGAGAGATCTCCACATCTCATATTAGTGAATTTCAAACATTAACTACAATTTTTCTCATGGAAGATAAAGCCGCATACAGAAGGGCAGAGGATATAGGGCCTGCGCAGTCTCCGCTGGACTATCAATGCTCAGCATTCATCACCCGAGCAATCTTCTGTTTCACTCTGCAGACTCTGGGTTGTGGTGGATCTTTCCAGCTACCTGGAGTTTCTACTTGCTAATACTGGCTCCAGAGTAGGATGCAGTTTTTCCAACTTTTTTTCGTGCATTCTCTGAAACAAATAAGCATGCAAGTTATGGGGATTTTACTGCTATAAAAATTTTTTAAATGTTAAAAGGCTACAAATGTTCAGGAAATCTCCAGAGGTCTCCAAATTCAGTAGCTAGTGGGCTCCCTCCAGGGTATTCTTACATGCATTCTTTTCCTCCAACCTCCAAACTCCTGCCTCCTTCCTCCCAAGTGATGGCCATCTTTCACTGTCCACTAAGACGATAGAGATGCTATTGGAAAAAGCACCTCAACCCTCTCCCTGTGTTACTTCCTCTGGCCTATTTTCATTGCTTCTCTTATCTGGAATTTAGAATGTGTGGAATGTTTAGCCGCCCCTGTTTCACGGAACAACTTCTGCTGTTGACCTCCAGGTATCACAAACTCCTTTGCTACTGTATGTGACTTTGGCCTGTCCTGCTCCCCATTCCAGGAGGATTCTGCATGACTCTTATTGCCGCTGGCTTCTAATTGAAGGACAGGGTCCATATCCCAGCACAAAGGGAATTGGTAAACTATCTGAGATTTTCATTTAACATAGGGTAGGCAGGTTATGCTTTTATGGTGGGAAGTTCCTCAAACATAAAAAAAAAAAAATTACAATTGTTCCTGTGGGACCTGGACCCGTAAAAACTTGGGTCACTGGTGTGAGGCCATTAGCACTCCAACTGTTGATGTCTGGTGAAACTAAGGTTTTGCAATCTGTTGAATTTATAGGATAGATTAAAATACCCAATCATTTTTATTTTGAGGAAAGCAGCAAACAAATGAGCTAAACGTAAGAATCAGAAATCAGCACAACCCACAAAAAGCAAAGAGTAGACAGGGAGCAACTGCAGAGGTGAAACACTACTGAATTATCGCTAAGAAAACATTACAAGAGTAAATCAAGAAACCCAAAAGCTGTTTCTTAAGTGAAAAGTAATCAAATAGCAAACTTTCAGAATATCCACTCAATGGGGAGAAAGACAATGGAAACAAAAAGAGAAAAATGATGTGGCAACACTGTCAACTCTTGCCCAGGCAACCACAGAACCTCTTAGTCTCCCAGCTGCCTGCCCTGTTCCTTTCCTGTTGATCTGAAGTTAATGTCCCCTCAAGATCTATATGATGGCACCAATACCCTGCTGTGATAGTTACTAAGAGGCACAGCCTTTGGGAAGTGATTAAGTCATGTGGACTCTACCCCAATAAATGGGATTAGTGTCCTTATAGAAGAGGCCTGAATGAGCTCCCTTGTCCCCTCCGCCTTGTGAGGATACAAGGAAGCCACCATCCATGGAGAACAACCCTTACAGACATCAGATCCACTGGTGCATTGATTCTGGACTTCCCAGCCTTCAGAAGTATGAGCAATATATTTCTGTTGTTTATAAATTACCAATCTAAGGTATTTTGTTTTTTGTTTTCTTTTTATTTAATTTTTTGATTCATTGAACACAAATGGAGTACAGCAATTGTTTTTCTGGTTGTACACAAAGTAGAGTCACCCCATCTGTGCATTCATACATGTACACAGGGCAATGGTGTCTGTCACACATACTGTTATTATTCTTACCCGCCCACCCCGACCCCTCCCCTCCCTTCCCTCTATGCTATCTATCTTTCCTCCATTCTAGCCACCCTTCCCCCCCACATTATTCATCATCATTCACTTATCAGAGAGACCATTCGGCTTTTGGATTTTTGGGATTGGCTGATCTCACTTAGCATAACAGTCTCCAACATCATCCATTTACCTACAAATGCCATAATTTTATTCTTCTTTATGCCTGAGTAATATTCCTTTGTGTATATATACCACAGTTTCTTTATCCATTCATCTATTGAAGGACATCTAGGTTGGTTCCACAATCTAGCTATTGTGAATTGAGCAGCTATGAACATTGATGTGGCTGCATCCCTGTAGTAATCTGATTTTAAGTCCTTTGGGTATAGGCCAAGGAGTGGGATAGCTGGGTCAAATGGTGGATCCATTCCAAGTTTTCTAAGGAACTTCCACACTGCTTTCCAGAGTGGCTGCACCAACTAGCACTCCCACCAGCAATGTATGAGTGTACCATTTTCCCCACATCCTCGCCAACACCTGTTGTTGCCTGTATTCTTAATAAAAGACATTCTAATTGGGGTAAGATGAAATCTCAAGGTGATTTCTAAAGTATTTTGTTTAGCAGTCCAAATGACCTAAGACAGTGCTCCAACACTCCATGTGACAGCCAGACTCATCATATAGTGTACATTGGATCCTGCCCCTCCTTGCATAAAATTCTCCAGTGTCTTCCTGTTGCCCTTTGAATACATCCAGCATCTACCCATGGCCTGGAGGCATCCGTGATTTCATTTGTGCCTTTCTCCCTCACTTCCTTTATGGTCTTTTGTATAGGGCAGCTTTTTGTTGCTGCAACCAAAATACCTGACAAAAACAACTAGAGGAGAAAAAATTTAATTTGAACATAAGAGTTTCAGAGGTTCAGTTTGTGGTTGGCCAACTCCATTGTTTTGGGCCTGAAGTGAGGCAAAACATCATGGTAGAAGATTGTGGGGGAGAAAAGGTGCCCACTCATGGTAGCCAAGAAGCGGGAGGGAAAGAGAGAAGGATGGAGGGAGAGAGGAAAGGACCACAGGCAACATGAACCTCTTTCCTGGGCACACCCCTGACCCACCATCTCCAGCCACATCCCATCTCCCTACAGTTACCAACTAGTTAGTGCTTTCAAACTAGAGTGGACTAATTAGGTTACAAATCTCATCCAATCCTTTCACCTCTGAATGTTCCTGCATTAACACAGCACTTTGGGGGTGCACCTCATGTCCAAACCATGACACCTTCCTCCCCTTTCTTCCCGCCCTCTTTGTTCTATAACCTACCATGCTTGCACCGGCTTTGGAGCCATGGCCAACCTGTTTCCCTGCAAAAACAACCCTTGTCTCTTGGAGACACACTCACAGGTCTCCACTGACTACAATCAATTTGTTCACTTACTCCTATAGCCCCCAACCCAACTAGCATGTAAGTAAGCTCTATTAGAATTGGACATTCACGACTTTGCTGCCCGCAGCAAAATCAGTATCAGGTATGGTGATTAAACCCTAAATTGTGAAGTTTCTAAGGAGATACTTTATTATGAGTGGAAACCAAAAAGTCAAATACACTCAATGTTGGTTGAACAAAGGGAGAAATTAAAAGATTACAAAATACAGTAAGTACTAATAAATAGAAAAATGTTAACTGTATGACATGGGAAACTTGAATAGAGCAGTAATAAAAAAACTTTAAATTTTTGGTAAAGATTAATTTCCACGAAATTCTAATACAGAACACTAGTCAGCCTCACCTTTTAACATAGAGCTAAAGTCTTACATAAATTATAGTTTAAATTTAACAGTGCTTTTAAAGAATAGTTGACGGGGCTGGGGATATAGCTCAGTTGATAGAGTGCTTGCCTTGTAAATACAAGGCCCTGGGTTCAACCCCTACCTAGCACTGCAAAAAAAAAAAAAAAAAAAAAAAAAAAAATTAATCCTGAAGGACCTTTTACAGGAATATAAGAATACTGGTTTAAAATATGTTAACAGATAATAAAAAGTATAAAATTCATCTCAATAGAGCCTAAAACGGTATTTACGAAGTTTTAGGGCTCTTGTCCTATCAGGATCAGAAAAATCTTTAAAATACTAAGGATATGAAGGTGCACATTTGGAATAAAATATATAATGCTATTAAACAAATTAGTGTGAAATCAAAGTTGTTATATTAAAATTGGAGGGAAAACCCAAAGATGTCTGTTATCACTATTAATATTTACTTTTGCCTAGAAGTTCTACACAATGCAATTGAATGCCAAATTGAAATAAAAAACATAGTTAAGAGAAGAAGCAATTTATTTAAAAGAAGAAAAATAGCCAGGCGTGGTGGCGCACGCCAGTAATTGCAGCAGTTTGGGAGGCTGAGGCAGGATGATCATGAGTTCAAAGCCAGCCTTAGCAACTTAGCGAGGCCCTAAGCAACCCAGTGAGACCCTGTCTCTAAATTTAAAAAATACAAAAATAGGGCTGGGGATGTGACTCAGTGGTGGAGTGCCCCTGGGTTCAATCCCCAGTACCAAAAAAAAAAAAAGAAAGAAAGAAAAAGAAAAATGTTCAATATTGTTTTCTATATAAAAAAATCAGATAATCAATGGGAAAGAATTTCATTTGATAATCAGTAAAGTAACTGAATATAAGACAAATACCAAAAAATTGCTAGCTTATTTACTTGGTCTGAAACAAGGAGCTTTTCATAATTCAGAGGTGGAACCTTAAGAGAATATTATTATTGACAGTCGATTGGGCTTTTGTCTTCCCCACTCTGAAAAGTATCACACAATACCAGCCCACAGAGGCCTGGAGGGCTGAGTGCGCAGCTTTGCTTAAATTCACCTTAAAGGCGAGAGTCACTTAGATAGAGCAGGTGTGCAGATGTGGAGGTGGGGGGCACGTGTGGATAAAAAACATACCACACAGTCTTTGTGCTGTTTGAAGGGTTGCCTGAGAAAAGAATTGCCTAAGGAGTCAATGTTAATTGGTGCAGGTTGAATAATTTAAGACCTGTAAGTGTTCCTTTTTGAAAAAAGAAATCAAGAGTTTATTGATCCCTGGCAGGAGATGCATCACATGAGGCAATGGAACTGAACGGAAGGAAAGAGTGCAGGGAAGTGACACCCTGTTTCTAAGCAAAGGCAGTTAGGAGATTGTGAGTTTGATAGTCCTTATCTTTATAGGAGCAGGCATTGCAGATCAAGGAAGTAAAGAGAAGCACATACACCAGATGCAAAATTCCTTCACCTCCACCTCACACTTTCTCTCTTTTCAGTAAAAGAGAAAGGGCTTCTATCAGTGGGGTCAGCTTCCAGCTCAGTGGTTCAGATTTCGGGTAGCCTGTGGGCCTCTGTTGACCTCAGGTCAAGGTAAAGTTCTTCCAGTCTCTGGTAAAATGCAAAGAAATACAGTGTAGCCCAACACGGTGGCGCACACCTGTAGTCCCAGCAGCTCAGGAGCCTGAGGTAGGAGGATCGCTAGCAACTTAACAAGGCCTTAAGCAACTCAGCAAGATCCTCTCTCTAAATAAAATACAAAAAAGGGCTGGGAATGTAGCTCAGTGGTTAAGTGCCCCTGAGATTTAAAAAAAAAAAAAAGTATAGCATAGTGAGTTCCTGCGTGAGATCAGGAGATCAGGTTGCTAGCTATCTTCTCTTGGAATGGATAATCCTTGTTCCTGAGAGCACACCATATTACATTTTCACTATTATAATATACTTCTTTTTCTGTTTGTTGATTGCTTAATGAACTTATTTGCAGTAGTAGAATGCTGCTGTTCACTCTGCCTGATTCCACTTGTTCCTTTCCTTTGGGCAATCCTGTTTTTTTTGTGGTATTGGGGATTGAATCCAGAAGTACTCTATCACTGAGCTACATTCCCAGCCCTTTTTGTTTTTTATTTTTAAGCAAGAGCTCACAGTTACCAGTGCTGACCTCGAATTTGGTATCCTCCTGCCTAAGCCTCCCAAGTAGCTGAGATTACATGTATGTGCCACTGCATCTGACTCATGAATTCTTTTACTCAACATAAATTAACAATCTTCAGTGGAATTTAGTGGTACTTAGGCCAAAAACCAAAAGAGAAACTTGCCCTTGTCAGAACACACTTTGAGATTCATTAGTTCCTTAGATCTCAGTGTGGGTAAGTTTTAGATTCTTTCTTAAGAATCTTGTTTTAGAGTGGGTGAGAATAAATGAGTGATTTGGGAATTCTAAAGAGCAGAAATGATACAGAAAGATGAACAGGAGGCCACCAAATTCAACTTTGTCAATGTCCCAACTTTTCAGGCCTCTGAATGGATGTCAATTGACTTTTGTAAATTCATTTATCTCAATAGAAAAGGTAATTCTTAAATCACATACACTCTATAGTTGTTGACAGGATCTCAATCCAGAGAGAATTTGATATCGAATTCTTTGATGTTTAAACTTGGGGTGAGTACATAAAACTTATAAAAAGCCTCATGCAATTGGAGCTGATTTTCTTAGCCAGTGTCCATTTATCCACAGCCTCTCTGCAGCATTGGGTTATGTGTCTGGAGGGCTGGGGCTGAATTTTACACATCATATGATTCCTGGTATCCAGCATGGTGCCTACCTAGCACATTGCTAGTACAGAATAAATATTCATTATTTGATTAAGTGAAAAAATATTTCCTGATGTCCCAGAGGTCCAGTTCCATCGTATGGTGGGATCCCAAAAAGATAGCTGCTTTACAACCTTCTATGGAGACGAAGACTTTGGGAAATTGTTTCTTTTGATCCCAGTTTTCTGCCATGTCATTAAGAATTATGAGGGCAATGACAGAGGCACTAAACTCCTCCCCCTACTTCCCACTATTCCAGGCAGGTCTCTTGAATTCCCCAGCACACAGTCTTCGCGTGGCTGCACCTTTCAAAGACTTCTCAGAGCCCTCAAAATAGAACTTCACCCCCTTACCACATATGCAACCTTTCCTGCCAGCTTCTTTCTTGTGTGCAGCACTAGAATGTGATGAAAGGGACATTTGTCCCCCTTAGAAAGACAAAATCAAATACGCCATCGAGACCATGCTATTACCACTTTGCGTGTATGAATGTTAGCTTATTGAAAAGGACAGCAATGGGAAATGAAACAGTAGGATGCAGGAAACAAAGGCCATTTTACAGTACCCTTGGCCTGGGAAAAGAGCTACAATTATTACTGAGTCAGCCTTGAAGACCAGGCCTGCATTGTGCCTCCTCTGGGTTTCCCACTGGGCTGCCACTCAGACGGAGCATAATTGGAAGCTGACAACCCCGTTGCCAGGTCAAGTGAGCCTCCAAGGGCCATCTCCACTGAGAAACAGCTGTGGGAAAATGTGACTGCTCTCACCAGTATCAGCATCATCTTCATCAGTACATTGGGAGTTAAGCTCTAGAACTCTAAATCCCCTGCAAGGCTCTCAGCACTGAGGATTAGTTGCTGCTGGTGGGTTCATCAGGCAGCCCGAATGCAAAAGAGAGAACTCTATTGACTTATCATCCTTTCATGAATGTGTTGTTGTACCGGAGGACAATCTGATTCAAATTCCTTTACTATCATTGCCAATGCAATTTACAATTCAGAAATGTATTCAACTGGGATTACCCAGAAGAAAAGGGAGTAAAATTTGAAACTCCAAATGTAAATTGAATCACTGACTAGTTAATCTTTTTTAATTAATGACTCCAGTATAGTCACTGATTATTTCAAAATCCTAAATCCCAAGTCAGAGGTAATTACAATTTGGTAAAAGTCATTATCTGCTTTTGATTCCATTTGTCACCTTAACTGCTATTTGAAGCATTAAGATTCAGGTGTCATTAGGCTTAGCACCCCCCCCCCATTTTCTATTCCTTAGTTTCCTATCAATGACTTAATATTGTTTTAGCTTAGACTTATCTGACATTTTAGATAAACTTTTTTTTCTATTTTTGAGTGGTACTGAACATGAGACCCGGCTTATCCCACATGCTAGGCAAGTGCTCTGCCCCTGAGCTATATTCCTGGCTTCTTGATAATTTTAAAATTCTAAATAGTGTTAGGTTTACCAAAGAGTTACAAAGATGGCTTAGAAAGTTCCATATACTCCATGCCCCATTTCCCCTACTGTTAACATCTTACATTATCATGGTACATTTGTCACAGCTAACATTGGTGCATTGCAAAGAATCAACTATGTTCTTTGCTCACATTCCATTAGTTTTTTGCAACTTTTCTTTTTCCATTCCAAGATCTCATCTAAGCATCATGTCCTCCTTTGAGCTATGGGTATTTCTCAGTCTTTCCTTGCGTCTTAAGATCTTGATAACTTTGAAGAGTGCTGGTCAGGAATTTTGAAGAATCCCTTTCTTCTGTGGATTTGTCTGATGTTTGTGTCATGATACAACTGGGGTTATGTGTTCTTGTGAGGAAGACCTCCCACCATGTCAACAGTGTATGCTATCAGCATGACTTATCCTTTGATGTTGACCTTGATCACCCGACTGAGGTAGCGTTGCTCAGGCTTCTCCACCATTTAGTTGCTTTTTCTCTCCTTTTCAAATTCTGCTCTTTGGAAGTAAGTTGCAGAGACCATCCCAGATGAGGTCATGAGAGTGGGGGCCTTATGATGGCATTGGTGGCTTTATAAAAAGAGGAAGAGACATGAGCTGGCAAGCTTGCTTTGTTTCACCATGTGATGCCCTCTGCCATGTTACGATGCAGTAAGCTGGTACCATGCTCTCTGACTTCCAAGCCAACCTATGAGCTAAATAGATGTGTTTATTTTTTATTTTTATTTTTTGTGGTACTGGGGATTAAAGCCAGGGGCACTCTACTACTGAGCTACATCATCAACTCTCTATATTTTTATTTTGAGACAGGGTCTTGCTAATTTGCTGAGGCTGGACTCAAATTTGTGATCATCCTGCCTCAGCCTCCAGAGTTACTGGGATTATCGGCATGCACCACTGTGCTCAGCTAATTTCTGTTCTTTATAAATTACCAAGTCTGTGGTATTTTGTTTTAGCAGCATTAAACGACTAAAACAGCAACTCATCTACTATAAAAAAAATACAAAATGTCTGTGAAGTTTAGAGTGTAAGAGAGAAGTCAAGGTCCTCAGAGTGGAGAAATCCAAGGTGACTGACTGCAGGCAAGGTACCTGGTCCCTACAATGTTACCATCAATCCCTTGCCTTTCTGGCTAAGCCAACCATCTCCCTTTTGAGAGCAGAGTATATTCATCCCATTTCCTTGAGTCTGGACTGAACTTAGTGATTTACTAGACCTATAGTATATGACAGATGTGACATGCGGAACTTCCAGGTCCAGGTCACTAGGAACTTGATAGCTTCCTCAGGCCTTCCTGGGACACCAATTCAGAAATGTAAGCTGCCATGCATTTAGAGAATGCCTGAGCCCACCATGCTGCAGAAGCCCAAGTACAAGGAAAGGACCTGAGGGTCAGCTGCCAGGTACACAAGGTTAGGCAGGGGAGCTTGGGAAGGAAGAGGCCATTGTAGGAGTGGCTCCTCCAGCCCCAGCTTTTTGCTGATGCCCATGGGTCAGAGACAGTCTGCACATTGGATCCCTCCCGACTGTGAGCAAAATCAAACTGTGGTTTCCAGTGACCAAGTTTCAGGATAGTCTTGAAACTGTTAAGGAGAAACTATTCTGACATTTGTTAAAAATAGCAAGAAAACCTTTATTCAAAACTATTGGATTTGAGGTCAAGGGTTTTGAAATTGAGGAGAGAGATTGAACTCAATTTTGAACACAGCAGGGACAAGTGGGGATTTACAGCCAACCTGTAGGATGAATGGCAATTATCAAGAGAAACTTGGTTAGCTGACAAGGCTAACAAGGAGCTTGATTGTATATCAAAGATAGTAAATTCTCAAGTAGCTTAGAAGGGCAAGAATACAGCTAAGAGGAAGAGTGCACATTTAGCATGCATGAGGCCCTGGGTTTGATCTCCAGTGGGGGGGGGGGGGGGGGGGGGGGGGGGGAAGGGGAAGGGAAGGGGAAGGGAAGGGGAAGGGGAAGGGAAGGGAAGGGAAGGAAAGGGAAGGGAAGGAAAAGAGATAACTGGCAGGTCAATGATAGGGTCCAGGACAAAGCCTCCTTGATAAGAAGGCCTAGAGGAAGTCATTAAAATTCTGTCCAGGAGGAAGTCTTTGCGCTTACACAGCAATAGATAACCAGAAGACAGGCATGAAGGTGGCCAGCATGCATAGCAGTGGGTAGTCACAAACTCTGCCTCAGCCTGACGTCCCCTGACTAAGCAATTGCTGGAGGAATAAACTTCCTTCCTCTGGTCTTAGGAGGAATCTCTATTCAGAAATTATTTATAATTTCAATATAGTAATAACAACAATCACTTGTATAAGCTGTGTCTCAGCTGTGTGTGTGGTGCCTACTGAAAGGATGAGCCCAGTCTATAGAGGCATAGTAATAAAAACAGCATGGTCTTGTCACCCAACAGACATGTAGACCAATGGTACAGAATAGAAGACACAGAGACAAACCCACATAAATACTGTTATCTCATACTAGACAAAGGCACCAAAAACATTCATTGGAGAAAAGACAGCCTCTTCAACAAATGGCGCTGGGAAAACTGGAAACACATATATAGCAAAATGAAATTAAACTCCTATCTCTCACCCTGCACAAAAATCAACTCAAAATGGATCAAGGACTTAGGCACTAGAACAGAGGCCCTGCATCTAACAGAAGAAAAAGTAGTCCCAAATCTCCATCATGTCGGCTTAGGAACTGACTTTCTTAATACAACTCTCAAAGCACAAGAAGCAAAATCAAGAATGAATAAATGGGATGGATTAAAACTAAAAAGTTTCTCAGCAAAGGAAATAATAACATGAAGAGACAGCCTAGGAAATGGGAGAAAATCTTTACCACATGTACCTCAGATAGAGCATTAATCCCCAAGATATATAAAGAACTCAAAAAACTCAACACCAAAAAATCCCAAATAACCCAATCAATAAATGGGCTGAGGAACTGAACAGACTTCACAGAAGAAGAAATGCAATCTATCAACAAATATATGAAAAAATGTTCAACATCTTTAGCAATTAGAGAAATGCAAATCAAAACTACACTGAGATTCCATCTGACTCAAGTCAGAATAGCAATTATTAGGACTACAAGCAACAATAAATGTTGGCGAGGATGTGGGGAAAGAGGTGCACTCATACATTGCTGTTGGAATTGAAAATTGGTGTAACCACTCTGGAAAGCAGTGTGGAGATTCCTCAGAAAATCTGGAATGGAAGCACCATTTGACCCAGCTACCCCACATCTCGGTTTATACCCAAAGGTCTTAAAATCGACACACTACAGTGACAGTCACATCGATGTTCATAGCAGCTCAGTTCACAGTAGCTGCTATTAACCAAACCCAGGTGCCCTTCAACAGATAAATGGATAAAGAAATTGTGATATATAACACAATGGAATATTCCTCAGCCTCAAAGAAGAATGAAATTATGGCTTTTGCCAGTAAATGGATCCAACTAGAGAATATCATGCTAAACAAAATAAGCCAATCCAAAGGAACCAAAGGGCAAATGTTTTCTCTGATATTCAAATGCTAATTTACAATAAGGGTGGGGGCTCGGGAAGAATAGAGGTACTTTTGATTAGACAGAGGGGAGTGAAGGGAGAGGAGGGGGTATGGAGGTAGGAAGAATAGTAGAATGAATTGGATGTTATTACCCTATATGCAGAGATGATTACATGACTTGTATAGCTCTACATCATGTACAACCAGAAGAATGAGAAGTTATACTCCATTTATGTATGATGTGTCAAAATGCATTCTGTCATGTAAAACTAATTAGAACAATTTTTTTAAAAGAAAAAAAAAAAAAAAAGAATGAGCCCAGTGCTGTGAAAGTGGAGAGAGGGAGTGAGCCTTCCCACTGGCTGCTGAGGAAAGCTTCCTAGAAGGGCTGGTGTGTTAGTCAGTTTTCTGTCACTATAACAAATACCAAATATAAATCAACTTAAAAAGAGGAAAGGTTTATTTTTGCCTCATGGTTTCAGAGGTTTCAGTCCTTGGTCCTTTGGCCTCATTGCTTTGGACCTGTGGCAGCACAGTATATCCTGGCAGGAGTACATGGTAGAGGAGGCCTGGCCACTTCACAGTGGCCAGGAAATAAAGAGAGATACAAGGAGGGACTGGGGTCCCATCCCCTTCAAGGACACACTCCCAATGTCCTAACTTCCTCTCACTAGGACCCTACATTCTAAAGGTTCTTTTGCCTCCCAGTAGCACACAGGCTGGTGACCAAGCCTTTTGCACATGGGCCTGTGGGGGACATTTGAGACCCAAACAGGTGATATCTGGGATCTTCACTTTGCTGTGTTGTTCTGATGGCAAATCCGTGGTTCATCTCTCTCATGATTGAAAGAGACCACAAATGTGACCTGGGACTGGGCTCCCCACATCTGTTGCTTGTGTTGTGGCACCCTCTTTTACAAGATACTGCCCGCTGTAGATGTTATCTGCTATAATCAATCTCCCCAGCACAGTTGCTAAGACACAGATGCTCTTCTTTAAAGGGTCTTATGTATTTTCATCAATTCCAAATGTGACCCCTTGTGGCAGCCCTGGGGGAGTGCTGGCCCCTCAGCTGGGGTGTGCAGGGCACGAGATATGTCCTTGTAACTTGGGGAGGCCCCATGGATGGCAGAAGCTTAGCACTGGGGCAATAATGAGGAATCCTGCAGAGGGCACATCTTTGCCCCCCCAAATCTAGCCAGGCCCAGTCATTTATTTCTCAGCAAATCTGAAGTGACCCTGATCAGATCAGCCACTCTACTGTCATGGCCAGGGTGGGGGTGGGGTCTCTGGAAGACACCAGGGGAGATGGGGTACCCCAATACCACGTGCTGTCACAAGCCACTGCTATATTTTGAATCTGGAATGTCCTTAAGGCCTAAGTGTTGAAGACGGATTACCAGCCCATGGCCCTATTGGGAGGTGGTGGACCTTTCCCAGCTAGGGCCTAAGGGAGGAAGTTAGGTTGTGAGGGGTATGCCCTTGATGGGGATTTATTAGTACCCTTTCCCTACACTTTCTTTTTTGGGCTTCTACACCATCATGTGAGCAGCTCATTCTCATCATGCTCCTGCTGTGATGTTCTGCCTCGCCATGAGCCCAAAAGCAATAGGGCCAATAAACTATGGACTGAGTCTCTAAGCCCATGAACCAAAAATAACCCTTTCCTCCTTATAGGTTACTATCTCAGATATCTCATCACAGTCATGGAAAGCTGACTAATACATGCCCTCCATCTCACTTTTTCTGTCCTGGAAAAGGTCCAGAAGAAGGGACATCTCTGATAGACCTAGCATTTTAATTTAACTGAGCACATAACTAAAAGTCATGCTGAGGTGATTCCATCAGAATGAACTGACTAAACCCCAGTCAAGTTTGCTCTCTGCCTTTCCTCCCTGCAGTGCTGGGGGCTCCTGAGGACAAACAACTCAGATATGGAGAAAGCAGAGGCTTTTTCTCTGTTTATTTGGGGGAAATGATAAGTGTGGGAACTAACATCAATATGCTATGTTTTCCAAATTTATTTTTAATCCCATGTCCCATACTGAGGACATCAAAAATCATTTTCTAAGTTTCCATACACCCAGCTCTTTTTTATGTGCTGGCAGCATAGCTGGACTTCTGCACTTCTGAGTTATAAATGTCATATTTAATCATCTCTCCCACAAAAGGGACTCTCTGTTGGTTTCAAGATAATCACAGGATTATGTGATGAATGGAGCCCAGAGCTGCAGACCCCCTTGCTGTGGCACCGGGACTGCGGCTGGCCTAATGAGCTCCATGGTATATTTATGACCATCATGTTTCACTTTCAGCCAAAAACCTGGAATACTTCATAAATATTATTTTATATCAAAATTTTCAGAATAACTCTTCCAGAAACATTTTATCAGAAATATTTTATCTCCAAAATTGCTCTCAGGAAGTCAGAGCGATATGTGCCATCACATAGGACACATGCGTCTCACAGGCTTGATGTGCAGCCAAGACTCCATTGAGAGTCGCCATGGACAGGAAGTGGGCTGCTGCTCTCCTTCATTGTGCATGGGAGAGAGGAAGTCAGAGAGTCTGAAATTCACATAAGATCTTTGGATAAGACCAATTCTCCCTCCTGCTCTAAGGGCACACAGTGAATCAACTGACAGTCATGTCAAGGAGAAAAACGGAACACTTTCCTCCTAAAGGGAATAATTAACATCTTACAGTTGGGTAGAGTTTTCTGGCTTACAGACCCCCTCACAAACCTTCTCATTTAACCCTTATAATAGCCCAGGGAGGAGCATGCTTGTGCCTGGGGACCAAATGCAGAAGGAAAGCCTGGGAAGTGCTGAGGATTTGGGCCAAGGTTCTATGGCCATACATGGGATCCAGGGCTGTAAATGCTTCTTGTCTCTCCTGAGAGATTTC
This sequence comes from Glaucomys volans, assembly GCA_020662805.1. Lineage (NCBI taxonomy): Eukaryota > Metazoa > Chordata > Mammalia > Rodentia > Sciuridae > Glaucomys > Glaucomys volans. Next base: position 513,216 of record JAJEJO010000120.1, read on the forward strand.
TGGGCAAAACGAAGCCCCAACTTCATTTGTGTACCACCTCAAATTTTATAAGGGATTGTTCTATTTATCATCTCATTTAATCCTCACTTTAATACTATAGATGGTGTACAGCAGGGAGTATAGTAATAGTCCCCTATTATCCATGATTTCACTTTCCGTAGTTGACTGAGGTCTGAAAATACTAAATGGAAAATTCCAGAAATAAACAAAAGTTGAAAGTTATTACAGTATATTGTCATAATTATTCCCTTTTATTGTAAGTTGTTAATTTCTTACTGTACCTAATTTATAAATTAAACTTTATTGTATGTATGTACAGGAAAAAACATTATGTATAGGGTTCAGTACTATTTGTAGCTTCAGGCATCCAAGGGGGGAGGGTCTTGGAATGTATCCCCTACAGATAAAGGTACTATCTGTGTTAGCATTTAACAGTTAAGGAGTCAGAAACTCAGAGAGCTGAGACAACATTCCCAACGTGCAGCCACAGAGCTGGTGCTAACGTGGGATCCTGTATGGCACTAATTTCTGGAGAAAGTGAAGCACCACCTGGTCACAGGAGAGGCTGGACTAGGGGCTCTGCTGGCACCTCACACCCAGTCACCACATGGCTGAGGAAATCCTGGGGTGTGAAAGCAAACCTCTGGCTGCTTTCTTTTCTCCTTCCAGATCACAACATGTGGGACTTTAAGCATGGGCTTAAAGGACACATCAATCTGGTGAGAATCTTAACCTTCCCCTGAGGACCTGACATTAACAGGGTGACTTCCCATGGATGTTTACTAACTGCTCCCCCACCTCAGTTTCCTGCTCTGTACAATGAAGATAGTAAAGAAGCAAATAAACTTGAGCATGCGCATGCTCACACCCAGCTCTAGGGCTGGGAGCATTTGGTGAACAGTCAGCTCAAACCCAGTGAAGGCTTTTCCCTGGCTAGGAATTTGTATGCACTGTGAACCTCAATCCTGACAACCAACCGCCTTCTGCAACAGGTATTAGATTCTTTTTTTTTTTTTTTTTTTTTTTGGTATGAGGGAATGAACATCCCCAGCATCAACATCCCCAGCCCTTTTTATTTTTTGAGACAGGATTGCGCTTAGTTGCTTAGGGCCTTGCTAATTGCTGGGGCTGTTTTTGAACTTGTGATCCTCCTGCCTCAGCCTCCCAAGCTTCTGGGATTACAGGCGTGCACTGCTGCTCTGCCTGGAGTCTTGCTTTATGAAGGAGGGAGCTGGGGTTGAGGGGAGGGAAAGTCCCTGGCTGAGGTGGTCCATGGTCAGCACAGCAGAGGACACTGATGCCAGAGCTTCCAATCCACCTGTTCTGCTTCTCCTGGTGCCTGGCCCCTGGTGAGGGATCGGGAGGTAGTTTCTCCTGTCTCTGTAGCCCTTACCCTTTGCACTGAATCAGGAGATTCTGATTGTCCTTGGCCAGCCCACGTGGGATGTGGCCTCTCAACAAAAAAAGAAAAAACAAAGCAAAAACAAAAACCAGGGTCCAATAGGTCTGGCTTTCAGTCTCTGTCAGAAGATCTGTCAGTACGTGGAATGCGTGATCTTATAGAAATGGATTATTTAAGAAACTTAACACAATGCCACGCCCTAGAGCTCTTTTCTGGTGTGGGGCCTTTGAGAAATTCATTTTTAATGAAACAGACTAATGTTAAAATGCTGTTAAGATGGTAAAACCAATGCAACTTTGTGAGATAGATTCCTAAAATGACTATTTCTCTGTAGGAATGCAGTGTAATAAAATGAGTCATCTGTTGAAGGATGTTTATCATGAGTTCTTCCTGCCTTCCCTGTGATACCAGTGAGTAGGTCAGTGAGTAGGAAAGAGGCCCCAACTTAGAATGAGGAGCTTTGCCTCTCTTCCCAGGCCATTCCTCTTGTCCTCCTTTCCTGCTTCCCTCCTCCCTTCCTGCCTGCTTTCCTCTCTGCCTTCCTTCTTTTGCTCCTTTTTCTTCAGTCTTCCTTCCTTCCCCTATCCCGGCAGATGGGCCAGGGTCTTGAGACACCCGTCTGCCTAAAGCACTTAGTCTTAGAGGTGGCTGATGCAGGGAAAAGGGGCCAGGATAACCACCGGTGGGTGAGCTGAGGCCATGTGGTTGGTAGTCTTGCTTCCAACATTACTGAGTCCCTCCTGGGACCAAGCTCTCAGGACCATGCACTGAGTGGCAGTGCTGTGAGCCAAAACAAAAGGTTTTTTGTTTGATTGCTTTGTGGTGCTGGGGATGGAACACAGGACCTTGCCAATGCTAAGCAGCATTCTAACATGGAGCTAAGCCTGGTAAGAGCTCTTTTTAAGAATCAGTAGGAATATCTGTTTGGTGGACTGAGGGTGCTTTTCCCCCAACTCGTTATCCAGAAATTTGATGATCCCCAAGTGCACACATGGCTGAGGACCTATTTGGGGTGCTCATGGGCATCAATAGAGCTTCCAGAAAGGTAGAGGGGACTGCTGTCCCTGCTTTTTCCACCTAACAGAACTATCTGGTGTCAACATAAAGAATATAAAGGCAAACAAGAGGCCCATCACCTGCCTTTCACCTACCCATCACCCACCGACCAAGGTTCATCTGCTGATTGTCCGCCAGTAGCCTGCAAAGCCTGCAGACTGTCAGTGGATTGCCAGCTGCCTGCTTTGCCTGGAAGTCCACTGTCACAGTACCCGCAGGTTTGATTACATGTGGCTGCCACCACTTTGGGAAAAAAAGCAAGGAGCTACAGGACTGCCGTCCTGACAGCACCCCACCTCCAGGGACCCAGCCTGACCAACTGCACCCCACACAGACTCAGTGCCCATGCCCTGCACTGCATCTCCCCATTTGCTAACATGTTTGGAAGTCAGTGCAGCCATCATGGATTATCCGAGAAGGAGAAACTGTCATTAGGTGGGATAAATCCCATCCTGAGACCCCTGCTGGAGACTGGAAGCTCATTGTCAGGTACCTCTCATGCCTCAGGCTATTGAAGACTGGGAGGTTTGAATAGTATATGACTATTATAGTGTAGATTTTTTTTTCTCCTTGTGAAAGCTTTTAAATTTTTATTTCTTTACTTTTGCTCTCTACTTTCCTTTTGTTTACCTGTTTCTTCAAGGGCTTTTTCTCACTTTTCTCATGCTAACAACCAACTTCTTTTGATTACACTTTCACTCTTCCTATGATCTAGAACTTCTTCATACTCTTTTCTTACACTGCTCACAACTACATCCTACACCCCTCCCCATCCTCTTTGTCCTCCATTAGAAACTATACTCCTCTTTGCAAATCTGTTTGTTATACTGTAGATAATAATTGAATTCATCTTCTCTGTTTATTATGACAATATTGTAACAATATTGTAACAAAAAGACTATTATAACAATAATCTTCATAGGGGCTATTTGGTTTACAGCTGCATATTATCTAGACTGGGTGTTGCTAATATTGATCCCCATCTTAAAGAAGAGGTTTTGGAAAACTATAGGGTCACTATAAGCCTATAGGGAAGAAACTACAATACTCTAAATCTGCATTGCTAGAGGGGAAGATACATGAACAACATGAAAAAACAAGGGAGGAAAGTGTTCCAAACAAACCAAGATCCTACACTAATGACAGCATGGTAGAAGAAATACCAGAAAAGGAGTTCAGAATATACATGATTAAAATGATCAGAGAAGCAAACTATGAGTTAAGAGAGCAAATGCAGGCAATGATTGACCATTCCAATAAGCAGCTGAAAGAGCAACTATAGGAGACAAAAGATCACCTCAACAAAAAGATAGAGATTCTGAAAAAGAACCAAACAGAAATCCTTGAAATGAAGGAAATAATAAACCAAATAAAAAACTCAATGGAAAGCATCACCAATACAGACTAGATCACTTGGAAGACAGAACCTCAGACAATGAAGACAAAATG
>JAJEJO010000120.1:526173-560738 GCA_020662805.1 Glaucomys volans
TGCGCCACCATGCCCGGCTGGAAAGACACTTTAACTTAAAAAAAAATTTTTTTAATTATTTTGGAATATTCCACATATGCACAAAAGTAGGACAATGCCCCATTCGCTCACCCTCTACTTCAACAGTTACTGGTATTCTGCCTTTTATACTATATCTGTTCCTCCCCAATACTATTTTTACCAGAGTATTTTAGAGCAGACCTTAGACATTGTAAAATTCATTTATTGGTATGAACTTTATTCGTGTCTCTAACAGATGAGAACCCTTAAAAGCAAACAAACAAAAATCCACAATGCCCTTATCATGTCCAAACAAACTAACACTATTCCTATAATATCTACTATCTAATAAGTAGTCCATGTTCTATTTTTCCTCTTTGACTTAAAAATGAATTTTTCAGGCATTCTTTCAAATTGAGATCAACGCAGATCCTGCCTTCCATTTGTGTCACAGGTCTCTCGTAGCTCTTCGTTTTTCTCCTGATGGTTTTTAACAGACATTGATAATTTCTGTCACGCTCCACTATTTCATCAGGGATTGTGAAATTTTTCTAGCAACATAATTACTTCACTATTAATTATCTGGATTCTTCTGGATTATCTGTATTCAATGGTAGAATTTTTCCCCTTGACATATTCAATTTCAGAATAACATTTTGATGTCCTAGCAACTAGTAAGTTTGGGTAAGTTTTCGTTTGGTTGATCTTGTTTGTTCTGGTTAGCATTATTATAAAATCCTTGAGTTTTCATATGTTTGATTGCCATCAGTCTTCTTTTTATGACGCTCAAATTATCCTATCTTGGGCACCCCAGTTCACCTTCAGGGTGCTTCATTTGAGAAGTACCCTGGTCTGACAACTTCCCCGCCTTCTTATCCATTTATACATTTCCTGTCCCAAATAAGATGTCAGTCATTTCTCCAAGGAGTGCTGGTTCCTCTTAGAGGAAAATGGTATTTAAAGGCCAAATCTGTATGGAGAACGTTTCACTTTAAATGAATTTGGAGCTTTGAATATTATGTGAAATTGGACATTTTTAATTACAGAAATGGTACTGTACTAAAATTGATGGAAACACTTCTATTTTCTGAGGCTGATGAGAGTCATGGGACCTGCCCTAACTCCCACATCTAGCTCTGGGCAAGTGAATTAAATTGTAGCCTCAGGTTTTCTCATTTGTAAATGAGAATAGCGACACCAGCCTTGAAGGGCTATATGATGAGAATGTGGTAAGAGAGCTCACATATGGAAATATTCTGACACATATTCACTCAGTGGGGTAGTAGGGATAGTTATCATCTCTGAGATGCAGTGGGGAGGCCGACCATGCTGGGGTACCAAGGTCTGAGGTACAGGCCAGGGGGTTCAAAAAACGATGGCCAGATGGGGGCACAAACCATTTCACAGCTGACCTAGGGCTGGCCGTGTACATGTGCTGATGTGTGGAAACACATATATGTATGCACAAATACACAGTTCTGTAGCAGCACACCCACGCTGCCGGGTGGACAGTTGTATGAGATAGCTCATCAAGCATTCAGATGAGTGGGCTGGTCATTAATGGTAATTGCAGTGATCACACACAAACACAGCATTGGAGCTGCTACTATTGTCCTGAGAAGTCCTGGTTAGCAACCAGTCCTTTGAAATAATGAATACATGATTGCAATCGGTAGTGCAAAAAAAGAAAGAAATGTCACATGTCTGGACTCATTTAGAAGTTTGAGATTTAACTCACTGCTTCCTATGTCTGTTGCACGTGGGTGGTCAGATGACCTACAAGAAATAGGGCTTCACATAACAAATAAAATTCCTGGCTTTTATTAAGGGTTTTTACTGGGCATGCAGTGTAGTTGTGAATACCAAGAATGTTTTCACGTGGAGAACTACATTTAAAAGGAGCATGGCTATGAGGGAGAAACAGTTTTGATTGGGGTTCACTGAGATTTGTGGTTGTTTGTTACCAAGCACTATTGCAGCAAAGCTCACTGATACATGATGGTGTTGCAGAACAGTGCCTGGCAGTTAACAGTGAGAAAACAAGTACTGTTATTGTTAACCTAGGTAAATAACACAGAGTATTCTCCTAAGCTAATGAATTTATTTGGAAGTGAACATTTCAATACAAATATTCATGCCATAAGAAATTATATGTATATTTAGGGAGGCAAAGGGAGATAAGAGGTTTTAAAGGTTAAATGAGGAGGGTTATACCAGTTGTTTTGAAATAATTTCCCTTGGCTGTAGGGGTCAATAATAAGGGTGCATCTTTCCAAGGTTGAGTGGGCAGATGTCCCGGAAGAAGCACTTTTTGTTTAAGGTTATAGTGGCCATTGTGCAAGGTTGTGGTTCTGGCAGGGTCTCTTGTGATGGTTCTTATTATGAGATATTCATGCATTAAAATGAGTTCCCCCCATTCGAGACCTCCCAGCTTTATTGTTTTTTGTTAGGGTGTCACACAGTGACTCCATTTGGATTCTGACAACTTTCCCATCCTTTAGTTAACAACAACAACAACACAGAGTGGATGCCAAACTATACTTTCTTGACCCTCACAATTTTTACATTTTAACAGATATGCAAAAATTTCCTTCCTCCCTCCCTCCCTTTCTCTCTCTTTTTCCTCCCTCTCTTTCTCCTCCCCTTCCCTTCCTTCCTTCTTTCTCCTAAACTCTCTTCACTTTAAAAAATTATTTTCTGGCTGGAGATATAGCTCAGTTGGTAGAGGGCTTGCCTCGCAAGCACAGGCCCTGGGTTTGATCCCCAGCACTGAAAAAAAAAAAATTATCTTCTTTTCCGTATAGGTCCTCTGAGCACATTGGATGAGAGGTGAATGCAGAATGCTAAGGGCAGCAGGAATGGGCTGGGTTGCTGAAGTCTAGACAGCAGCTCTCAGCTTCTCATCCCAGACAGAACATCTACATCTTTACACATTTCTCTACATGTATTGCTATCTCCCATCAGGACTATATTCACTCCTGCATATAGATACAGATATTTATTTATTTTAAGAAGCTGGCTCACATGACTGTGGGGGCTGGCAAAGCACAAAATTCGCCAGGTAGGCAGACAGGCTGAAGACCCAGGCAAGAGTTGATGTTGTAGCTTGCTATGATTTGGATATGAGGTCTCCCCCAAGGACTCCTGTTAATGCTGGAATATTCCAAAGTAAGAATAATTAGATTATGAGAGCTATAACCTAATTTGCCCATCTTAGCTTGAATGGTCTGACTGGGTGGTCCCTGTAGGCAAGTGGGTCACTGGGGGCATGCCCTAGAAGGGTTGTTTCTCCCTGAAGTCCCTTCCTTCTTTCTCTCTTCCTCTCTTTCTCTCTCTCTCTCTCTCTCTCTCTCTCTCTCTCTCTCTCTCTCTCTCCCCTTCCTGACCCTGCCACAAATTGAGCAGTTTTCCTCTGTTGGGCCCTGCCACCATGATGTGCAGCCTTACCTTGAGCCCAGAGCAAGTTGGCCATCTATGGACTGAGACCTCTGAAACTGTGAGCCCCAAATAAACTTCTCCTTCTCTAGGTTGTTGTTATTGAATATTTTGGTCACAGACATGAAAAGTTGACAAAAATAGCTCAACTATGAAAGCAGATTGCTGGCAGAACTCCCTCCTCCTCAGGGAACCTCCGTGTTTCTCCTAAGGCCCTCCACTGATTAGATGAGGCCCAGCCACACCGTGAAGAATAATCTACTTCATCAAAATCTACTAATTAAATGTTAATCTCATCTATAAGATGAGCAACGTTCAGACCGGCATTTGACAAAACTCAGTAGTCCCCCTTTATATATAGGGAGGATATGTTGTTCCAAGACCCTCAGTAGAAATCTGAAATTGTGGATAGTACCAAGTCTTACAGATACACTATGTCTTTCCCTGTACATACTTATGATAAAGTTTAACTCATAAACTAGGCACAGTAAGGGATTAATAACAATAAAAACAAATAATACAGGGCAGTTATGCAGTATACATACACTGTAATAAAATTACCAGTATCACTTGTGCTATGGAACCATTATTAAGTAAAATAAGGGTTACTTGTACACAAGCCCTATGATAATATGACAGCTGATCTGCTAACAGATAGCTACTAAGTGACTAGCAGGAAGGTAGAATATATAGTGTGGACACACTGGACACAGGACTGATTCACATCTCAGGCAGATTAGAACAAGAAATTGGAAGATTTCATCACACTACTCAGAATGGTGTACAGTTTAAAACTTAGGATTTAAACTGGGAATTTCCTTTTAATATTTGTGGACCGTGGTCAATGGAGGATAACTGAAACCATGGAAAGTGACCTCTTGGATAAGGGGGATGACTGTGTCTGTGTTCTGTGTTCTGACATATATTATATATACCCCCACAAGGCCTCCCCCTAACAAGGAGGCAGCCAACAGACTGAAAGCAGTGGTCTCCATAGCAAAGATCACTGCACTGCCTGGGAACTCCTGGAAGAAATACTAGCCCAGTGTTTTAGTCAACTTTTTCACTTCCATGACAAAAAAGACTTGACAAGAACAATTTTAAGAGGAAAAAGTTCATTTTGGTCATAGTTTCAGAGGTTTGACCCATAGATGGCCAACTCCATTCCTTAGAGCCTGATGTGAGGCAGAACATCATGGTGGAAGTGTGGTGGAGGAAAGTGGCTGGGAACATGGCACCAGGAGGCAGAGACAGAGAGAGAGAGAGAGAGAGAGAGAGAGAGAGAGAGATTCCCATCACAAACAAAATGTAAACCCCAAGGGCCCACCCCATTGACCCTCTTCCTCCAGCCATACCCTACCTGCTTACAATCACCACCTAGTTAATCCCTATCAGGGGATTAATGCACTGATTAGGTTAAACATCTTATAACCAATCATTTCATATCTAACTCTTGCATTTTTTCTCACACATGAGCTTTTGGGGATCACCTGATATCTAAACCATAACACTCAGTGCTTCTCAGAGCTGAAGACAGTCTGAGCTGGTGATTAACTGGTATTCACGTGAGGTGGAATTCTCAGTCACCTGAAGAAGCAGGTAAAATCAGCCTCCCAGTCCGGCTGGAAGGAAGTCGGGTGTTCACTATGACTAAGATTCTTCTGCACTGGAGTCTGCGAAGAACACCCAGTCGGTGAACTCTCCTCCAGTCCTTAAAGTTGCCACTGACCTGAACACAAGTGCATGAGGAGACAAGAGGAAGGGATGGTGAAGAAATACAGGGTGCTGGAAAGGGGAAGGATTGGTTGCTCTTCTCCCCAGGGTAGCAAGTTTGAGGACAGGACTATTGCACACTGAGGTGGATTAAGGAGGGCCACAGATTCTTTGCTACTCCTCACTGAGAAGTGAAGGCAAGTTCCCTTCCCCTTGATTCTGCCATGGTCTTGTGACTTGATTGGCTGATAGAATGTGGCCAGAGTTATCACTGCGCCAGTTCTTGGGAAAGTCCGTAAACTACATATAGATGCTTTTGGAACATGGCCGCCATACTGTAAGAAAGTTCAAGGCAAGAAATGTGATGGGCCTCCCAGGCTGGCCCAGGGCCCAGATGGATGCATCTGTGTAAGCCAACTATGGTAGGACCAGAAGACAAGTTGCCCTGTCAGGCTACAGCACCATGAGAAATAATAAAGTATTGTTTTAGGCAACTATGTTTTGTGTGATTCGTTGTGCAGCAATAGATCTTTGAAGCAGGAAGTCAGAGTGCAGAATGACCAGTGGCCGTATTAAAGATATTTATCCAGGAAAACATTCTGCCTTCATAAGACAAAGGGCAGTAATGTTTTAATGGAAAGAAATGATGCATTTGTGGTTTGCTTTGATATAAACTGTGCAAAGAATGAGAGAGGACAGACTGATTGGATAAACAGATTGATTTGGTGGCCCCCAAATTTCTGGATGCTGGACAGAATCTCATCTTTGCCTTAGCTGCCTGAAATTTTCTGATTGGAGTCTTGGAAAGCACTCCTGGAGTTGTAGCTTTCAGACCTGCTGATGGAGGACTGTTTGTCATGTGAGAGGCATGAGTAACTTTGGTGGCAGCCTGTGGGGAAAGCTGAAATGAAAGCAGAGCTCACCAAGCCCCAGGGGCCTGTGAGTAGTGGGAGCAGAGAGCTTTGATGAACTAGGGAGGGATGAAAACAAAGACGTTGTGATTGAATTTCATGCTCCTGGTGGGTTATGACTTTGGAAGTCTGGAGCCCAGGTACAAAGAACTGGGGAGGAGAGTAAACCAGCACGTGGATCACTCAATAAGAGTGACAGACAATAAGCTGCTTCCCCGAGGAAAACCCAGGCCTTCCTGACTGCCTTTCACCAGGATGAAGTTCAGATTAAGAGTGATGAAGGCAGAAAGGAAGCAGGTGAACTTACTAACCATCTACAGTGAGAAGCGACACCTGTTTCTGTTGTCCCAAAATAAGAAATGCCCAGAAAGCTCACAAGTACCAGAGTCTAAGGAAGCATTTTGTGAAAGACCCTTCCAGTGAGGGCTGGAAACGCTGTGAGTCATGAGGCTCTGCAGAGTTGGGACCTGCTTCCTCGAGGACTGAGCAGACAGCAAGGGCAGAATATGAATCCTGCTGAATATCTTAACCACCTTCTCTGCAGAGATATGAGGGACAGGTGACAATGGTGGTTTGGGGAAAAGTTGTGTTGGTGCCCTGGTGAGCTGGGGACACCAACACAGGTTGTTAGGATATTATAATTTTATCTTATTAGATTTTAATTTTTAAATGTCTAAAATGTAATTTTATTTTAAAATACTAAATTTAACATTTTCATTTTCTTTTTTGGTAATACTGCCTAAACAGAAATTATTAATTTTTATGTAATTGAACTTATGAATCTTTTCCTTTCCTCTATACATGTTTTAATTGACTTTATTTTTTTAAAGCGGTTTTAGGCTCACAGAAAAATTGAGAAGGTACAGAGTTCTCCACCTACCCACAGCCTCCCTCATTCCCAATACCCCTCTCCTGAGGGGTACATTAATCATGATCGATGAACCAACATTGACACATTGTCATCACCCAGAATCAATAGTTTAAGGTTCGCTTTTGATTGTGGACATTCTATGTGTTTGGAAAAATGTATAATGACATGTATCTATCATCATGTATGAATACTATTACATGCAGTGTCATACGGAATAGTTTCACTGCCCCCCAAAATTCTCAGCCCTCCCTTTGTTCATCCTTCCCCCACTCCAGCCTCTGGCAACTACGGATCTTTTTTATTGTCTCCATAATTTTGAATTTTCCAGAATGTCATACAGCCTGTTCAGATTGGCTCCTTTCACTTAGCAATATGGATTTAAGAGTCCTCCATGCCTTTTTATGGCGTGAGAGCTCATTTCTTGTTATCCCTGAATAGTATTCCACTGTCTGAATGTGCTGCACTTTATTATCCAGTCATCTACCAAAAACATCTTGGTTGTCTCCAAGTTTGGGAAATTATGAGTAAAGCTTTCATAAATATTTGTATGCAGGTTTTTGTGTGGATGTGAGTTTTTAGCTCTGGGTAAATAACCAAGGAGTGCAATTGCTGGACCATATGGTAAGAGTACGTTTAGTTTTGTAAGATTGTCACCCAAAGTAGCTGTACTATTTTGGATTCTCACCAGCAGTGTATGAGAGTTCCTGTTGCTCTACTTCCTTATTAGCACTTGAGATTATCAACATTCCTTATTAGCACTCGAGATTATCAACATTCTTGATTTTGACCATTCTAATAAATATGTAGTGATATCTTATTGTTGTTTTAATTGGCATTTCCCTAATGACATACACTGTACAACAACTTTTCTTATGATTATTTGCCATCCATATGTCTTCTTTGGTGAGGTCTATTAAGGTCTTTGGGACATTTTTAAAAATTGACTTGTTTGAGCTTTAAGGGATTTTTGTGTTTGGGACAATGGTTCTTTATTGAATATGTCTTTTGCTGTGTGTGTGTGTGTATGTGTTTTGAAGATCAAAACACTCATGCTAGAAAAGTGCTCTACCACTGAGCTATAGTCATAGCTTTTTGCAAATATTTTCTGTGGCTTGACTTGTAATTATTAAGTCCAACTTAATAATTCTTTCTGTCATGAATTAGGTCTTTGGAATTGTACCTTTAAAGTCATAATCATAGTCAAGGTTATCTAGATTTTCTCCTTTGTTATTTCCTAGGAGTTTTACATTGAGATCTGTGATCCATTTAAGTTTTATTTTTCTTGTTTTCTTATTTTTAAAAATTGGTGCATTATAGTTGTACATTCTGATGGGATTTGTTGTTAACATATTTGTATATGCACACAATATACAATATAATTTGGGCAATATCAAAATATCACTCCCCAGCACTTTACCCCTCCCTCCCCACTTCCTACTGGTCCCTTTGCTAATCTCCCATCGATTTTCATGAGTTGAATTATTTTTTGCGAAAGGTATAAAGTCTGTGTCTAAATTTTTTTTTATTTTGCAAGTGCATGTCCACTTGCTCCAGCCCCAGTTGATAAAAAGACTATCTTTGTTTCATTGTACTGCCTTTCCTCTTGTCAAAGCTCAGTTGCTGTATTTATGTGGCTCTATTTCTGGCCTCTCTTCTCTACTCTACTGGTGTAGATGTCTGTTCTTTGCCAACCAACCACAATTTTAGCTCTCTTGTGAGTCTTGCTGTTGTGGAGTGTCAGTCCTCCAACTGAGTAGAGGAAACAGAAGAGTATGAGGCTGGCATTTATGGAGGTGCCATGATGGCAGAATGTGGTGCAAGAATTTGAGTTCCATGGTAGGAAGTGTTCAGTTGTCACTGGCAGTGGGAAGGGCTCTGGTTGTGGGATGGCCCCTGGCCTTTCCACTTCCGGGACCCTAGCTGAAGAGTTGCTCTTGCTGACCCTCTGATACACACAAATGCCTTCTAGGTAGAAACACTACGACTATTCTCCTTTCTCTGTCCTTCCTTGGGTAGACCGACAAGAAATGTGGGTAATAGAGACTGTGAGGGTCCTGACAGAAGGCAGGCTAGATACTACTGGGAACAAGATCTTGGGAAAAGATGGAGTCATATTGTAGGTCATGGGGGAGAGAGAGGAAGGTAAATCCTACCAGGGACATCCCCACTTTCCTGCAGCCTGGCCCTGCTTCAACTAGAGCCCATCTTTCCACAGGGAGAGAAGTTACAACACCCCACCTACCCGCAAGCCCCACTATCCTTTATAGCCACCTCCAGCGCACTCACCTTTCTTGGCCCTCAAGGTCAAATTGCTCCATACCTAGCTCTCCCCTTAAAAATGACATCCCTTTCTGTCTTTACCAAGCACCTCCTTTTCCCTTCCTCAGTTTCTCTTTTCCTATGGCACAACTGACATGCCATGTCCTCCTTTGCTATTGCCCATCTCCTCGATCAGAATAGAAGCTCCACAGAGGCAGGGAGACTTGGGGTCTTCTTGTTGTTGCTCCATCCCCAGCACCCACAACAGTGCCATGCTCTGAATAGCTCTCAACAAGTATATTAGTCCTTTGTATGTGTTCTACATCCATAGATTCAATCAACTGCAGATAAGAAATATTTTTTAAAAATTGCATCTGTACTGAACATATACAGAATTTTTCTTGCCATTATTCTCTAAACAATACAATATAAAAGCTGCTTACATAGCATTAGGTATTATAAGAGCCGGGCGTGGTGGCGTGCCAGGCGTGGTGGCGCACGCCTGTAATCCAAGCGACTTGGGAGGCTGAGTCAGGAGGATCGCGAGTTCAAAGCCAGCCTCAGCAACTTAGCGAGGCCCTAAGTAACTCAGTGAGACCCTGTCTCTAAAATAAAAATACAAAATAGGACTGGGGATGTGACTCAGTGGCCGAGTGTCTCTGAATTCAATCCCTGGTTCCAAAAAAAAAAAAATTAATAAATAAATAAAAATAAGTCATCTAGAGATTATTTAGCATCTATGGGATGATGTGTGTAGGTTATATGTGAATAATAAGTCATTTTATAAAGGACTTCAGCATCCACAGATTTTGGTGTCTAAAAAGGGTCCTGGAACCAATCCCCCCACATACCGTAAGATGACTGTATTTGTTGACTGAATAAAAGAGTGAATGTGGATACCTCTATTGTCAGTTTAGTTTGCCTTGTATGAATTTTTTAAAAAATTATATGCATTTGCTTTATCAGATTGCACAATTTAAGCGTGGAGATCCCACTTATATAAACTATATACATTCATGTGTTCATACGTTCATCAAGCACTTATTGAGTGACTACTTTGTGCTTGCCGGGGACTGTGCAAGGCATAAGTGATACAGGCAGATCCGATCTCTCTTCTGAAATTGTCAGTTTAGTCACGAGTACAGATGACTAAATAGGGAATAAAAATGAAATGGAATGCTCTTTTTACTAGGAGATTCCTTGTAAATTGCTGGGAGATTCCTATGTTAATTCCACACGAGTAACACCATAGTGTCTGAAATTGTTTTTTGTTTTTTTTAGTTAAATATCTCTTCAATGTGAGCTCTGATGCTGATGTCATATTCCTTCTGAGGGATTGTAGGGAACTTAAATTCATGGTTGTTTTTGCAATTGTTCCCATTTCAACTTTGAAATCAGCACAGAAGTAAAAGATGTTATTCTAGGAATACATTTGAATCGAGCTAAGATATACTTAAATCAGCTTTAGGGTTTATGTGACAGGCATCTGTTGTCTCCCAAAGACCCCGTTCTGTGTTAACAGCTGGGCTAGCAAGTACTTGCTGGCCAATGATGCTGATGAGAGTGAAGTGTCTCTCTTTGAACTCAAACCCAGTTCATCGATCCAAATGCTTTCTCCTCTTCTCTCCCTAGAATCTGCTCTATTGAGGGATTCAAACCTCAAATGAAAAGCTTCCCATCTGGACTATTGTGACGATGGTGGTAAACAGCACACAGAGCGCAGCATTGTTGCAGCTCAGCTGACGCACCTCCCTCCTGCACCGGGGCCCCGCCCGGCCCCCAGCAGCACATCTGCGGTGGACAATGAGTCTCATTTCACGTTTTGGCTCTGCCATGGGCACCATCATGAGTGCTGAGCATGTGCCCAAAGGATTATAAACAAGGGACCTGTTCAAGAACAAATATCAAAATAAAAACAATGTTTCTCTTTCTCTGTTTTTTTCTGGTTCCTCCAGATTCCTTCACAAGGCTTCATGAAAACCCTCCAGTTCCATCCACCATAGTGTCTTCCACCTCAGTGTGAGAAGGCTTCTCTGGAGAGGGGCAGTAGTGTCTGTCTTGGAAGAAAATGATCCCCCTCCAGAACGTCTGACCTAGTGAACTTTGACCACCTAGCCCAGGAGTGGAATAGCAGGATGTAGGGAGGGAGATGGCCCAAGACTTGTAGGACTTTGCTGTTGGATCACTACATTTGGAGTGGGCCAGGGGAAGCTGCAGGGGAAGATCAAGAAGAGGTGTGGTCCCTGACACTTGCTGTTGAGTCAAGTGTTTTGGGGAGATTATGGGATGGTGGAGAACAATTCAGAGAGAGAGGAGAGAAGAGGCAAATGGCGATCCCAAGGGCTTCTCTCAGAGCACTCACACCCATACAGGTAGCTGTTACAGGTTCTCTCTTCCTACCCATGGGCTCTTTCTTAGAGATTGTCTTTCCCTGAAGTGGTCCTTAGAGCTGGTCCTTAGAGATGGCACTGTGGAGTCCTTGGGAATTCATAAATGTCAAGATGTTAGTTCTTTAAATTTATGTTTTAAATATTGATGTCCATTTTATTTCTGTATATCAGCAATGAATAGTTGGATTTGAAATGTAAAGCACAATACCACTTACTAGAAGGAAGAAATTATAGACAAATGTGAGTCTGACAAAGATCAGTATAACAACACTCTGATTTCTGGAAAAATAGATGAATAGAATGTAAATAAATGGTAAGTTAATCTGTGGTCACAGATAAGAAGCTTCACTATTATTAAGATGTCAGTTATCAAGATGTTAGTCTTGAGCACTTTGCTTAAGTAGGTGACTTATTCTGCCTCATCAAGGGTCAAAAAAATGTGTGTATTCAGGTGGAGGCCTCACAGACAGGAAAGCTTGTACAGATGCTTCTTAATTTACCATGGGGTTGCATCCTAATCAACCCTTAATAAGTCGAAATATCTACCGCAGGTTGAAAACGCATGTAATCCACCTAATCTGAGCATCCTGGCTCAGCAGCGCAGCAGACTGTACCTATCAGGGGTTTCTTCTGGTGGTCATAGGTTGACTGGGAGCCATGCTCTATGTAACTGTCCAGCAACCTGAGAGAGAAACTCACAGCACTGACCTCAAAAGAGAGCCAAATTCCAACTTCCTTGAGCCTGAGGGCAGAGCTCAGTGTATTGCACTTGCCTAGAATACTGGACGACTTTGTTTTGCTCTGCAGCACCACAAACCAAAAACAAAACTCCAAGTACTGTGTCTACTGAATATGTATTGTTTTCACACCATCCTAAGATTGAAACACGGTAGTTTAAGCCAGTCTAAGCTGGGGGCTGTCTGAACTTCCTGTTCCAATACACAATGGTACTACTTTTCTGTTAGCAGAATGACTAGGCCACTCTGATTCGCTAAGGACTTTCCTGGTTTTAAAACCGAAAGTCCCATGCCTTGGCAAAACCCTCAGTCTCAGTGAACATGTATGGCTGGGAACGTACCCATACCCATCAAGGAAATTGACAAAATGTCCACATGTTCTCTGAGGGTAGTGTCTGTGTTTTGCTGATCCTTGTATCCCCTGGATGAAGCAGCTAACTCCACCACAAGAGACAGGTGCTCAGCAATGGTTGGAGGGAAGAATGGAAGAAGGATGAATTGTGTAGACCGAAATGAGGGGAGGGGAGAGCAGGGGAGGAAAGATAATGTAATGAGACAAACATCATTACCCTATGTACATGTATGATGGCGGAAATGGTGTGACTACTTCATGTACAACCAGAGAAACGATAGTCGTACCCCGTTTGTGTACAACGAATCAAAATTAACAAAAAGAAAAAATGGAGAGCGCTTCTCCCTCTGGTAGTGGAGATGAAGTATGCTGACCACACACACTCACAAACACAACACACACTCCCAGTGGTGGCTCTGAAATGAAAACCTCACATTTAGGACCTAACTGAGCTAACGCTATAGTTGGAGGTTGTAGGGCAGAGATCTTCCCTACACAAAAGAATCTGAGCTGTGCCTGCAGTTGTAGAGACCAAGTGCTCAGGCTTAGGGCCTCCGTTCCACTTACCGGCACTCCTGGTGAGAGCCAAGCCCGTCTGCGCCTTGATTTCCTCATATGTACTAGTGGGAGCCCCTATCTCTTATAATGGTGGGAGGATTAAATGATAATACATATGAAGCATTTGCATGGTCCCTGACATACATAGTAAGCAACCCATCAACATGATCTGTTATTGATCATTAACACTGTGTACATGTATTGAAATGTCACACTACCTCCAAATATGCACAATCAGTAGTGTCAATTAAACATTTCAAATATTAAATATCAGCTACTATATTATTTTCCAACTGTAATATTTGTAAATATTTCTGGTAATGTTTAAAAATTAAATTACATGAGGGGAGGTGGAAACAAAGCCCCTTAAAGAGTGGGCAAGATAATGCTAGAAAATAGCCTAATATTTGGATTAATATTTTTAAGATTCAGTGAATAAATCAATGAAATTCCAATGGGGAAGGCAACTTCGTTTTCATTTTTGAAAAGACTGAAAATATTTCATAAAGAACAACCTGAATTGGCAGGAAGATGGAAGGATCAAAGAGAATAATCCATTTAGTCTTTGGATTGTATAACTTTTCCCAACATTATGAATATGTATGAGTTTCAAGGAAATAATTTGGTATAACTTAAAGGTTAATTAATGAGTTTTCCTAATTTATAGAATGAGGGGACAAAGGAGAGAGATGCAACTTGGCATGAACTTGGGCAACTGCAGCCTATATCAGGAAACATCTCTGCACTTAGTATTCATAAATGTTCTTTAATACAAGAAAAATCTGAGTGGAGCACGGTGGTGTTTGCCTCTAATCCCAGTGGCTTGGGAGGCCGAGGCAGGAGGATCACGAGTTCAAAGTCAGCCTCAGCAACTAAGCAAGGCCCCAAGCAACTCAGTGAGACCCTGACTCTAAATAAAATACAAAATAGGCTGGGGATGTGGCTCAGTGGTTAAGCAACCCTGGGTTCAATCCCCAGTACAAAACAAATAAATGAACAAACAAAACAACAAACATACACAAGAAAAATCTGAGGGTCAAGTAGGACCTTCAGGAATAAGGAACTAGTAGGCACAACTTGTTTGTGGTAGTCAGCGCAAGGTTGTAGAATGGGAGCATGATTTATTTATTTTAAAATTGTTAGGATTTTGCCTTATTTCAAACATTGAGTTTGGCTAACAAAATTCAGTGTCTTCCCTGAGTTAAAAAAAAATCCTATAAACACGTTGCCAGGCTTATATATCCCAATAAAAGGGATACATATGTCACAAAGTTGCAATTATCTATTTATTCTAGGATTAGATATAGAGCTCGACCAAGGACAGATTAAAATGATCTACTTCATTAGCTTAATTAGGAAGCTCCAAATTAGATTTTTGCAGCTAAATTCTTTGGCCAAACAGGGCGAGCAGCTGTTGCCCCAGTGTGGGCCTCACAGGTAGAGCCACAGTCTGAAAGCCCCACGCCTCCCTGGGCTGACCTCCATCAGGACTGTGGGAAGCCTGTGGGGCCACATCCTGCTGTCCCAGCTTGCGCTGACCTACAGAGCCACTTCAATCGTCATTTTCAGGAGAAACCCCGCTGACCTTTTCTGTTATTACTTGGACATGTGTTAAGCTCTGGGGACCAGCTACATAATTTGTGGGTCTAATGCAAAATCAAAATGCAAGACTCCCTATTCAAAAAGTATTAGGAATTTCAAAACATGACAGTAGGCCATTAGCCCAGCTTGAGCCTTGTGGAACTAGACATCATATGCCACAAAGCCAGCCCAGCTTAGCAGTCTGAACCATAATTTCCATCTAGCTGTGGTTAATGAAATGATTATTTACCACATAAAGGGTCTATCCACTTATCCGGATGTACATAAATACAATATGATTTATGTAGAAATCTGTAGGAATAGCTACTTATATGTTCCTCAAAAAACTAGGAATGGAACCACTGACCCAGCCATCCCACTTTTGGTATTTATCCAAAAGAAGTAAATCAGCATGATATATATATATATTATGTATTACATATAAATATATATAAATTTATATAGAGAAAACCTTTATATATATAAAATATATATAAAAACTTCAATATATATGCATATACATTTAACTTCTATATGTATTATATGTATATCTTCAATATATATCTTATATAAGATATATCTATCTATATCTATATATGTGTGTGTGTGTGTGTGTGTGTGTGTGTATAAACAGCACAATGCACAGTAGTCAAATTATAGAATCAGTCCAGATGCCTGTCAATAGATAAGTGGGTCCAGGAAATGTGATCTATACACACAATGGAGTTTTACTCAGCCATAAGGAAGAATGAGATTATAGCATTTGGTAAGTGAATGGAAATGGAGAACATCATGCTGAAATAAGCCAGACTCAGAACAGTCAAGGATCTGATGTTTTTTCTCATGTGTGTAAGCTAGAGAGAAAGGGAAAGAAGGCTGCTGCGGGGATCGGGGTCAGGGTGGATTGGATATCATAAAGATACAGGGAAGATCAGTGGAGTGGAAAAAGGAGATGGAGAGGGAGGAAGGAGGGACAGGAAAGGGGAATGAATGCAGAATGAATTTAACAAAATCAAACACATATGTGCATATAAAAAATATCACAGGGAATTTCACCTTTATGGATATGTAGAAAGTACCAATCAAAAAGGAAGATCACGGGGAGGGGAGGGAGTGTGGAGGTGGGAAGGACAGTGGAAGGAGACAGACATTATTATGCTATATGCATGTATAACTACTCTACTGACGTGACTCTGTACCATGTACAGCCAGAGGAATGAGAAGTTGTGGTCCATTTGTGTACCATGTGTCAAAATGCATTCTACTCTCATGTATAACTTATTAGAACAAATTAAAAAAGAAAAAAGAAAAAAGGAAGATCAGTAGAAGGAGAATGAGGGAGGGAGGAAGGGAGGAAAAAGTGGGGAGGATGGGGATTGAAATCAAATTCCATGCATAAATGATTTTGTCAAAAGGAACCCAACTACTATGTATAACTATAATGCTCATAAAAAATAATTAGCTATTTATACAAGGAAATGTACTATTCCTAAGCAATGAATACCAAAGGGCATATTAGCCTAGGATTTCAATATCATGAAATGTCTTTGAGATACTCATCCAGAAAGACGTGAATACTATTTATAGAGTTTGGGAAATCTAAAACTGCAGAACAATGGTCTGATGAAACACTAGCTTATAAATCAAATTTTACAACAGACATTCTGTCAAAAGGCTTTCTCGGCAAAATTAAGTTCTGTTCCTTGTGCCTCATGGTGTCCAATGAAGTAGAGACAGAATTCCCAGACAAGCCAGCCAGAGGTCATCTGGAACATTTGCAAACCAGCTATGGGGTCAGGAAGGCATCAAGTTTTAACAAGTTGAAGGTCTACAGAGCAGATATGAACTGCTCCCTTGACAACTTTCATGCTTCATCTTCTCCCGCCTCCTCACTGGGGGTTTTCTCTGAGATTAGCCCTTTGCTCCCTTTCCCTTCTTCCTCGAGGGTTCTTCATTATTCTCTCCTGGCAATTTCATGCACTGCCATTACTCTGACTGCTGTCCTTAAGGAGAAGGCTCAGAGAGCTGTCTTCCTCAGCATTGGATGAGTGTCTCCACATTCCTGCTGAGCACATTTACCCTCTTATTTCTGAAATTCTGAATTTCTTGTTTAGAAATAAGTAACCCTAGTCATTAAGCTTCAGTGTTCTTTAGCTCCCCTCTCTTCCTTCCCCTCACCATTCACATGTGCCTCTGTACCTAAGGGATTTGTAGAATCTAGTCTCTCTTCTTGTTCAGTGCCTGATGGGTGGCCCATCTCCAAGTCCCAGTTTTGCCCTCTTCAATCCACCTGCTAAGAGACAATTGTAACCTCTCTAAAATTCCAATCCTTTTTTGCTCAAAACCCTCCAATATTTCCCTCCCCCCACAGAACAAACCCTTTAGTCTAGCACTTGGATCTTTCTTTATCTTCATCTTGATCTACCTTCAAGTTTCCCTTCCAGGAACTACTCCTTTGTGTGAATGTCCCCCCTATAGCCAAAACCAGCACTCACAACTTCGGAGCACATGGTATACTTCCTATCTCTATTTTCCTGCCCTCCTCTGTCCCACATGCCACTACTCAGCCTAGAAAGCCCACATCTGCTCACCAAAATCTGCTGGTCCTTCATGGGTCAATGCAGTGGGGCCTACTCTCTGGAAGCACCCATAGGTCATCCCAGGCTGTGGTCACTTCCTCCCTTTGGAGGGGCTGAACACTTTTGTGTTATACCTCTCAAATGATGCTTGTCCCATTTTGTCATAGACAGAACTTTCCATTCTAGATTTTATAAGCTACTCTCTCTTTCCTTTTCCTTTTTCCTTGCCTTCCCTTTCTCTCCCTTCCTTGCTTTCCCTCTTTCTGCTTTCCTTTCTCCCTCTCTCTTTCCCTCCTCCTGTTGCAGAAAGATCAGTCCCCAATGCCAATCCAATAAGGAGGACACGCTTTTGAGAAAGAGGAAAAAGAAGTTTCATTAAGGAGAAACGCAGGGGACTCCTGTCCCTGAGGCTGTGATTCTGCCCATCATCAGGAAGAGGGGGCTTTTCAAGAGGTGACTCAAAGGCTACACTCCACTGTTCTCTGTTGGAGTTGTAATTCACTTGTTAATTTGGGAGATAGTCATTTCTGAGATCTTCTGGTAGGTCCCCTTGTTTCTGTGGTGGGTGTGTTCTCAAGGACAGATAACTGCACAGGACAGGAAAGAAAGGTAATCCTGTTTCCCCTGAGATTAGGGAATGAGATAGATTAGGGAGGAACAGAAAGAGGGGAAGAAAAAGAAACCGGTCCATTTTAAAAATAAGTTGAAGGGCAGGGGATGGGGGTATGGAGGGTGGCAGGGGTGGGGTGGGTGGTGGTGGTGGTGGTGATGGCAGCCAGGCCCATAATTCCAACAGCTTGGGAGGCTGAGGCAGGAGGATCACTAGTTCAAAGCCAGCCTCAACAACTTCGGGAGGTCCTAAGCAATTCAGTGAAACAAAAAAGGGCTGGGATGTGGCTCAGTGGTTGAGTGCTCCTGAATTCAATCCCTGGCACCAAATAACTAAATAAATAAATAGTAAAAATAAGTTGCCTATCAGAGCAGCAAGGGCTATATTCAAAGCATAAAATGGACTACCATTACACTCCTTCCAACCTTTCCAGCTCTCCCTCCCTTCTTCCCTTTCTTTCTTTCCTTCATCCTTTCCTTGCTGTGTTGGCCAGGTTGGCTTTGGACTCCTGGGCAGTAATCCTCCTACTTTAACCTCCCATATGGCTGAATCACAGCTCCCAGGTTAGGGTATCTTTCTTATTTTGTTTTACTGAGCTCAGTAAACACTTTTGAATATTAGCAAATAAATGTAGAAGGTGTTATCACAGATATCACATCCAGTTTTATAAGTGGATCTCTCAACATCATGTTTAGCACTAATTTAGGAGAGATCAGCACTAACGTAGGGTCTGAGAACTCAGTCCATGAGCACATCACTGTTGTACCCAAAGAAAATAAAATCATCCACGTCGATCATATAAAGCTAAAATAAGCCTTTATTTTACCTGACCAGCGATGATCGCCCTTATACCTAAAAGCGGTGTGCCAGGAATATGGCACATTAAGTTCTTTTGTTGCCAACTTTTGTAGGGCTTGGGAAGGGATTAGGGTGGGGCTATAGGGAGGGGAAGGGATTGGGGTGGGCTATAGGGAGGGGATTTGGGATTGGGGTGCCTGACTCTCCCCATGGCACTGGAGAATCTCCCTGGGGAACACAACGTTTTAATCTGTTTTCTGTTGCTATAACAATCACTGCCTCTGACACAATCGCCATCATGGTCCAAACCAACATAAGCCCTTCCTGGATCCCCAAAACAGCTCTCTAAATAGTCTACCTATGACCATCTTGTGCCCCAAATGCAATCTCCATAGGGCAGTCAAGTGGCATTCTTAAAAGGTAAGTCAGTTCTCATCACTCCTCTGTTAGAACCTTCTAGAATTTCTACAGGAAAAGAGCTCAGAGTCAGTTTGGTTGGAAAGGAAGATTAGGAGAATTGATCTGACACTGTATTTGTACTCCAAGAACACTATTTTAATTGGAATGTACAAAAAGTTGGAATTGCTTTGGGATTACTGATGAACAAGCTAATGTGAATCCTGGATGCTGGCATTTGTTCCCTCCTAGAGTGTGTTTACTGGGAAGACTTAGAAAGGAGGTGAAGACCATGCATTCTGGGCACCTCAGCTTGGAATCTACCAGACAGCAGGTCCTCTCTTGTGCCTGCCTCTTCCCTCTTTTTCATCATCCACTCTGTATTATCAGATCCCCTTATCCTGTTGGGCTTTCTCCCTCTTCCTTCCTGGGGATGCATGTCTAAGTGGAATGCATGGATTTTTTTTTTTTCAGGGAAACTTTGCTCTATTCTTGTCTCCCTTCCCTGGTCTTTATTCCTACCTGAGAGCAGAATGGGGAGAAACAGAAAATAGCACTTAGGATGTCTGTCTCTGTAAACTTCTGTGTATAAAATGAGAGTCTTGAAGGGGTTATGCCCATGTGAATATAATGCATCACACATGAATGAGAGGAATTCCATTCAGTTAGAGTGACAGACAATGTCGTTGTCACAGGTGCAAGAAGAAATTCATCCCAACATACACAGAGAACCGACATCTCATGATGATTTAAAGAAGTTAAAGAAGAATGTCTGCACACACCACCTACAAGAAATGTCTTGCACATCATCAACAAGGAAAAACATTTTGTTCTAGCACTTCGTATTGCTGGAGGAAGGAAGAGAAGAAAGAGTCCCATTCAAGTGCCATCCACCTACAAACTGGTGTGCTGCCGAGACACCCAAATCACTGAGGTTTGTGTGTGACTCCAAGGTGTGTCTATAAAAATTCAGGGAACTTGCTTCACGCAGAAGAATTAGCACCCCTTCTACCCTCTCACAAATTCAGGCCTGTGAACTGCACAATGATGTGTTGTTTACATCCAGGGCAATGGTTTTGGATTAGTCAGAAGTTAAATATTTAACAAAGGTGGTAAGATAAACCAATTTTCCCAGGTGACTCCTTTCGTTCTTCTAGCCTGAGAAAAGAAGAGAACACACTTATATTATTTGAAGTGTTTTTATTAGCACATTATAGTTATACATAATACTGGAGTTCATTTTTACATAATCACATATGCATGGAATATAATTTGCTCCATTTCAATCCTTGGTGCTTCCTCTTTCCCTTCCTTTCTCCTTCACCCAGATCCCCTCCTGCTGGTCTTCCTTCTACTTATTTATTTTTTTTCTTAATTGGTCTTTATAGACATACATAAAGGTGGAATTCACTATGGTATATTTATGTATGCACATAGCATTTAAGATACAGATTTAAGAAGAGAGAAAGAAATCTTAAGGGAAACACCCTTAAGTCATTGAAATGCAGAATCAAGGTATTGAGATGCAGAAAACATATGTGACCCATGCCCTTGGCCCCTGCCCTTATAAAATGAGAGAAATACATAAGCCCAGGAAAACTGGTGGAAATTGTACAACTCCTCCCTGGATCCACCAAGGCAGGGCTTCTCACTCTTGAGATAGCCTGCATTCTCCCTTGAATGTTTATCTACCTTCCTAAATAAACCTCTGTCTATGCCCCTGTCTGGCTTGTGCTGAAATTCTTTTCCATTAGGTATGCCAAGATCCCATGGGTCCTGAGTTGAGTTCCTTCTCCTCTGGGAACTCCTCCGACTCTTTAGCAGAGACATCTCTTCTCCCACGACAGCATGATTTGGTCAGTTTCATTCTGCAGTTCCTCCCTTTTCCTGTCCTCTCTCCCCTTGAATCCCCTTCCCCTCCTCCACTCATCTCCCTTCTACATTTCAAACTGCATTTCAAGGTGCAACACTGATGGTGAGTTGCCAACGGCTCTGAGCATCCCGAAACCAGAAGGTGTACCCTGCATGCATTCTCCAGCAGTAGGGTCCTCCCCCAACTCACCAGCAGGTACCTCCCCTGTCCTCCTAGAAATCTTGTCAGTGTGTCTGCAGGCAGTCTGGCAGCAGGTTAAGGAGAATTCAGAAAGCTAGATCTATCTGCCTTTTAAAAACATTTGAACTGTCAAGCTTCTGCTTTGAGGTTGCTGATTATCAGCACAAGTCAAGGAGGGCAGGAAGGAGGGCAGGAAGCAGGCCGCCCACGCCTAGACAGGGTGAGGACCCTGCACTTGCTTTCCCACACTGGCTGCACCCCACTTCTTGATATTTAAATTTTTCTGAATACTAATACAGAATGGCTCTAAATATTTACATTATCTCTGAAGATTTGGAAAGTAGGTATAAAACAACAAAAATCATCCAGAGACCTATTACTCGGGCTAGCCACTGCTACTGTTTGATTAAATTTCTCTTAATGCAGATTGCTTATGTTTGAGACTATATTGGGTATAGTTTTAGGACTGTGTCTTGCTTTTGTCTTTTGTTCTGCTTAGCTCATGTTATCATAAGCATTTTCCCATGTCACAAGAAAATTCTTTATACAACAATGTGAGAGGAAAATGTATATTATTAGTAACTGATACAAGAATTCCATTTAGGGGAAAATTGCTGTTTTTGAGGAAAAAAACTCTGGGACAAAGCGTGGGGAATGATTTGTCAGTATCTCCAGAGAGCTGAGAGAGCAAGAGGGTGAGTTAGAGACAGAGCTGAGGTGCACAATTCTAGGCCCTTAAAAAATCACCAAGTTATGAAAGACTTGAGGGAAACAAGCTGAATTAGGCAGCTCAGGGCAGGGGATAGCCAGAAAAGCCCTTGAAAGGAAGCTCTCGGTAATATACAAAATTAATAGGGAAGATTTGCATTTTTCATAAATTGTGAAATGGAGAATTAGGTCATGTTAATCAGACATCTGAGAGACCAAGGGAAGGGCCTCTCGGGTGCCTCAGCTTATCAGGTCAACATTCACAAACATGGTTTGATGTTTGCTCAGGGCTCCCTTCAACACCAGTATCATTTAAATAACTCTTTGAACAACTTTTCATTTGGATTACTTCCTTGGACTTTGGAATCATGATGTCAAATGACACAAGCATTTTGAAGGAATTTGCCACATGATCACCTGGTGGTAGTGCAGAGTGTCTGCGAGCGTTTAGCCCTACGAGCAGCTGTGGAGGAGAGGCACTTCTCTGTGTCCTCCGCAGGAACCCTGCTCCTGCCCCTAGCTATTTAGGATCCAGTCCATATGCCAGTACCTCTGTGTAGCCTTTTGTTATCTGCCCAGTGGAAATAATCTGTTCTGTAAGCCCTTAGTGAATGTCTCACTTTTGCGATCGCCCCCTAATGGTACTGAATATATTGTTTTTTGTTTCCAATACTAGTAGAGTACGTCTTCCTGGAACTCCACCATAAGCAGCTAGAAGGGAGATCTGTGCCATTTTAGGCTTGCTGTACACTATTAAAGGAGGTGACAGAAGTCCACGCTTACTGGAAAGTGTGGGTAGCCTCTGCTGCTATTTGTGTCTCTTGACCCAGATTCATAAGAAGATCAAGTTCAAAGACGGCATCATGGAGCCTATCTCTGGAGAACGCTGGAGAACAGGGAAAGCTAGAATTGAGTGAACAATGTTGTAGCAGAAGATGCTCAAGGTGGGGGGGGGGGAACTCTACTATGGACTGCTAAAGGGATGATTTGGGAAGAGGAAGTTGTCATCACCAGGAGTCAACAGGGGCTCAAGAAGAACATTCATATTGACCCAATTCCTTTTGCTGCTAGACTTATGAGTGTGGCACACAGGGAAACGCAGAGAGCAGGAGTTTCAGGCACATTAGAATGGTACTGGCATGGTTCTCATCTTGCTCCTGATACCAGGTGTGAAACTGTGGATTGGATGTGCAGACAAGTTGGTGGATCTAGAACTGTCCAAAAATCTGTCTCATTAGTCTGCAAAAGGATGGATGGATGAATTGAATTTTCATGTGAAGAAAAGTTTTTAGTGGTGTTCCCAGAGCTTCTTTTGTGTATCTGAATGAGCTAATAATTTTACAGGTTCTAGAAGAACTTGTAGACAGGGAAGGTTAAGTCCTGAGTCAAGGGTAGGTCTGACTGAAAGCTGAGGGGGCTGTGAATGCAGAGGAGGATGAATAAGTGTGTGTGTGTGTGGGGGGGTGAGTATGTCCTCCAAAATTCATTCATTTAAAACTTACACCCTAAATTATTATGTCAATGGTATCATATCATGGAGCCTTTGGGAGATAATTAGAAATAGATGAGAACATGAGAGTGGGACCCCCATTAGTGGCTTTATCAGAAGAGGAAGAGAGACCCTAGCTAGCCTGCTTTCTCTCTTTCACCATGTGATGCTTCTATCATTACGATGCAGAAAGAAAAACCTCACTAGATGCCAAGCAGATGCTGACAGCACCCTTGCGGACTCCAAACCTCCAGATATGTGAGCCAAATAAGCTTCTGATATTTATATATCACCTGGTCTCAGGTATTTATGTTAGAACAACAGAAAATGGACCAAGAGAGCTAGGCTAAACTTCATAAAATAGAATTTAACTAGAATCCCTCAACCCAATTACACAAGTATGGGGTGGGGTATGAGTTTCAGATGTGATGCTGTGTGACAAGCAGAAATCCCTATTGATTCAATCTCTGCCTCTAGAAGATAGGAGATGTTGGTCCTTCTGGTCCACACCAGCTCTGATATCCCCTGAAATATGATATTTAGTTCTGGAATTTGTCAGAGAAGTGGGATAGGGTAATTCCATATTTCATGAGGAACAGTTGAAGGAAGAAGAGGTAATGTGAGAAACATAAGACTCAGAGATACTTGAGAGGGAGTTTCAAATATCTGGAAAGGTCCTTTGGAAATGCTTTGAATTTGTTTTCTAGAGGTATGGCAATTGATGGATGGTGTTTCCACAGATGGCCGCATGGTATTGCCCATCTCATGTGGTGTTTTGCCTATGACCATAATGCTCTCCAGTAAAGAGGTAGAGTTTAATTATCTTCCCTTGAATCTGGGATGGCCCATGACTTGTTTTGACCAATGATATTTGGTGCATGAGATGCTGTATTGCTTCCAAGAAGGTCTTGACAGATATACACCATTGACCTTTGCTGATTGGAGTGCTTGTTTTTAGAGTACAATTGTCATACAGAGAAGCTCAAGTTGGTCCTTTGGTGAGAGCTCCACGGAACCTTCCAGGTGTCCTTGCAGTTTAGATGTATGAGTAAAGCCATTCAGGGAATCCTAATCCTAGCTGCCAACATGAGAGATCTCATTTAATATTGTGTGGAGTAGATCTTCCCAGCTGAGCCCTGCTGAAGTATCTGACCCCCAGTATTGGGAGACACACAATAGGCATTTTTTGTGTGTGTGTGTACGAGGGATTGAACCCAGGGGCACTTCACCATGGAGTCAATCCCCAGTCCTTTTTTTTTTTTAATTTTTTAATTTAAAGACAGGGTCTCGCTGAGTTGCTTAGTGCCTTGTTGAGTTGCTGAGGCTGGCTTTGAACTCACAGTCCTCGTATAAGCATTGTTTTAAACCACTGAGTTTTAGACTAAGACATAATTCAACAATAAAGAAGCAAACCAGTGATTAAGAAAGTGGACTATGCAGAATGGCAATTATCAAGAATATAAGTAACAATAAATGTTAGTGAGGATATGGGGAAAATGGTACACTCAAACATTGCTGGTGGGCCGGGCGCAGTGGCACACGCCTGTAATCCCAGCACTTGGGAGGCTGAGGCAGGAGGATAGTGAGTTCAAAGCCAGCCTCAGCAACTTAGCGAGGCCCTAAGCAACTCAGTGAGACCCTGTCTCTAAATAAAATACAAAATAGGGCTGGGGATGTGGCTCAGTGGTGGAGGGCCCCTGGGTTCAATCCCCAGTATCAAAAACAAAAACAAAAAAACATTGCTGGTGGGACTGCACATTGGTGCAAACACTCTGGAAAGTGGAGATTCCTCAGAAAACTTGGAATGGAACCACCATTTGACCCAGTCATCCCACTCCTCAGCATATACCCAAAGGACTTAAAATCAGCATACTATAGTGATGCGGCCACATCAATGTTCATAGCAGCTCAATTTACAATAGCTAAGCCTTGGAACCAACCTAGGTGCCCTTCAACAGATGAAGGGGTAAAGAAAATGTGGTACATATACACAATGCACTATAACTCAGACATAAAGAAGAAAGAAATTAGGGCATTTGCTGGAGAATGGATGGAACTGGAGACTATTGTGCTAACTGAAATAAGCCAATCTCAAAAAACCAAAGGCCAAATGTTCTCTCTGATATGCAGATGCTGACTCACAAGGCAGGTCAGGGAGAAGAGGAGGGTCACCAGATTGGACAGGGGGAATGGAGGGAAGCGGGGAAGATGGGAAAGGGAAAGACAGTAGAATCAATCAGATATAACTTTCCTATGTTCATACATGAATTCACATCATGTGCAACCACAAGAATGGGAAGTTATACTCCACATATGCATGGTATATCAAAATACATCCTACTGTCATCTATAACTAAAAAGAACAAATTTAAAAAGGTGGACTATGGAGTTAGATTGTTTTACCACTTAACTATTTGATTTTGAGTAAATGATTTCACTTCTTTGTGCTGGTTTCGGATCTGTAAAATGGAGAGATCCAGTTTCAAGTGATTACTATGGGGATTAAATAACTGAAGGCCTGAAAATCGCCTGGAACAGGACCTGGTCCACAGAAACTGCTAAATACAGGGTACAACTAGGACGAAGGGATAGACACTATGAAGATTTTTAAAATCAGCTCAATTAAAAAAACATTTCTAGTAGAATTATGTAGACATGGAGTAAGCTGCTTTTGAATGTTGTGAGGTCCCCTTTCCTTAAAGCACTTCGATCACGAATGGGTGAGTCCTTGTGGAATTGGGGCTTGACAATCCTGTCGACCTTGGCATTCCATGTTTCTATTACACCAAGGCCACATCTGATGTGATGGAGCAGACGGACACCCAAAGTGCTCAATATGTTTTTCTTGAATGGACTTAAGTCATACATATAAGAAAGAAGTACTCATCCAGCTGAAGCATTACAATTTTGCAATGACCCAACATATTTTGTTTGGCACAATATTTCTTTATCAATCATTAATGCTCCTGAACACATCTTTCTTAAGGCAAAAGTATAACTTATAAAAGATAAAGAACTTGAAGAACCCCGTGGCTTAGCAATTATTGATCACTTAAAGGACTTTTCCTATGACTTCAAGCGATACCAAGACTACCTGTTCAGCAAGGTGATACCAAGACTGCCCTAAGCCCCCCAAATGCTGGGGTGAAACAGCACAAAGACAGAGACCACCTCTTCCTTTACAACTTCTGAGAACACAGAGAATCAGCTCCCATACAGTACCCCAATCACAGGGGCCCAAGAAAGGAGGCATTGACTATTTCTTCAATAATTAATGAAGGAAAAAAAGTTCTGGAAGTGGAAACTTCCTGTCTGTTATGGTCTTGTAAAATGTTCCCAGGCCTTTTCCCAAGAGCTTAGGAGATAAACCCAAAGTTACTTGCAATTCAGCTGAATGTTTCTTTATCCCGTTGGTACAAAATATGGGCAGAGAAGCAGGAGGGCAGAACTCCTGGGCCTGATAGGACTACCCGACTTGCTTCCCATGCTGTGCAGTTCCTCCAGACATAGGCATCAATGACAGCAATCTCTGGGCTCTAAATGAAGACAGACAGACCCAAGAAACAGGGACAGGTGGTCACTGCTACTCACTCTGAAACCCCACATGGGGTATTTTAATAGTGTTCCCCATCTGTCCAACCTCAGAGGTTAATCCCTTCCTAATCTGAGCTGTAATAATTGGGTAATCAGACAAGAAACTCTAAAAAGCCTAGACCATAGCTTTGCTGTTCTTTTTGGCTAGACTTTCTTTTATTAGAGCAAAGTACAGCTGACCTAGAAATTTCCTGCTTGAGCTTCAGTCTTCCACTAAATGAAAGCAGACACTCACAAGAAGTAAGCGTGTTTAGAAAGCATAGCCCTCTTTCTTGGGAGTAATTTGAGTCATTGCTCCCTGAACATACAGGAATGAGAGCTGCTAGGGGTAGATCACATGATCCTGCTTTTTGCTACAAACTGAAAAAAAACCCCACACTCCTTAGTTAGCTTGGCCTAATGAGCTCACTGGTTTGAGTCCAGGAAACATCCCAGAATGAAAACATCTGCTGAGATTTCTCTCCTTTGAAAAAAAAAGTAACCTTGCTGGGGTGGATGGCAAATGAAACATAAATGAAAGCCACGTGAAGCCAGATCAGGGTCTTAACCTAAAGCCCAAGAAGAAAACCCAGTAGGTGGTTAGGATCTGGGACAGAAGTATTTGGGGATTAACCCATCATGAAGGAAAACAAGAGATTTTTTTTTTTTTCCAAAGGAAAAAAAATAACATCCAAGCTGCTGAGGCCTGACCATACTGGCCTAGCCCCTGGGAAGGAACAAAGGCACTGACAGCCTAACAAGTTGGAGTGTCTCACACGGACATTCCCGTCACTGCCCAGGGCAGGCATCACGGTGTATTCGTGGTAGGACATAGCCACACAGTGGACATGATAAGTGCTCATGAATTGAATGGATCTCCCTAAAATATTCTGAAGCTAGCAAAAAACACAGTCAGGTATTTAGTTCAGTGGAGTTTTGGCAAAAGAGACTTTATTCAGAAGGTGGCCAAATGGGTGCCTAAGGAGTGCACAGTAACTCCTCAGATGGTCTCAGTGACCCAGCTATTCTCATCTTTCTCACTCATAGTTCTCAAAATAACTGTATAGAGTGCTGGTGGTGCAATATTCTCAGGTAAGTAGGCGCTGATAGGAAGGTCCTAGGCTCTGTCTTTTTCCTCTTAGAACATATATCCAATAAGGCTTTAGTCCAGTGATTCCATTTGCCCCTGTGTATAAAACCCAGGGTACAGAGCACTTTTAAGGTCCTTCCACTTCAGTGCAATGGAAAACACACAAAAATGAGACTCTTCCTGTCCTGGGCAGCTTTCCTGAGTCTTGGAGGATGGATTCATCATAAATCCTAAGCTTGCATTATCCCTGGCTACAACTTTATTAAGTGAGTAATAGGTTGCTTCACTTAATTTGCTGTTAAGTGTTCTGTCTCACAGCACACATGCAAGTGGATTGATACTGATGCATGGTCATGGAGAAGTGTTTACAGTCCTCCCCTGGAATTGATTCTTGAGCAGTGAACCTGCTTCACAGAAAGTGAGAAATTGCTGAGGGTCCGTACAAGGGATTCTGCTCCCTGCATCCTCTACCCTGCTTAGCTACAAAGGAGTGGGAAGGAGGCACCTTTCTCTCCATGAGCTTAGGAATGTTGGAGTAGAGAGGGCCCTGATACTATCTGGAACCCTGTGGGTGTACCCCAGGTCATCATGGCAGGAGTAGGAGGACCTTGTAACAAGGACAGGGGCAGACTCAGAGTAGCATGAGAAAGCAAGACAACTTTTGCAAGTCTCTTAGACATGAAAGTAGCTGGGAAAGTGGGCAGGTGATTGTAGGAGGGTCTAAAGGTTGTGATAAGGGAATGTCATGACAGAAAACAGCTTGATCCAATGCCTGGAAACAGGAGGTAAGGAGCCCTGGTAAAGGGCCTTCCTTAGTTACCCAGAGTGGTTTTTGCATACCTCTTATTTCAGTGGGCTGAACCAAGGACTGTGTGTGATGCTGACTTTGTATTCAGAAGCAGAGCAAAAGTACACCCAAGATGTGGGAGTTCAGCCTTTGGATGAATGTTCTATTATGACATAGATCCATTCTGGAGCCCCTTTCCAGCCTCACAGACTTGAATTCCTGGACCTTACCTCCTCACTCACAACCAGGAGGCCTCCTCTTGTACCCTGCTTCACGCTTGCATCCCTGCCAGGATGAGATGACTCCCACTGCTAGTTTGGCTGCCCTCTAATGCTGTGTTTATCTATGCCCAAAGCCCTGGCATCCTGTCCATGCACCCTCTGCTATTTGACCTCATTCTGCCCTGTTTTTGGCTTCACTATGCCTGCTTTGGTGATGACAGCCAAAGAGACCGCATCCACTCAGCAATCTGAGACAGAATATTTTCTTTCTTTTTTAAAACTTTTTTTGTTTGTTCTTTTTAGATATAAATGACAGTAGAGTGTATTTTGACATTCATATATACAAGGAGTATATCTTCCCATTCTTGTGGTTGTACATGATGTGGAGTTTCACTGTAGTGTATTCATATATGAACATAGGAAAGTTATGTCCGATGCATTCTACTGTCTTTCCTATTCCCATCTCCCTCCCTTCCCTTCATTCCCATTTGTCTATTCCCACAAACTTCTATTCACTCACCTTTATTGTGTGTTAGCATCCACATATCAGAGAGAATATTTGACCTTTGGTGTTTGGGGACTGGCTTATTTCACTTAACACGACAGTCTCCAGTTCCATCCCTTTACTAGCAAATGCCATCATTTCCTTCTTCTTTATGACTCAGTAATATTCTATTGTGTATACACACCACATTTTTATGAGATAGAATATTTTCTAGGAGTGGTTCTAGCTAAATGGCTGAGAGGGAGTGAAGGGGATTATTGATAGGAGCAGACTGGTAGATGTGGTGTTAGGTATTTCTCAGGGATTCTCTCTTACAGTCCTCCTGGATAGTCTGGGATTCCCAGGGGCATCATGTCATAAACTAATATCTGCTTTTCTCTGTCAAAGCCATTTTCCTATTTGTTTACTCTGGCTGGCAGTGGTACTGTCCCACATTTCTGACAACTCTGGAAGGTCCATCCATGACCCTCAAATTTGCCAAGCGACCACACCCATTGGAGCAGCCCATATTGTTAGAACCCCTCAAGGTCTGAATCCAAGACAGTCATGTCTCTGTCAAGGGCATTGATGATCATGCTGTGGACTGAAGGTGAGACCGATGCTATCACCATTGCTGGTGACAATGATGGCTGTGGGATGACTTGTGTGCCCCAAAAGATATAATGAGGTCTTAACCCCTGGCACCTGTAGATGGAAATTTATTTGGAAACAGGTTGATTGAA
Organism: Glaucomys volans; assembly: GCA_020662805.1. Taxonomy (NCBI): domain Eukaryota; kingdom Metazoa; phylum Chordata; class Mammalia; order Rodentia; family Sciuridae; genus Glaucomys; species Glaucomys volans. Next base: position 556,512 of record JAJEJO010000120.1, read on the forward strand.
AATGTAACTAAGATGGAAGATGAGATTGGACCAGATTAGTTGGGGCCCTTATTCCAATATTACTGGTGTCCTTCTAAGAAAATAAGTGACACAGACAGACACGCAGGGGAGAATGTCCTATGAAGATGGAGGCAGCTGTTGGAAAGATGTGTCTGAAAGCCAAGGGATGTAAAGGTTTGTTGACCACAACAGAAACTAGCAGACAGACCTGGGGCAGCTTCTCCCTCGGGGCCTACACTAGTAACCAGCCCTGCTGACATTTTCATCTTGAACTTCCGGTCCAGAACTATGATATAAAATTTCTGTGGTTTTAAGGTACCTTTGTTACAGCAGCCCCAGGAAACTGATACAATGCTACTCCCTGTGAAGGCCAGCACTGTCAGCTGATGCATGCTCTGTGTCCTCTGAGGACCCCCAAGCATTACAAAGAAGTGCTCACTTTGCTTTTATTTTGTCTTCTGTATCTAGGATTCAGGTACAAATCCATGGGACCTGGGCCCAACTGGCATCCAGTGAACCAGAGCACCTCACTCCTTGGGCTTTTGATGACTCCAGAGCCAATGTGGGATCATGTCTCCCCTGAGATGAGCTCTTTCCCCTCCACAGCCTCCACTGTACACCAAGATTAATGTGGAAAATTATGAATCTTACTGGGCTTTTACACTTGCATGTTACTAATTAGAAATGAATTTCTCCTCTGAATAAACATACATATAGAGCAGCTATGAACTCAAAGTAAAATCTGAAGTTTGGGAAAAATCATGAATCGAAATACACTTAAAGGAAACAAAAGAATTTCAGTCTATATGTGCATGTACGAGTATGCCATAATGACACCCACTATAGTCCATAATTATTATGTACCCCCAATAGTAGAAGTAGTAGTAGTAGTAATAATAATAATAATAATAATAATAATAATAATTATTTCTGTGTAGCTCAGGAATCTCTCAGATATTTCTAGTTCCCATCTTGCCTGTCTTGACCTCTGACCTTGTTTTCCCAGACAAGGCAGGTACAGGAAAGTGCCACCTGCATCCTTCTCTGAGCCAAGCTTCCTGCAAGGAACATTCACGCTTCTCTCCTGGCACCTGGGCACTTCACATTGTGATCTCTGCTTACGTGAGGGTAAGGACAGTCCTCATAATACATAAAGTTGATGGCAGGGGAGGTTCAAGGCTGCCCAAACTGGGGCTTTTTCTGATAGTCTCATATAAGGATCTTGGGCTGGACATTTGAGGGACATCACTGGCATCACAGCTTCTAGAGATTACCTTGGGGGTGGGAATCACAAGTGGGATGGACAAGACCTAGGAGTTAGACATTTCAGACTGGGTTGGGGTGTATAATGGGCTAAGTGGACTGCAGATGGGAGGTACTTGTTCCAATTCAGGTTCATTTCAAAATCTTCTTGATTTAACATCATTCCTTTAAAGACTTAAGTCAAAAAGTAAAGACAGTGATCTCTTTAATCAGGAATGCTGTGACATGAGAGGCCCATAGCAAGCAGCCACACAACAGTTCCAAGGGCAGCTCCCCACCCAGCTCTTCCCACATTATGTTCTGAGTGGTTCGCTTAAGGTAGAAAATTCACTTGATAAGCTTAGGACAGAGGTAGGGGCCCAGCTTTTAGGAGACAGTCCAAAATAGGAAATGATGATGATTATGATGATGATGATGATGATGTCATCAAGCCCTCACATGTTCCTTGTGCTTCTCTTACTTTTTTCCTGTTTTGCATATCCTCCTCTGGAGAGGCTTGCTGCTCAGAGAGAAAAGTCCTGGCTTTATGACAAACACTCCAAAAAGAAAAGCTCTCACTTGTCTTCCTGCAAAGTCCACTGGCTGTTTACACTTGTGAAGCACTGTCTTGTTTTGGAACAGTTTTGTCTAGAAACATTTTCCTTCTGCCCCATTCTCTCTTCCCTTCCACCCCATTCTCTCTTCCCTTCCACTTTAATTTCCTGCTTACTCTTTAAATTGGAGCTGGGTGGGAAAATGTTTCCATTTTGTGCAAATGTAGTGTCTGCCTCCCCACCCCCTCGACTGTGAAGAGCAGTCTCAGGTCTGGATAAATCTTTGTGATGGTTCATAACAACAGCACTGACTTTAATCTACTACCCAACTGTTTGACTGCAAGTCTAGCCATCAACCCATCCTGCTCAACACCCCCTCCTGTGGGCTCTCTCCACACCTGTCTGGTTTTTCTGTTAAGTTCCTTGTAAACTGGTCTCACTCTTTTTCTGATAGGACCATAACAAGGACTTGCCCAAAGCCTGCAGATGGTGTTGAGTGTCCTTGCTTCCTTCTACTTCTGGGTCACCTTTCCCTGACTTAAGGGACTGAAGGTGGCTTTGTCCCTTTCTCTTTGTTTGAGTATGTATGTCCCAAAGGAATGATATCCACCCCAAAGTCCTCTGCCAATTTTCTCCCAGGGGGCCCAAGGATTCTCATGTAAATTAGGGTGGCATTTGGCTTGACAAGTGAGATCACCCAGTGGAAGTATCTACTACCTTCTCCCAATTCTCGGGGTCAGAGACAGAGGAGGGGAGGTTTTTTCTTTATCATAGACTTCTTCATTCTTCCCTCATCCAAGCTACAAATGCTTCCGGACAGACACAGTTACTTATATAGTAACCCACATGTCTAACCAACTGTGTGTGTATGAAAAAGAATTGAGAGACTTCCAATTGTCCTGCAAAAGGTTGTGAAGAAATAACAAACAAGTTTGTCTTTATAGTTCTTCACACCTGATCTCTCTTCAAAGCAATGAGAACTTTGATTCATCTTGCTAAGTGGTCAGTTAGAATTAGGGTGAGCCTGTCTGGTCTCAGTTTTACACCCTGTTCAGGGAGAAATACATGTCAAGAGTGGGTGTGAGCTGATGGGATTAGAATTCTGGGAATAAACTTAAACTCACTGATTTCTTAATTCTACAAACAGTATTTCTGATAAAAAAAAAAGCAGAAAATAGCAGCATACAACTATTAAGGCCTAAATGGACACCAAATATATTCTAGAAATACAGAAGTGGAAATGGCCAATATATGTTATTAGTAAAACTCCAAATTGAATGGATAAGAATTATGTAACTAGAAGAAAATGATGCATGAGATGACTAGAAAAGAGACTAATATTTGTGTATATATGTAAATATTATTTATAGCTAAATAATATTTTAAAATATAATAATAAAAACCATAAATCATATGTATGTATATATGTGATTCTCCAAATTTCTTCTTTTTTAGAAAAAAAAAAAAGGGATGGGGGTGGGAGGGTAGAACTTAAATCTTTAAGCAAATAAGCCCTCAACTTGGATCATTAAAGCACATGTCAAGGTTACAATATTAGCAGTCACCTGTGAAGTCAGAGCACAGACTCTTCTGGGCTGTTCCCTGAGATGAGGTTTTCCTTTTCTCCAGACCAGGTGAGTCAGAGCACTTACTTGCAGAGGTCCCTGGGCACTCAGAGACTCCTGCCAGGCTTTTCCTGCCCTACAGGGGAAAGAGGTTCAAGGCCCAGGGCAGGGATTGACAGCAACTGGAGCAGGGTGACAGCAGCATCTGGCTGAATGGAAAAGAGGGCAGATCATAGAACTTCAAGGCTCACTTGTGGTGTGGATCTGAGGATCCCAAGCTATATTCCTCTCATGTATTGAGAGGAATAGAGAGAGAGCTCTGTCCTCTCATGCATTGTGACCAAATCTGGTTTGGGTAGTGGCTTTTGTGACTTCAGCTCTTAGTTGCTCAGTCCCAATGGACTGGTCAACCTCCCTCCAATGGAACTGTTGCACTTTTGTTGCTGAGAGTTGCTAATTGGCCTTAGACTGAAGACTAGTACTTTTGTAACAACAATCAGAACCACAATAAGAAGGAAGCAACACTGACCTGGAAATTGTACTTAGCATTTGGATTAGACATAGCCCATTTCATGCCTGTTGGACTTAGTACCCAAATGTTAAGGACTGACATGAAGGAAATGTTAAGGAAAGACACAACCATGCTCCATCTAGTAGAGATTTAAAAAAAAATGGAATAAGCATTTTGGGTTGGGCTGACTTGCTTCGTCCTTTTTGTGGGCATTTCCTGATCCATAATTGGGATCCCAGAAAGCAAGTCTGGAGGAGCAATCTGAAGGCGTGAGAGAGTCGATGCTATCTGAATTCCATAATTACGACTTCAATTTTTGCAATCGGCTGGAAGCTGTGTTGCAGGCTCTTGCTAC
>JAJEJO010000120.1:560838-574737 GCA_020662805.1 Glaucomys volans
CGGCTGGAAGCTGTGTTGCAGGCTCTTGCTACAATAAAAAACAAAGACTGAAAAAAAATACTTATCCCGCTCGGCCAAGTGGATGGAAGTGGGTTAGGATATTATATAAGCCCTTTGCGGGAGGGGAGATGGTCTTTTATGTGAGCTCTTTTGCGGCTACTGCTGCTGCTACTGCGGCAGCAGCGCAGAGCTAGAGCGGCTCAGGTTGATTTAGAATACGGATGACAGTGGCCTGGCGCGAGCCCACGGCTGACGAAAGCTGCTTATCCCGCTCGGTTTCCATGGAGACGAGCAGGAGCAGCGGCGGCGGCGGCAGCAGCGGCAGCGAGGCTGTCAGGGAGCTCGGCTGCTATCGCGCGTCCGCGGGGGTCTGCAGGAGGAAGGAGGAGGCCGGGGCTGGGACCCTCGCGGCAGACATGGACTTGCATTGTGATTGTGCCGCTGAAACGCCGGCCGCCGAGCAGCCGTCGGGGAAGATTAATAAAGCTGCTTTCAAATTATTCAAGAAGAGGAAATCGGGTGGCACCATGCCCAGCATTTTTGGGGTCAAAAACAAAGGGGATGGGAAAAGCTCGGGTCCGACGGGGATGGTGAGGAGCAGGACCCACGACGGATTAGCCGAGGTGGTGGTGCTGGAGGGCAGCAAGAAGGAGGAGCCGCGCGCCGGGGGCGACAGTGGCGGGGGCCGTGACGGAGGTCGGCCGAACCTGGGGCCCCCCAGAGCCGCAGGGACCGGCGTGGTCTCCCTAGCCAACAGCTCTGTGGCTAAATCTCACAGCTTCTTCTCCCTTTTGAAAAAGAACGGGAGATCGGAAAACGGTAAAGGAGACCCTGCAGATGCGAGCAAGGCTGGCGGCAAACAAAAGAGGGGGCTGAAAGGGATCTTCAGCAGTATGCGCTGGCACAAGAAGGACAAGCGCGGCAAGGAGGAGGAGAAGGAGGCGCGAGCCGGCGGCCAGGGCAGCCTGATCTTGCCCGGCTCCCTCACCGCCAGCTTGGAGTGCGTCAAGGAGGAAACGCCCAGAGCTGCGTGCGAGCCGGGGACCCCCAGCAAGGACGCCCCTAGAGATCCAGCAGGTGAGCTCGGAGGGGGAGAGGAGGTGCCCGCCTCCGCTGATCGCGCCCCAGCGCGGACCTGCAGCGAGGCCGAGAGCCCCGGGTGCCCTAACGACAAAAGCGCCCGGGGAGAGGACGCCGCGGGGCATCGGCGCGCCGAGAAGCCCCGGGCACCCCCTGAGTCGGGAGCTGGTGAGGTCCACACTGCCGAGGATGCTTCCAGGACAGGTGACGTTCCGATAAAGACTGTCCCCCTTGTCGACTCTGAATGTGGCAGCGGCCGGGCGTCTGCCGTCCCTGACCCTTCCTCTGTTGATCCACCCTCAGACCCATCGGCAGATCGTATTTGTTTGATGTTTTCTGACGTGACTTCACTGAAAAGCTTTGACTCTCTTACAGGCTGTGGAGATATTATTGCAGACCAAGAGGAAGAGGCAGGTCCCAGCTGTGACAAGCATGCCCCTGGGCCAGGCAAGCCAGTTCTCTCTAAAAAGAATCCCAGCGTGGTGGCCTACCAAGGAGGAGGGGAAGAGATGGCCAGCCCGGATGAGGTGGACGACACCTATCTCCAGGAATTCTGGGACATGCTCTCCCAGACTGAGGATCAAGGACAAGGGCCGCAAGAGGGAGCGGCTAAGGCGGCAACTGCACTGGAGACCAAAGTGGTGCCCGAGACCTCCAAAGATGCCAGAAGTGTAGAAACGTCTAAGGACGTGTCCTTGGTCAAACGCCGGAGGCTCAACAGGATCCCTATTGAGCTCCATCCGAAGGAGCAACCTTCCAAACATCTGGAGAAAGAGAAGGAACAGCAAGAAGGCGTCCCCAACAGTGACGAGGGCTACTGGGACTCAACCACTCCCGGTCCAGAGGAAGAAAGCGCAAGCAGTGGTAAAAAGGCGGGCATCCCCCGGGATAGCTACAGTGGTGATGCACTCTATGATCTCTATGCTGACCCAGAGGGAAGCCCAGTAGTCCCTCCTGCCAACGAGGAGGCATCTTGCTTGTCCCGGTTAAAGCCTGTGTCTCCAGGCACAATCACCTGTCCCCTGCGAACACCAGGCAGTTTACTGAAGGACTCTAAAATCCCTATTAGCATCAAGCATCTCACAAACCTCCCATCCAGCCATCCAGTTGTGCACCAGCAACCAACCAGGAGTGAGATGCCCAGAACAAAAATTCCCGTCTCCAAAGTGCTGGTCCGTAGGGTCAGCAACCGGGGCTTGGCTGGGACCACCATCCGGGCAGCATCGTGCCATGAAAGTGCCAAAAAGTTGTGAGGTGTCCGATGCCAAGGTGGATGGGCCACATATCAAGGAATACAACTTTCCCCCTGGAAACCACTAAAGGATATTTGCTTCCCCTAAAGAAGGTCATTTAGTACCGCCCCTTGCTCTGGAGCCTGGCCTACCAGGTTTTTGCGCTGGGAACAGGGGCAGGATACAGCGGAGAGGGGGATGCTACACCTGGAATTCTCCTCTCAAGATAAGTCCCTGAGAATTATTTTCAAGTACTTTTTTTTTTTTAACCTTTTAAAAAATATTTTTTGTTCTTTTTTCTTTAATGCCCTGAACACTTTGCAGAAAACAAGACTTAACCAAACCTAAATTAGCTCTTGCCAGGATATTGGGCTGTGCTAGAGTCAGAGGGCCTGGAGGAGTCACTGCAGACCAGAGGACATTTCCCTTTCTCTCTTTCCCTTTCCTTTCAGAGCGGGGTGGGGGAAGACCCTTTGCTGTATCACTGTGTGGAAAACATCTACAAAGCTGAAAGAACCAGGGAGTTACCTGATCAGAAGGGATCTTGGTTGGCAGAAACTTCCCTACTTTCAGATGCTAGGTATGCAAATAGGTAAAGATTTATTGCTTGGAAAATAAAGGAAAGTTTTGGTTTGATTGGTTTAGGTCATTTGGGGGGGAAATAAAAGGCTCACAGAGTAGTTCTTCACTTTTTGTTTGGGGGATCACTTGCCCCCATCTACCCAGTACAAAAATCCAGATCAGGGAAAGATTTCACTAAATGCCAATAGATACAGTATTTTAGCATTTAAAATTTAACATTCTTGTGTAGATAATGCATATTTTACAGTTCATCCCACTGTTAGCATTTTATAATCTGTCAATAACCTAGAATTTAAAATTTGGTCTTATAGCTAAGTATGATGTCTATCCCCAAACCATTAGGTTCTTTTATGTACTGTAACCTGAAACAATGCTGGTTTTTGGTTTATATGGGCTCTCTGGTCCTCAAAAAAGATCTATTGTGTTGATATCCCAGAGGAATGGTTTTACCTTGTCTTGATTAAGAGTCCATTTGTTTCTCACCTCAAACCCTTGTTTTCAAAGATTTTATCATGGTTATAAAATTTTGAATCCAACATTTCATCAATGGTGGTGAGTCCAAAATGAAGGACACAACAACAACAAAAAAACATAGAAAGTAGTTTTTCCTGCCATCTGACTTTTGCTTTATAGACTATGGCCGAGACAGGTGTGTTTGGAATATGAAATTGGCAAGCTTATGCATCATAAACACATTATTCTAAGATTTTTTTGAGAAGCAATTTAATTATATGTATGTTTCCTAATATTTCAGCCAAGACTTTTATTCCAGAAAGGATAATTACATGCCTTGGTAGTTTGAATGATAAAGTGAAACAGTTCCTAGAATGCTATTAGTGTCTAATGATTAAATTAATATCATTTTGAAATGCACTTCAGTGTATTCAATCAAAAGGCCAGGGCTTCTAGTGGAGGTGATTCATCATATCAGGAGTATTATACATATTCAAGTGAAAAGCCACAATGTAAATGACATAAACACTTCTATAATTCTCATTTGCCAGAGAGATTACTAAGTAGTGGACTGTTACTTTGTTTTTAAATTTGTTTTCTGTTTTGTGAAAAAATGAAGGCAAGTTGAACATATGAAAGCCTATTTTGATAATATAAAGGAAGTTACAAAATTAACTGACATCAAAGAAAAACAAATCTGAGTCAGTGGTGTGAGCAGGTTGTTTCCCATCTTAAGTTCACAATGATTGAATTAGAAATGGAGGTAGAAGCTTGCTGAATCTCTTTATTTATTACTGGCTATTGCATTGTCTCAGATCCTTAATGTTATTTCAAAGTAGTGTTTTAATATTTAATTTCCTTATGGCTCTAGATGAGGCTCTTCCTGCAGACATAGCTTTCAGGGTTCTGAACACACTACAACAAATTCATGCAAGCATCTTGCACGTGCTCATGCACTCAGCTGCATATAAACTAACAGACAAAAGACATCTAGAAATATTTAGGTTTAGAAATATCTTGGAAATTATTTATGTCCTTGAAAAAGGGCTTTAAATTTGATTTAATGCTGATAGCACTATTTAGACTCAAATACATTCATTTTCCTCCAGTGAATTGGAGAAAACATAAATTTTATTTCTAGCTACAAAACAAAGGCTCTATCTTAATTTCTCCTTCTTGTGCATTTTCCTTCAAGGATTATATTGTCCTTGGCATAGCCAAGTTGTATTTCTTCGTTTGTTCAATTGTGCTGTAAAAGTTAACAGTACCTGAAGAACTGAGAAAATTGTAAAGGCAATCTATTTCTAAAAGACTAGAACAAACAATTTGTGTTTTTACAATTTGTGGATTTACTTCTGCATTTATACCACTATACTGTCTTCTCTTTGTAAGTAAAGGAATATGTTAGCAAAGTATAAATTCTCCTGTCAATTAATCAATTATGAAAGACTTTAAATATTTTTAAAATATTATTTTCCCCATATTTTCATGACTTTTGAAATCTAATATCTCTAACAATTGTAGTTGCTTTCTTGTGCCAAGGGCTACTTTGTCTCATTTGAGTTCACAGAGATTGTTTTTAAAGACTTTTTTTTTCGATTTCCATGCCAGTTTCTATTACTCACTCTCTAATAACCTTGTAGAGTATATAGGCCCATAGTTGCTGATTTATTTTTAAAGGGAAAGGTTAGATATGGGCGAATTACACCTTTTCTGCATGTATGATTCTAAGACACTCAGTTGGTTAATGCCCTTTGAACTAAGAGCTACCCAAATTAAAGGGGGGGAAGCCAAATCAATTGTTGGACCGGAATTAACCAATATAATAGCTTGGCACAAAGACATCCTGACTTTTATTAACTGTATTACAAACTTACAATATTACTTGAAACATCCTATTTTAGTTCTGATGATGGTTGGTGCTTTTACCTTTCCATTAGCACTAAGTGGGAGGAATTTTATTTTCTACAGCATTTTAAATAATCACAAGAGGAAAGAAATTTTTGTTATTTCACCTAATAACAATGGGATATAGAGCATAAAGGACTTCCTTTGGATACATTTTCCATCAATTATCTGACTTTTTCAATACAGTGTTTAATCTATGAAGATGATAGCTTACAGAATTTAAAGGTTTCATTAATTCATCACAGTAGTTCTCGAGTTTTGCATGTAAATGAAAATGCCAAGAGCCCTTTGCTGATCAGTTATCAAGATAGAAAGATATATCAGGTGTCAACATTTCTTTGACTGAACCTTCTAAGAGTTTTTATTATTTACCTCTTTGTCAGATTAATTTCCCTAGGTGACGCTTTACTGTGAGTTCTGTAGGAGAGATGGACTCCTGTAGCATTTTGTCTGTCCCTTTGTTCACATGATAATTGCTTAGTGCCCTTAGCAAAAATGGGACACTTTGGGTATGTTAACATGTCTGGACCATGTTAACATGTTGGAAGTCATTCCTTGTTTTTATTTATTTTTTTTTTTTTTTGATACTGGGGATTGAACCCAGGGGCACTCCACGACTGAGCCACATTCCCAGCCCTAGTTTGTTTTTAGTTATTCTAAATTTCTCTCTTGAATCACAAATAGATGGACTTGGCTTCCCTGTTTGGCTTATACTGATACGTGTCCTGGTACATTCACATATACTTTGCTCTTTTTTTCATTAATTAAAAAATCAAGAATTTTAAATGATTAAGGAAAAGGCATCCTATTTGCTTCTTATCTTAAATAGCATGGCCAGTTTAAAAAATCTGGATGGAATAAGAGAAACCCAAATACCTCTGCTCACCCCTTTCCTTCTCTTCTCCTTCAGGCAGAGCGAGGAATGGATGACTCGGTTATTTGTGCAAAGTCACCCTTAGACATTTTCAATTCATTACACAAAAATATTTACAAAACAGTTTGGGACCAAGGGGCTAGTAGGGGAGATGTGGGAAAGCAAAAGGCCAGTGCTGACTTTGTAAAAAGAGGGAGTGGCCGCTGTGGTGGAGTATGTTAGGTGTGGCTCCTCCCCCATGGCTGTGGTTGAGTTTCTCCCTCCTCCAGCTCTGAAGAGTCTCTCCTGGCTGTCATAGATTGCTTCTCAGAAGCTTTTCCACTGTGATAATGGTTTAAAGGAGACAGATTGTTGCAACGAGAGCCACTTATACAGGATAAATTATCCTTATGCAGGTGTTTTGAAAGGGTGATTCACAATGCTAGTTTCTTGAACATGGAAGAGTACTGATAAAGGGAAGATAAAAGTAATCAGGAAGCCTCCAGAGCTGAAAATGGGCAGTTTTAAGATTGATGTTCACTTGAATTCAGTGCAACACTATTTATGGGACTTATATCGTATCTAATACTTAATAATAACCTCTTCAGTTTGGAGTCATATATAAGAAATGCAGTAATTGGATTTTCTTAATAGTCATTAAAAACACTTATTTTTACCTTCTTTTTGTATTTGTATCTGTTGCTTATAGTTTGTGAGGTGGAACAGAGTAGGATGAGTTAAGCAAATTCCTCTAAAAATAATAAGGTAATTATAATATAATTTGTTGAGTACTAACTATGTGCCAGGCATTTATAGGAGCTTTACAAAGATTTACTTAGTCCTCTTAATGGCCATAGGGGAGAGGTAACATTATCTCCCTAGTATGACACCTTTAATTCATCCTTTTTGTTTGTTTCTAATCCCCTTCCACCTCTGTCTCCGTCACTCTCTGTTTCTGTGTCTCTATCTCTCTCTCTTCCTTCCTGGGACAAGGGCTATAAATTCTTCAGTGTCCTATGATAATATAAGAGCTAAGAACTGCTGAAGTCATTAAACAGTTCACTTTCACCAGGAAAAGCTCACCCATGTCCATGCAGCTTTATATCTAAGACAATGGTGCTCACAGTCACTCACAGGGATCCCCGCCACGCTTCCATAGTGGGTAGGCAAACATGGTCCTTCCTTCAGAGCTGTCCTCTCCTTTCAGGGATGAATATGGAAAGTACAGACAAAAAGCTCTTCTGTTGTCATAGTAATACTTCCTCCCTGATAGGATTTCCGTCATTCCAAGCACGCTTCACTTGTTTGCCTAACTTAAGCCCAATCTAGGCTTGTTCTGGCTGCTGTGTGCTTTTTTTTTTTTCTTTTTAATTATAGTAGAATCATTTAACATAAGATCTACCCCATTAGCAGTTTTCAAGTGTTTAATACAGTGTTGTTAACTATGGACACATTGTTGTACAGCAGATTGTCAGAACTTTCATCTTGGTGTAACTGAAACGTTATCCCCATCAATCAGCAGCTCCCCATTCCTCTCTTCCTCAGCCCCTGGCAACCACCATTCTACTCTCTGATCCTATGAGTCTGACTATTTTGATACCTCATGTAAATGGAATCATGTAGCGTTTGTCTTTCTGTGACTGGCTTATTTCACTGAGTATCCTGTCCTCCAGGTTTATCCCTCTTATCAGAAGCTAGGATTTCCTTCCTTTTGAAAGCTGAATAATATTCCATTATATGTAGACATCACATCCATTTTCTACTTCATGACTACTGTGAAAAATACTGGAATGAACATGGGAATGAAAATATTTCTTCAAGCTCCTGATTCGAGTTCTTTTCGTTAAATATTCAGAAATGGGATACTAGGTCATATGGTAATTTTATCTTTGAATTCCTGAAAACTTTCCAAAGTGTTTTCCACAGAGGCTGCCCCATTTGACGTTGCTGCCAAGAGTAGGGCTCCAATTTCTGCACATGTTCACCAACACTGTGTGTGGTGTTTGTTGAAATGATAGCCAATTGAGTTGTCCTTTGCCTTGACGCAATTCTGAAGTCCAGATATAAGCACCTGGTTCTTTCAGAAGTAGTGCATCTTATGTTCTGTCTGTGGCCATTGAATCCTGACCTTTAGTTTTTGATTCATTAATTCACTTAACAAATAGTTGTTGAGCTCCTCTAAGTCAGTCATCATGACCATATTTTATATATAATTCTAATAACTAACATGGGCTGTGTGTTCACTATAGTGCCAGAGGTGGGGCTCTGTGCTGTATTTTACATTGTCATCTTTACTATTCACAAGAACCATGTAAAGTACGTATTAAATCCATTCTCCAGAGGCAGAAAATAATGTCTGGAAATGTTAAAAATCATCTTGACCAAAGTCATTCATTTAGTAAGTAACAGGGGCAGCATTTGAACCAGAAATCTAACTCTAGCTGATGCTTTAACTGTAAATATTTTTTATCCATGAGAATTTTTGTATTACTTGTTTTAAATAAGAAATTGATCAAAGTTTTGAACTGCCAGAGTCAAACAAAATTTTTATGATGGTGCATATCATTAAAACAGTGACTACTTTAGTTAAAAGTCAACTTGGTTTTTAAAAAAGTTAGTTCATGGCCTTTAAACAATCTGAATTACCTACAAATCTAAAAGGTAGATCTCAGAGTCTAGCAGACTGTTTTCTCACCTGGCTCAGTCAAAAATTTGGGCCCTATTCACCAATTATTTTTGAGCTGTGTATTAGCTTGTTTGAAATCTGATTAGTACTTTGCCAATAATAAAACCAGCTATGTAATTTCTGTAGTGAATCCATCAGGTTGCCACCTGAGTTTTCTTTCCCTCTAATTCTATTAAAGATGCCTCTCTCTAGGGAAAATCAGTTTGAAATTACATTGCTGTCACAATTCATGAGATTATTCTACTGATGCACAAGATACTGACATTTGGTCCAATTTTTCTGACTTTTAGATTTCAGTGAGATGCAGTTGAAGAATTCAGCAACAATGACCATTATATTGAACTGCAAACTAGGATAATTTTTGGAAATGATTCAATAGTTGTGAGGAGTAACTGTGTGGGAAGATACATTTTAAATAAAATGCAACCTGGGTTCCCATTATTTGAGGCACATTAAACTTTCTCAGATACTTTCAGACCTGGATCACTTAATAAACTATGACAGAAATTCTAAAACCATCCAGTCAAGTAGCACGAGGCATGGAGCAGATACATAGTCAGTACTTATAACACATAACAAAATGACCCCAGTTAGCCTGAAGGAATTAAGGAACCTTCTCAAATACCTATGTGAGAACCATTTATTCCTCCACAAGGCACTTATTTCTATATAAAGGTAGAGAAACTCTAACAAAGAAGTATTTAATATTTTTATTACTTCCAGGATAAATTTAAACATGGAGGATCTGATAGTGGTAGAATTATCAAGAATATCAGGGAAAATGGTGTTGATGTTATAGGCAAAGTAAATTTCTGTCATTTTCACTTGTCACCAGCTGTCTCGCAAGCTCACTGTGAACTTCAGGTTTTGCCCAACTTGTTTATATGGAGCATCTCAGTGTAATAGAAGGTATAGGAGATTATTTGAAAATGGTGACAAAGAGAACCCAAATGAGAGACCCCATTTCTATGATTAGTTTCCCTGGAAGTCAGGCATGTCTTTGAGGACAAGCTGTTGGCTGTATTATTTTTGTGCACAGGAGGAAAATTGTTAGTAGGTTTATAGATATTATTTTTATAATAGAATGTTAAATCCCTGAAAAACATCAAAAGTTGTCTCCTAGAACTAACTCTATGTTTTCGAAACTTGTTTTAAAAAGGATTCTAAATAGCAATAGGATCTTTTCTTCCTTCTCCACTCCAGTGGTTTCATGGGATAGATGAATCAATGTTTATATTTTTAAACCTGTAAATATTTTATTTTGGGTATTTTGTATATTTGTTGATATAATTCCATTTTGTGCATCTATACCATTGTGCATGTTGCTGTTTTTGATAGTCACTCTTTCAATGAATGTAAGAAGCTTGGACTAATAGCACTTTCCTTGTTTCATTCAACCATCTGAAAATGAAAATACAATGCTGCCATTTTAACTGTTGTGTTTAATTTTTAATTGTTGTGTTTAATTCAGTCAATAAAATTTGTTGCTTCTTTGAATTTGAAGAGAATTCTGTTATTTCTCTAGGATCAGTTTTATTTCTGAATTTTTCAATTTTTAGAAATTACACTGATGGTGATAACCATGATGTGTGTGTGTGTGTGTGTGTGTGTGTGCACGCGTTTAGGGGGGGGGGGTGGGGGGAGACTGTGAGAAAGATCAATGGGAGGTCCATATTTTTTCCCACACTTTGTAAACAAATGAAAAATTATTGTTTGATTTGGGCAGCTGTCTTTTGAAAAGTGTGTTTGCTATTCTGGCTCTGATCTGATTTCTGAGCCCTTTACTTAGAAAACCTCCATGCCTGGTCATACCTCATGAGGCCAGGTAATCTGCTTTTACATTAGATAGCAGTCAAATTAAGGCCACTGGAGTCTTTTTGAAAGGTTGTTTCCTGGTTTTTGTTTATTTTGTTTTTGTTGATAGGTTTTCACTTCCCATGTTGAACAGGTTCAAATCCACAGTATTTTGAGACTCATTATGAAGAATAATGAGATTTGCCATTTTGTATTTAAAAAATAAATATTAAAGCATAAATTGTTTTGAAGTATATCCCCCTAAGTATATCACACCACAGATGCTTACACTTCTCTTAGATACCAAGAAAATTCATATTTATCTGCAGAACATGAGAGAAATACTCTCAAAGGGAGATCTGAAAGTCACAGTAAATAATCGTATTAAATATACATCAGTAGAACCACAAGTAGTGAGCTAGGAAGTTCACAAAGCCTTTCTGCTGCCCTCCCTTCCTCCACGCCCCTTTTCTCTCTCCTCTTCTTCTCTTTTCCTAGAATTAACATGGAAAGCACTTTGAGATAACTTCACCCAATCTCTCTTCAATGAGACAATGAAGAAACTAAAGTTCACAGATGCTAAGAAACTTGCTATAAAGTCTTTGAAGGAATAAGTTGTGGTAAAAAGACCCCAAGTGGATTAGACTGTTTTGTGGCATTATAGCAAAATACCTGAGGCCAGGAACTTTTAAAGGAAAGAGGTTTATTTAGCTCATGGTTCCGGAGGTCTGAGAGCATGTTGTCAGTATGTGCTTGGCTCTGGTGAGGGCTTCATAGCAAATGGCATCACATGGCAGGAGTGTGTGCCAGTGTTGACCGGTGCATGCAGAAGAGGGTTTCAAGGAAGGTGCCAGGCTTGCTTCCAACAACCCATTCTCGTGGGAACTTATCCAGTCTCATGAGATCTACACTAACCTCCTCCTAGGTCATCATCCCATGGCTTGTTTACTTTCCATTAAATCCTACCTCTTGGAGTCCACACATAGCACTGACGCCCTGGGGACCAAACCTCCAGCATGTGTCATATCTAAACCCAATGTTGGAGCCAAACAGAATCTGGATTTCAGTCCTGTTTTAGACACTTACCAGTTCTGTGAACCAAGACAAAGCCTTGAATTTCTGGGAGCCATGGTTTTCTACTCTATCAAGTAAGGATAATGAGATTTAATTCATAGAGTAATTGTATCTACTTTAGTTGTGAGAACTTTTAGAAATGTAGGTGTCCAAGACATACTATATATATTTTATGTTAACTGAAGCTCCTTTTAGTTTTAAAGGCACTTACACAAATTAAAACTTTGTGGATCGGGGTTGAAATACTTCTTAACAGAGAACTTGCTCAGATATAGGGCTGAGATCAATGTGGACTTCTCTGATGGGAGGGTTATAAAGAGATGAAGTGAGCTTGTATAGAATCACGGCAACGAATGGGAGTAGAGTGGTCTTATGTGTGTATTATTCTGAGACTGAAGTTAAAAGGCTATGATTAGGAGAACCTATTCTTTGTAGGAGTAATCAAGGGTAGTGGCTGGTTTTGCTGGGGACTTGGAAACTGAAAGATCCAATGGTGGTCAACTCAAAGAAGAATTTACTGCCTCAGACACCAAACAATAGACTATAAGAAATTATACGACCATAGATAAAGGCAGATAGCTTGGGTGGTTTTGTAAATTGGAGATACATCATTGTGGCTTTAATCTGGGAGGAAAAGAGTAGCAATATGGACTTAAGAGATAGAAAATAATTTAAGCAAAGAGAGCAATTTCATCTGCTATTCAAGCAATGAATGAATAAGATCTGTTCTCTGAGAATCAATAGCCCCTCAATGGTCCTCAATTCCTGAACACACCTCACAGAGTGAGTATCCCTCTGCCTCAGGTGGGATGTGGGATCCTGGAACTTAACAATGATATCATTCTTACACTGCATGGCACCCAAACTCAAGGCAATGGAGTTGTTGGATGTACTGACAGATGCCCATCTCCAGAGTGGACCCTTAAGACATGACATCTTAAAGGTAAACACACTTTTTATCTTTTATACTGTTTCCTCTGTCTGTAGAACTTTAACCCTAAGGTTTGGAGTCCCCAGGACACAACTCTTACTCAGAAGGAAGAATTTAATGTCGTATATTTAAATCAAGAGAACAAAGCAATGAAAAACTACCCTTGAATTTTTCCCAACCACCTAGGTCTTGTGCCTTCAGATTCCTGCCTACTCAAGGATATGTGAGCTGCTCATGAGCCAGGAGGGGTGTTGGGTGACAGGCGATGGGGTAGACAAAGGGATTGCCTTAACTTTTTCTCACTGTGACCAAATACTTGATATAATCAACACAAGGAATAAAGGTGTATTTGGGCCCCTGGTTTCAGAGGTTTCTGTCACATGGTCCCATAGTGACATCCAGGAAGCATAGAGAGAGATGAGAAGGGGCCAGGTGCCAGTATAACCTTCAAGGGCACGTCCCCAATGACCTCACTGCCATTAGGTCCTGCCACCTTCCAATAGCACCACAATCTGGGAATCAAGCCTTTAGCCTGTGAGCCTTTGGGAGATGTTTCAAATCTAACCTATAGCAGGGATATTCCAAGAAAGAATAGAAGCAGGAGCAGGACTGGGGCTGGGGCTGCAGCGACAACCCTCTTTCCTTGTTTGTGACCAGAGTGGCAGCAGCGAAGTGTGTTTTTCCATCAGGGAATGGATTGGGTGTTCCCACCTAACATCTGCTCTTTGAGATCTAAGGTCTAAGACTGGAGAGGCTGGTTTCCTTCCTGGGCTTCTAAGATCTCTGTAATACGCCCCCTCCCAATTCCCTAAGTAAAATCTGACTTTTAGAAGGTGATATAGAGTCCTTGGAATTCTCCTCCATGTCAGAAGCTGTCTGTTTCAGCTCTGTTATTTGGTGGATATGGACACTTTTAAGAGGGCTCTGGTTCTCTTGGGAAGCCTGGGACAACTCTTACCAGGTGCTCAAGGGGTCCTAAGTCCAATGTCACATCCTGACCAAAAAGTCACATTGATTGTATGTGACAGTCAATGGATTTTGCCTAACACTTAATGCACTGGGTTCTGGGCCGGCATGACAGGGGTGGATGGAGTGACACAATCCCCTCTGTCCAGGCCACCTAAACTTGCCCATAAACTCCCTGTGTGCAAATCTCTGCCTCACAACATTTCCTAGGGAATCCCAGCCTATGATATTATTTCCATTTTCTAACAACAACAACAAAAAATGAAGCATAGAGACTTCAAGTGTTTCTGACAATACAGAAGTTTAGATAGAGTTAAGACTATTTAAATTGTGCATGCAT
>JAJEJO010000120.1:580420-613737 GCA_020662805.1 Glaucomys volans
TTTTTTTTTTTTTTTTTTTGAACCAGGGATTGAACTCAGGGACACTCGGCCACTGAGCCACATCCCCAGCCCTATTTTGTATTTTATTTAGAGACAGGGTCTCACTGAGTTGCTAAAGGCCTTGCTAAGTTGCTGAGGCTGGCTTTGAACTCGAGATCCTCCTGACTCAGCCTCCCAAGTCGCTTGGATTACAGGCATGCACCACCACGCCCGGCTACTTTCTCTGATTCTTTACTTCTTATTCTTCTTAACATAATTACATGCTTGTAATATGTGTGAGGCCCTGGGTTGGATCTTCAGTGATACACACACACACACACACACACACACACACACACACAAAGGCCACATCAAGT
Organism: Glaucomys volans; assembly: GCA_020662805.1. Lineage (NCBI taxonomy): Eukaryota > Metazoa > Chordata > Mammalia > Rodentia > Sciuridae > Glaucomys > Glaucomys volans. The sequence continues at coordinate 580,777 of JAJEJO010000120.1, forward strand.
GATTGACCTATGCAATCTAGGTTTGTATAAATACATGGCTGTGAAGTTTGCATAAGGCACCACTACCTAAAGATGAATTTCTTTGACCAAGCCCCTCTTGTTAAAGGATTATGACTGCAATTGACCTCAGATCCCCTTTATGTCACCCTGTGGTGCTGTGCAAACTTTGGCTCTGTCTATGAGTGCCACAACAGGAAAAGCCAGGAGAGCCCTGCTTTTTCCACAGTCATGAAGCCCTCCAGGATCCATGTGCATTTCACTCATATTTTGGAGAAACTCAATTGTGGTAATTTATTATTTTCCCTGTTTTCATCAGAAACATCACTTTGCCTTGCGCTCTGCCCAAGAGCTGTTAAAGCATAGCAGCAAGAGCACCCCCATATTGAATCTCAGTGGACTCCAGTGAAGCATGCTGTAGTGAACACAGGTTTCATCCAGCTCAAGTGTTTTTTTTTTTTAATAAATCAGAAAGTGATATAGTCATGTTGTGTAACTGACATGACATAATCCTGTCCTTTGAGCTTGAATTCAGTCCTTCTTAGGGCGGGAGATCAGTTCAGTGAGTTGACATTTTGGGGAGCTTTGCTGTACCTACCACAAACCCTGTCCTCCCTGGAGGCCAGGGAGCAGGGCTTTGGTTTTCTCCACAGCCATCCATGGCTGTGGGCCCGAGCATCCTTTTCTGCATTTGCAGGCTGGCTGAGGCTCTCTAGCTGCGCCCCGCCTGCTCATGGTTTTCTCTTCCCTTTCTCCTTTATGCCCTTGCTCGTAACCTACTCAGTTACGCAGGCCAATTCAGGTATTTCCCTAGCAGGCAATCTGGTGCCGGGTATTAAGGCAATCTCTCCATTCACAACCTGAGCATCTAAATAAAAGAGGGAACAACCAAGACAAGTGGAATGGAATAAGGGACAGAGGCTGCTGTGGAACTGAGAGGCCTGCCCAGCTCTCCGGCAGGCCCTCATGGGCTGCTCAGGTGCAGTTGCTCACAATGACTTCTCCCTGTCACCTCTGCGGAGTTCTGCCCTTGGCTGGTTGGTGTGCACTCTCCAGCCTGCCTGGAAGCTGCCCCCTTCTCTCCTTCATGCCCCTCGAGGATACAGAAGCCCTGCTTCTTGGGCCGAAGGCAGGACAGACTTCAAGATGAAATAGATGCTCTCAAGCCCCCTGTGGGATCAGGTTGAAGACAGAAGCACGACCACCACCTTGTTTGCTTAGTTTCCCTCTTGCCTCTCTTTACTTCTTCCTTTTTTTTTTTTTCCTAGCACAGGATGCTCCTAGGAGCCCTCCTGCAATAAAACATTGGCCCAGGGGTCCCCACTTCTAGGGAAGCAGATGGAGGTGGAAAGTGGGTCATCCCCAAGGATGCATTTCCTGGATAATTTGTTCAGAACAGGAGGGTAAGCAGGAACAGAGTGAGGAGGACAGTGGATAAATGCAAATTCGAGAGAGAGGCTGATTGGAAAGGAGCAGCTGTGGGCAGAGACAGGTGAACAAAGGGAAATTATGAGAGGTGCTCACTCTGCCTCTCTGGGGCAGAATTAAATTGCTGAGAGGGCTGAGTGGGCCAGAGGTCTCCAGAGCCCACAGAGGTGGTAGGGAGTGCCTGTGCAGTCTGGACATGTTTGCTGTCACATCTTTGTCCTTTGCCTTTGTAAGCAGGGCCTGGGTTGTGTGGAGTGTCCTGAAGACCTGGTTTGAAGACTGCGCGTTGGAAAGCCTCGTCCAGTTCATTTGACCTGGACAGCCGGCTCTTCTGCGGCTGTATGGACTTTTCCTGGCTGTTTTTGCTTCATCTGCTCCACCTTCCTGCCTCTGCTCAGGTAGAGATTGGTGTAGCAAATGCTGCTTATCTGTTGACAGGTGAATCACAGTTTAAGAACTAGTAAGTGGGGCTGGGCGGGTGGCACACACCTGTAATGCCAGGAGGACCATAAGTTCCAGGCCAGCCTCAGCAACTTAGTGAGACCCTGTCTCAAAATAAAAGGGCTGGAGTAATGTAGCTCAGTGGTAGAGAGCCCCTGGGTTCAATTCCCAGAACTAAAGGGAAAAAAAAAGCTAACAGGTGGGGCTTGGGGGCGTAAGACGGTGGTAGAGAGCTTAACTAGCATGCATGAGGCCCTAGGTTGTCCCCGGCAACGTGAAAGAAACAAAAGACCTGGTAAGTGGTGACAGACTACCTCCCCCTTCACATTAGTTAATTAAATGAGACCGGTGAATACAAAGTCTGAGCACAATACCCTGCACTCAGAAAGCATTCAGTATGTGGTGGCTGTCATCACACCTTTAGTGTCAGCTGGAGGTGACATTGATGAATTCCCAGTAATTAATCATATGCCTAGAGAGTTAAAGTCTAATAAGCTGGAGGTTTCAAACACATTTACGATATTATCTCTCTCTCTCTTTTTTTTCTGTAGCACTGGGGACTGCGCCCAGGGGTGTTCTACTACTGAACTACATCCCCAGCTCTTTTGATTTTTCATCTTGAGACAGGGGCTTACTAAGAGGGTCTGGCCTAAAACTTGCCATCCTCCTTCCTCAGCCTCTGGAGTCACTGGGATTACAAGTGACTCGGCTTGTCTTACCTCTTGATTTTCTCAGCAACTGTCAGACTGGTAGGACTGGCAGAATTGTTGAAAATGGAATTCCAGAAGTTTTGAGTTGGAAAAGGTCTTGGAGGTTATATTCCCCAAGGCTTTTTTTGTTTGTTTGTTTAATAATTGAAGAAGTGAAATGATTTTTCTGAAGATTACATGGTGGGTAAGGGGATAGGTCTAAAGTTAGGTCTTTGAGTGGTTCCCTTTCTCAGGGATAGGCCAGATTGAACTCCAGCTGAGATGTCCACAATTCCTGAGAAGGGCTATGTTAAATAAGGCTGATGCAAAGGAGGAGGGAAAGATGCAAACAACAACAACAACAACAACAATAGATTTAGAAGAGAGTAATAATAATTGATGACTAATTGATGAAAGGAGAGAGGACGGATGACTCAGATTTTTTTTTTTTTTTTTTGTGGTACTGGGGATTGAACTCAGGGGCACTCCACCACTGAGCCACATCCCCAGCTCTATTTTGTATTTTATTTAGAGACAGGGTCTCACTGAGTTGCTTAGTGCCTCACTTTTGCTGAGGCCGGCTTTGAACTTGGGATACTCCTGCCTTAGCCTCCCGAGCCACTGGGAGATTTTTTTTTTTTTAATTTGAATATAGGATGGATAGTAATTAACTAACGCAGAATGTTGAATAAAAAGCAAATTGAGTGGCTGGGGTTGTGGCTCAGTGGTAGAGCGCTTGCCTAGCATGTGTGAGGCACTGAGTTCGCTCCTAAGCACCACATGTAAGTAAATAAAATAAAGGTCCTTCAACAACTAAAAAAAATTTTAAAAAAAGCAAATTGAATAAAAATTTGTTATTTGGGGTATATTGGTGCTATGGCTTGAATATGGTTGTCAGCCAGCTCATGCAGCAGTTTCCCAGTCATGTGTTAATGGTATTAAGAGGGTGGAAACTTAATCTGACATGGTATTTATCCAAATCTGACAACTTTGGAAAATGATGGGATAAGATAAGCTCAGAGAATAGAGCCTCCATGACTGAATCCTGGTGACTTGATAAGAGGAACAGTGACCAGACACACAGACACAGACTCCCTGCTTCTTGATGTGTGATTCTCTCCACTGCCTCCAGATTCTACCAGCAAAACCAGAGGAGGCCCCCGTTCTGGAGACCTTGCACCAACAGAACCATGAGCTAAATAGGCCTCTTTTCTTTATAAAGTAGGCTGCCTCAGATATTTTGTTATAGTAATGAAAGTTGACTAAAACAGGTTGTGATGTTTTCAGGATCTTGAGATAAAATGCCTTTTACAGATAGGCAAATTTGGGTCTGTTGCAGACAGTGTTTAGGAATGTTATTTATATGATGTCGGCAATTTGTTTTTTCCTTCTATCCTAGGAACATGTATTATAAACTGGTTTTTAAGGTAGCCACAAACCCAGGCCTGTGCACCTCCTTCCTAGAAGATAAATTGCACTGATGGAGCAACATAATTGCTCAAAATCATGCTTCCTTGGAGCTAACAGAATTGGGATTAGATGTGACCATTGAGCCTTCCTTAAATGAGAAGAAAGAGTAATTGAATCGTGTCAGATTAAAATCCAAGGATCCACAGTTCTATTCCTGGGGAAGCAATAATATACATACTTAACAATTCCTTTCTGTGCACAAAAATGTTTTGTCTGCACTTTGATGAAATGAGCTAGACTACCCAACTGTGAACGATTTCATGTTCAGTGGAGACCAGAAGCAATGCAAGTCACTTCAGCATATTGTTTACCATTGTCTGCAATAGAATTTTTAAAAAGTGTCTTTCCTCCTTCCAAAAATTTCTTTTCAACTGGACCTTAAATTTGTTTCACTGAATGAAAAGAAGGAAAATAAGATTTACTGCAGAGGAGGGGTAAGTGGAGGAGTAGATCCAGGGGGTAATTTAAATCACACAATTCATTAAGATTATCCAGAGGGAATCTGTGGAGTAGAAGGCAGGAGACAAAATCTTGGTGCTGTGGACAGTCTTCAATTTACTTGCCAGGGTCACGTCTCCTTCTGCTTAGTAAACACTATTTCCTTTGGGGGACATAGCCACTGCCATCTGCTCTGCCCAACCTGTTTGCACAGAGATATCCTCCGTTCTGGACCCCAGATTGGGCACAAGACTCAGTCACAGTGCATCAGAGCCCTGCAGCCTTCTGGCCACAGTGGTGGAACAGGTGAGATAATGGTCTAACGGGACATCCTGCTAAGACTTTTGCTGAAAAGTACTAAGGAAAAGGGGTTCCAGGTCTGCTGGGGCTGCTGTATTGGTAGGAATACAAACTGGGAATTGCTGATGGCCATCTGTCTGTGCTGGGAAATTCCACCTGAGAGGAGAGCAGTGGCGAGCAGAGCTGAGTGATGGAGAGAGACCCCGAGGGAGCAAATCCCGATGCCCATGCCCATGGACACAAGTGTGATAAAGCTAGCTCCCTTCTTGAGCTTTTTGACTATCTGAACCAATAAATTCCCTCTCCCACAACAGGTGATTTGAATTTGATTTCCAATACTAAGAAAAAAAAATTCCTTCTTAAAGCACTTGGGAACATTAGCATTTAACATGCGGTTCTCAAACGTGAATCTCCAATTTTTTTTTTTTTTTTTTTTTTTGTAAAGGGGATTGAATCCAGGCAAACTTTACCCACACGACACTCTTCCGATCCCCCCCCCCCCCCTTTTTTTTTTTGGAGACAGGGTCTTGCTAAGTTGCTGACATGGTCTTGAGCATGTGATCCTCCTGCCTCTTGGCCTTCTGAGTAGCCGAGGTGACATGTCCGCCACTGTGCTTGGCTAAATTTTGTTTTTACATGCATGTGGCTATGTAGTTGATTAATTATTGCAGCCCCTTTCAGGATACAGAAGTTAGATGGAAACTACTTTCCATACTCCTTTGAAGCTAGGATTCTGGAAGAGATTTCCGTTCCGCCAGGAAGATGAGCTTGTGAGAGAATATGATTAGAAACTGGGTCACCTGAAGACACTGAACCTCAGGGGAGAGTTGATCCGGGTAGAGTTGCAAGGAAGAGAGAAAAGCAAGGTACAGGGAGGGCACCCACTTCGCCAGCGCAGATCCTGCTAGAGGTGAATTGCTTTTGTGCCAACAGCTGGATGGTGACTTTGTATTTGGAAGCTTTCTCACTGACCCGTCTGTTGTATGATTTGGGATTCCTGAAAGTTCTCCCCTGCCCACTATCTGTCCTCTTTGTAAAACCCTTTCTGTTCAAACTAGCTGGAGTTTGTCACTGAGAACTTTGACCAATACCAGGCAAAGGGCGTGTTTCTAAGGAAACAGACCTTGGACTTTGTCAAATTGTCAACAGGCTTTGTAATCCAAAAAGAAGTCTATGCATCACTGACTTGAGGGACGGAAAGCAGAGGAAGAAGCACTGAACAGGAGCAGTAAGATCTACAAGGGGAGCCCTTGCCAGGCTATTTCGAAGAGGATAAATCCGCAGAACCAACTGTGAAAGGGGAGGGAAATGCTGAAAGTAGGCTACTGCACTTGGCAGTTTCGGAAAAGCAGAGGGACAGAATTCTAATTGCAGTGGGTGGAGAAGTGAGTGAGTGATGAGAAAGTACAGCGTGTGGAGAGTGTTTTTGAACAGAACGCACTGTGAAGTAAAGGAAAGAAAAGGAAAATAGATTGATTTTTCTGGAAGAAGTAAAGTTGTTCATTTGTTCCTTCCTTTCTTCTTTTTTTAGTGAGAAGCATCTGTAGGTTCATATGCTGGAGATAAAGAGGCTGGAGCAGGAGAGACTGAAGTTAAAAGGAAGAGGGAGTGGTTGAGAATGCCAACTGCCAGAGGAGGGCAGGGACCCAGGGCCAAGTGGAGAAGCGGCTGGGCTCTATGAACAGGAGCAGGGAGCCCTGTCGTGGTATTCCAACAGTGGTGGGGTGCAAAAACGCAGTGGGAAGCCAGGGGCTTTGTGCCTGGTGGGTTCTCTTCCCTGTGGAGCAGGCCATCTGCTGAGGTGGGTGGACAGGGTAGGTGCTGCCTGGGGAGGGACTGCACAGGTTGCTTTGGAGCTTTGGAAAACAGGACAGGGCGCTGGATTTGGCAGTGTTTCCAGCAGTAGGGGATAGTAAACGCTGCTCAGACAAAAAGGAACAAAAAGGAAAGTCACTTGTTACTGTGGTGGAAAATCCAAGGACAGCGCTAGTTTCAGGCAGGGCTGCATCCAGGAGTCCCGACAACATCATCGGAGTTTCTTGTTTGTCCTCCTCTCTGTTCCATTGTCTGGTTTCCAGGCCCTACTACCCAGTCCCTGGCAATGATGGATTCACCCTCTTAGAATCAAGTTTAGTAGTGCCCCCTTATCTGTGGTTTTGCCTTCTGAAGTTTCTATTACCTGAGGTCAATCAAGATCCAAAGATATTAAATGGAGAGTTCCAGAAATAATTCTTAAGCTTTTCACAAAAGGATTTTTTACAGTATATTGCTGTAATTGTTCTATTATTGCTACTGTGAAAATCTTACTGAGCCTAGTTTATAAGTTAAACTTTATCGTAGGTACATTTGCATAGGAAAACACATAGTATATATAGGGTTTGTATTATCCAGGATTTCAAGCACCTATGGAATGTTTTTGAATGTATCCCTGAAGTTAAGGGGGGACTACTCTTCAGTGAGAAAGAAGAAAGGCTTCCTCCTGGAAGTGGGGCCTAAATATGGCATTAACCTGGACTAAACTGAGGGGGGTCTTAAACTCATCCTTGAACCAATCACCTGGCTAAGGATTCAGATTACTCTGACTGGGCCTTTGGACATGTGATCACCTCTGAGCCTATCATTGTGGCGGCGTCAGGATGAAGCCGGGAGGAGTGGGTGAGGCGATGGGGGTGGGTGGGGGGAGGGAGTCCAGGTGTTAAAGAGTCAGACCTGGGTTACTCCCAGGTCTGCCCAGGAGCCACTCTCAAACCGAATTTCCTGGAAGCAAAAAGATGAAAGAAATCCATGTAGGGCAGGCAAGGGGGATAAACAGGAATCACAAGCGTTGCTTCAGGGCAAGGGGGTTCTTAATGGTGGGAGGGACTTGAGATGACTAAGGGAGTTTAGAACAGCTCTGGAAGGAGATCCAGAAGAGGAAGAGAAGTTAAATATGAATAAGAGAGAGTGAGGAGGACCCTGAGAGTAGATGGCACAGACACATCATTGAATCAATGAGCACTGTTTGGAAGCTTTTTAAATTTTTATTTTTTAAAAAGCACTTGGTGACCAGCTGTGGAGTGGGAGAGGAGAATGCAGAAATGCTAATTGGCAGATATAAGTTTTAGCCAGGATCAAAGGTGCTCTGGCTCAGCATCAGGACTCTGATTGGCAGGAAATTCCTGCTTTATCCTGAAGGCACTTGTTTGGGGCATACATAGAACATTTGGCAAGACACATCCAAGGAGCAGACGTGGTCTCCAGCTTTTTGTGCAGGCACATTTACTCCTGGGGAAAAAATATGACAGCATGCTTTGGAAGGATCCCCAAACAGAGCAGAACATGGCACATTGCAGTGAGGGATTGTGAGTCGGGTGCCTTCTTGGATTTAATGTGCTCATGTTAATCACATGAAACTGAGCCAGTACTTAAAATAGATGGGCCGCCAGTGAATTGGCATGTGATTTGCACAAAATCTGCTTTCAGTTTTAATTTTATGTTGCTCCCATTAGGGTATTCTTAATAGCAGCAATCATGTTTCTTGATTTTTGATCTCCTCCCCACCCCCAGATTCAATTTTTCTTGTTCACGTTGCAGTAATCAGAATCGTCTCTACCACCTATTTACAGGTGGGTCAAAAGAAACCTTGAGGCTGGTGGTGGTGAGATGGGACACTGAGGGCTCCTGTAATTCCTATGGGAAAACATTTGAGATTATAAACTCTGAATATAGAAATAGAGTTAATTATGTATCACAGAAGCTGCAAAGCAAGAGCTTTCATTATATTCTTTAAGCAAATGTGTGTTTCTTAACTAATATAGCAGATTACATCTCTCTCCCCCTCTCCCTTCTCTCTCTCTTTCTTTCTTATCAGGGATTAAACCTACAGGTGCTTTACCACTGAGTCCCATTCCCAATAAAATTGCTTAGGCCCTTGTTAAGTTGCTGAGGATGGTCTTGAATTTGCAATGCTCCTGCCTCAGCCTCCCTAACTGCTGGGATTACAGGCCTGTACCACTGTGCCCAGCTCATGTTTTAATATTAAATATTTCAATACATTGAAAAATTCAGAGAAGAATACAATAGACATCCAGTTTCCACAATTGAGATCACACAGTTTACTGGTTTGCTATCTTTGTTTCCTGTCTTTGTTTAAAGAAAATCTTGCAGATACAAAGGAAGCTTACCATTGTCCTTCATCCCCACCTGAAGTTCAGTGTCATGGCCACTGTATTCCTGTCTTTATTGCCCTAGAGAGAATCCCTAGCCTGCAGTTGTATATTCTTCCCATTCATGTTTATATAATTTTGTTTATTTCATTGTTCAATCTAACTAAATTTGGCTTGAGGACACTTCTGCATTTAAATTCTTATTTGAATTGTAACCTGAGAACAAAAGTTAACTAAAAGTCTGCATTAGGAATAAGATAACTAAGTCTCAGCTAAGCACAGCAACTCAGCTTCCATCAATTCAGGCAGCAAATGCTTAAATGACATTCAAATAAGGTGAAGGTTGAGCAGTAACCAATTGGGCTCTGTATCCCACTTCTTTTCCCTGAACCTAATTTCTGTTTTCTGGCCGTAATTGCTTTCTGACCATGTGGCAGACCTGAGCTCTTTGAACTTGTTCTGATTCTAGAACTGCAAATATCCTGATACTAGAATTGCAAATTAAAGCCAATTAAGATCTGCAAAACTAGAATCATTGTAATTTTGTCCTTTAACAATATGTATCTGTAGACAATTCATAGCATTAAGATTTAAGCTTTCATAATAATCAAATCAATCTATGTGCTTCACACTCCTATTTGTTCTTTTTCCTTAATGTTTTTGAGATTTATCCACATTAATTTGTTTATTTTAATCTGTCTTACATTCCAATGTAGGAATATACCAAAATACATGTATCCAGGCTCCTTATTTAGTTTCTAATACAAACCCATGACAGATTCTTTTTTTTTTTCTTTTTTGGCAGTGCCTGGGATTGAACCCAGGGCCTTGTGCTTACAAGGCAAGCACTCTACCAACTGAGCTATATCCCCAACCCCCCATGACAAATTCTTTTGTGCATGTTTTCTTATGCACCTTTGTAAGTTTCCTAAGGCAACATTATACCAAAACTGTGTTCTGTTAACATATTTTGAAGATACTACAGATAAGGGCAGAAAGTAATAAAACAGAAATAATTTTTTCCTATTATTTAACAGATTCTTGAGAATTTGCCATCCTGAGTCACAATGGAGAATTTTCTCTCAAGTTTCATGGTTAAGAAGTGCTCTGCTCTACTTCTGAACACCTTTTTTTCTTTCTTTTTTAACTGTGAACCTTGTAATTATTGGAATGTGCCCCCTTTTTTTGGCTACCAAGAAGCTTGGCATCAAATTTGTAGCTCAATCTGGAAACTCTGTAGCACCGTACAGCTTGTATTTTGTGTGCTAATCTCCCCCTGGTTTAATTCCCTTTTTCCTTAGTTTTATCCCCTTAGCTATTCTGTGTGTATTTGTAACTAAGCACAATCGGTTCTCCCCTTGGTGAGCGCAAAGCCAATAAGCACAACCAGGACATAAAAGAGTGACGGAAGGTTTATTACTTGCAGCAAGTAAGGAGCGCACTGGAGCTAATTCTCAAAGCACCATTTCCCTGAAAAAAAAAAAAAAAAAAAAAAGCCAGGAGCTTTTATTGGGGAAATTTATACATATGCATATAGGAAAGACTCACCACTTGCAGAGGTGGGCACACTCCTGAGCATGCCCAGTTTGCCTCATATGTAGCATGTTCAAAAAAATGGCCGACAGGAATGCTCCTGGGTAGAGACTTTAGTACTATAATGAGCTAAGTTTACTCTAGGTCACCTAAAATGAGTGAGCCAGAGTGACTTGGGGATTTTGGCTGGTTCCTCTTTTCTCTGAAGGGACTAATCCTAATCCCAAAACAAAACAAAACAAAAAAAACTTTGAAGGAGTATTAATAGTCATTTAAAGGGGCAGCATCTTCCCCTCTCCATTCTCTAAAAGCTTAAGTGATTAACCCTTAAAGTGCTTGTCTAGCAGCTAATATATTGTTTGTGCGTGCGTGTGTGTGTGCGCGCGCCTCCTAGAATCATCTGTGGGGTACAACACAAATGAATCATTAAGCAATAAATAGGTGATTACAGCAAGACTCAGCAGAGTAGAATGAGCCTATTAAATAAGTTGTACCCCTTACAGAATTCTGCCTTTAAACTAATTTACATCAGGACACATTTCTCACATTTGTCTTTCATAAATAATGTGGTTTATAATTTCACAACTTTGGCATTTTCTACCAGGGAATTAAGTTCAACCCCACACACTCTTAACTATTTAAAAAATTAACGGTGAGATTGACATGCCTTCTTGTCCTGATTAGAGTGTTAATATATAAATCAAAAGGACAATTTATGAGCTTGCTTATATTCAGTGGTTAGAGGCAGGAACAACAAAAGCTAATATAACTCTGACACATTTGAAGAAAATCCATTAGTCAATGGATCCTTCTCTTTGAAGAAAAAAAAAAAGATGAGGCTTGTGAATGCCATAATCCGCCTGCAAAAAGATTATATGTAAATCATATGCAAATTATTCCCACTGTGCTGACAGTGACTAAAAGCATTTATTGTATCTCAAATGTTCAGCTAACAAGAAATGTAGGGAATAACTAGTTCTTTAATAGTATTTTGGGATCTAAGCCATTCAATGGCCTGGAATGAATAGGATTTTGAAGCGTCTTGCGCTGATGAACCTTTTGTATTGTGTGTTGTGAGTGTTGGAGTCTTTTTCCACCTCATTTTAATTATGTCTTCTGATGTTCAGCTACTTCATTTCATTATAAACGTCATGGTTCTTTTTTCTTTTTCCTTTTGTTATGGAAGCTACCTGTCCTGTATGGTGGAAAGTATTTTAAGTCCTTTTTATCCTCCCCTGTCACTGTTCAGCTTAGATTCTGTTTATACACAAATAGACTTGGCAATTTTTAATGACTTGGAAGGTTAAAATAGTTTCTGGCACCAAAAAGGGTTTTGTTATTGTTGTTGTTGTTATTGCTGTTTTTTTTTTTTAATTTTTTTTTATTTTAAGGAGAAACCAGTCAAATCAGACATTTTTTCTTGACTGACCTAACCAATCATGGTAATCCCTGTTATTTTCTGGTTTAATGAACAATGAAGTAAAAATTATATGAATGTTAAAAATCCTACTTGAATTATGGATTTTCTTACCTCTACTAATGTTGACTTCTCTAGTCTTATTCTATCCCATGCATTTATTTATTTATTTATTTATTTGCAGTGCTAGGGATTGAACCCAGGGCCTTGTGTACCAACTGAGCTATATCCTTAGCCCTCTATCTCATGTATTTTTGAAGTGCATGGGGTGTGGACAGGTTGACCTATTAGGTCAATGGAGAGAATTTCAAAGTCATTAAGACTGCCAGTGCTGGTTCTCTTGTCTAAATTACAAGTCAAATCTTGTGTCTCATCCTATAAGTCATTTCTTTTTCATTAGTTGTTGCCCAAATAACATTATAAGAAGATTTAAAACACAGTAAAAATCATCTGTGATCTTACTATTCTGATAACAATTCCCAATTTTTATTTTTTAGAGAACTTGTCCTTAGGGGACTTTTTACATGGTTGTCTTCAACAAATTTTTCCCTTTGCTGAATTAAAAAATACCATTTTATTCATGAACACATACATTCAGGATGGAGACAAAATCACATGATGCACATATTCTAGTTTAGGGTTTTCAACCTTGGGGCTGCCAACATTTTGAGGTGGATAATCCTTTGTTGTGGGGGGCTGCTGTGTTCATTGTAGGATGTTTGCCAGTGTCCTTGACCTCTTCTCACTAAGTGCTGATAGTGACACCACTCCCCCCAGTGCCACAGCCAAAAATGTCTCTAGGCATTGCCAAATATCCCTGGGAGTGAGAGGCGGGGTGAAATCATCACTGGTTTATTTTTTTCTTATTTAAGAAAAACAAATGATGGTGAGAATGAAATCTCATGGTCCAGGCAGGAAGGAAAAGCATGACTTTAAGTGGGAAGGAAGCCAGCCTCTGAGGAAGTTGTGAGGACCTCCTCGGATGGACCTTCCTAATGAAGTCAGTCGGGTGGGTACTAGAACCCCACACCCAACTCTAACAAAAATCAGGACGACGTCACCATTGGGAATGTGATTGCGTCAGGTTCTGTCTTAACCATAATCCTCTGAGGAAGGAAGCATACATACTTTAAAGATGTGGAAACTGAGGCCCGGATAGAATAAATAAGCTGCTCATGAATTAGTGGAGGAATCCAAGATTCAACTCTGATCAGGAGTTCAGTAAAGCTTATATTCTACTTCTTTCCACTACACAGAGAGGTGTTATGTGTGATCCAGGCCTCCAGGTGAGAACAGGGTACAGCTGGAGAGGCAGGCTGCCTGCCTGCCAATGGGTAGGAGGGAGGCTGCAGGGGGCCTGTTCAGGAAACTGGGCCTTCCATTTTATTGTTCAAATGATGTCAAGGGCTTCATATTCTGGTTCACTTTCTATCATGACTGATGGAAAGTGTCAATCTGGGCATTTCTGATATTCTTGTTAAACTTTCCCAAGGCAGGTTGGGACAGAAGCACCAGTCATCTGCTTGATGCCCGAGAGCAATGTCTGTGGAGGACTCAGAGGGCAAGATATCGGAGTCAAATGTCCTAGAACCTGCCCAGCTGTGCAGCCTGGACCAGCCCCAGAGAACCTGCAAATGAGAGGAACTTATCATATCTCAGACTGGGGTTGGCTTATCTGTTTCCTTTCCTGAGGACAGAGGAGAGGAGAATTTCAGAGAGATGGGTAGGCCAACTCATGGGGCTTTAGGACCACACAGACTGCATTTGCTGTCCTTGTCCTGTGTTCTGAAGTGCAGGGTCTAAGCTGAGGGTGGAGACTGGATGCCTCAAGGCATCACAAGAGAGCTTTAGCTTCTGTGTTGCAGGGAGACAAGAAGAAGATGAGGGATTGATAACAGGCAAGGAACACTCCAGAAGAAAGAAAGAGGTGTCTAATGAAGAATTTATTTTATTTTTTATGTGTATTGGGTGCTGTGTGTTCTCTCTACTATATCCTCCTGAAATCTTCAATGAAATATGCATTGCTCATTTTTGAAGCATGGAGTAGGGTCAGCCATTGGAGAGGGGTCAAGTGCTGAGGCCTGCACAAGGTGGGCTTGGGGCATGAACAAAGTTGGCCTTTGTGGGAATGATCCACCCAGATCATTAAAATGATCAGAAGAGAACAATTGGGACAAAATCATTGGGGTCTTTCTATTCATCAGACACTCAGTTCCTATTGGAGGAACTGATCCTCAACACAATGTAGGAGATAGGTGATTTGCCATTTTACAGTACCAGGAACTAAAACTCAGAGAAGTGATGTAATTTTCCTGAGTCCAAGCAGGTAACTGATATAGAGCAGAGCTCAAACTCCTTCTGCGATGAGCCAGACTGTTCTCTTCTCACTCCATCAGATTGTCTACTAAGAAGTTTCATCCAGAAAAATTTTTGTTCTCAGTTTCTTCCTTGGGTAGAGGGGATATGGAATGAGCATCTTTCTAAAAGGCTCACCCCATCTGGGGTCATCAGGGTGGGGATGGGGCAGGCCCTAGAAGAAATGAATGCCTTCATCAGCCTGTGTCTTGTGGAGTTCCTTGGAATTCCCCTGGAGTCTAGGCAAACACACGACAGTGCTCATACTCTCGGGAAGAGAAAAAGCAGAGCTTCGTGACTGCAGTATCAGTTCCTACGCATGCAAACTGTTTGAGAGCTACCGGGTTGGGAAGCCATCGGTGTAGCCTGTCCCCAACCTTTTGTCTAGTTTTGCCTTTGCTGCCCATGTCTGGGTGTGCAGAAGGATTCACCCAGCAGCTGACTGTTTTCTGAGAACTGTTTTTATGTACAGAGATGCTCCTGGTCTTACCATGGTGTTATGTTCCAGTAAACTCATCACTAAGTTGAAAATATCCTTAAGTTGAAAATGCATTTAATTCACCAAACCTGTGGACCATCTTAGCTCAGCAGCTCAGCAAACTGTAGTGTTGGTTTCTTCCCCTCATGATCTTGGGGCTGAATGGAAACTTCAGTCCTGTCATGGCCAAGCATCAAGAGAGGATGAGACTGAATATTCTTAGCTTGGGAAAAGAGTTGATAAGGTTTAGAGATGAGGTGTCTCCCAAAAGCTCATGTGTGAGATGATGCAAGAAAGCTTAGAGGTGAAATGATTGGGTTATGAACTCCTTAACTTAATCACTGCATTAATCTACTGACAGGGATTAACTGGGTGGTCACTGGCTGGAGGGGGTGGGTCACTGGGGTTTATATTTTTTCCCTGGTCAGCTAAGTTCTGTCTGTCTCTGCTTTCTATTGCCATATCTTAAACTGCCTTCCTACACCATGCCCTCCTGCCATGATGTTCTGCTTCACCTTGAGCCTAGAGCTATAGAGTCAGCCTTCTTTGGATTGAAACCTGAGCCAAAATAAATTTTTCTTCTTCTTCATCATTCTTGTCAGATCTTTTGGTAATAACAATGAAAAATCTGACTAAAACAAGAGCCAAATTCAGAATTCCAAACACTGTTTCTACTGAATGCATATAGCTTTCCCACCATTGTAAAGTTAAAAAAAAAATCACAAATCAAACCATTGTAAGTCAAAATCATGGTAAATCAGGGACTTTTTTTTTTTTTTTTTTTGTACTGGGGATTGAACCCAGGGTCACTCCACCACTGAGCCTCATCCCCAGCCCTATTTTGTATTTTATTTAGAGACAGGGTCTCACTGAGTTGCTTAGGGCCTTGCTAAGTTGCTGAGGCTGGCTTTGAACTCATGATCCTCCTGTCTCAGCCTCCCAGGTGCTGGGATTACAGGCGTGCACCACCACGCCTGGCAATCAGGGACTTTTCGTAGTTAAATGTGCACCA
The DNA here is from genome assembly GCA_020662805.1 of Glaucomys volans. Classification (NCBI taxonomy): domain Eukaryota; kingdom Metazoa; phylum Chordata; class Mammalia; order Rodentia; family Sciuridae; genus Glaucomys; species Glaucomys volans. Next base: position 596,480 of record JAJEJO010000120.1, read on the forward strand.
TGGACCCTAAGGAAAAGGTGGCAAGGATGCTGATGTGTTTGGAAGAGACCAGAAGTCATTATGACATTTCAGCAACTATTTGAAGGTTCAAAGCATGACCTCTTTCCAATCTGGGTTTAGAGACACAAGATATGGAGTGAAAGTAGAAAGCACCCTGCAGCGCCACACCATAGGCCAGGCGGACCAGAGTCAAGTTGACAAAAGCAAGACAAAGGGTCGGGTGAGCAGTCACCAAGTGTCTTAGAGGTTAGGATCAGGCAGAACTGTGGCACACTGTTAGTCCCTTCCTATAGAACTGGCAAAGTGTGTGCTCCGAAAAAGAATATTTATGAAGGGCAATCAGTAACTTTTGAACTCTAAGGATAGAGCCTGCGTATTTGCTCAAGTGTGTCTGTGCACGTGTGTGCACCAGCAAAGACTAGCTTACAGATATTGGAAAACCATCATCTTCTACATGCTAGCACTTTCCCAGGCTCTTGAGATCAGACAATGAACACTAAAAACAAATTCTCCCTTATATAGAGATCACATTATATCTATGTTGCTATTTCTATGTATGTATGTTCATGTGTATATGTATATATTTATCAGATTGCATCCACTTGATCCCATATTGTAGGTGATAACTTCGATAAACTGCTGCTCTTTATTTGAAGAATACATGATGAATATAAAAGTAGAACATTTTCATCAGCCTTACAAATTATGTTGCAAAATGCAAAAACATTTGTTGTTGGGATTAGATTAGATGGTCCCTGCGATTACCTTGTTTATACCACTACTTGGTTTAACAAGCATAATGAAGACATTTTGCTGCAGAAAGTAAACTTCAGACCACGATACGTTCAAATGATCATGACTTAGAAATGAGAGAGTTCTGAATGGCAGGCTTTGCTGCGGACATTTTCAGCAGGATTTGCTGAGTTTGGACTAGATTTTATATGCAGCATAGATTGCCTCAAGGTATTTTCATTCTCAAAATAGAATAAAATATGTACAGAAATGACTCATCCATGCAGTTAAGACTTTCTCAGGGACTTTAATCTATTTCTGACTTTAAAACTTGGAAACAATCCACTGCTGTTGAAAATAAAAGACTGTACAGAATGAATTGGACACATCTTTCCTATGTTCTTATACACGACCAGTGTGACTCTACATCATGTACAACCACAAGAATGGGAAGTTATACGATTATGCTCCAAGTATGTATACTATGTCAAAATACATTCCAGTATCATGGATAACTAAAAAAGAACAAAAAACAATTTTTTTAAAAAAAGAAAATAAAAACTGTGTCATTTAACAAACTTCCTTTCCTGGAACTTTTTTTTTTGGTCAGTGTTGAGGGAATTGAACTCAGGGCTTCAACACATGCTAGGCAAGCGCTGTACCACTGAGCTACACCCCCAACCCCTCCTCGAACTTCTTTTATTTATTTATTTATTTATTTATTTATTTATTTATTTATTTTTGGTACTGGGGATTGAACCCAGGGGCACTCCACCACTGAGCCACATCCCCAGACCTATTTTGTATTTTATTTAGAGACAGGGTCTCACTGAGTTGCTTAGGGCCTTGCTGAGTTGCTGAGGCTGGCTTTGAACTCGCAATCCTCCTGCCTCAGCCTCCCAAGTGCTGGGATTACAGGCGTGCGCCACCGCGCCCGGCTTCCTTGAACTTCTTTATCCCTGTCTTGTTTTCAAGAAGTAACAGCACTGGACATTAGTAACACATTGCTGTAATATACAGTCATTCCCAAGACTGTTTGCAAAAGCCGACTGTGTGTTTAATGAACCAGAACTGGATCATGCAAATATTTCCAACTGAACATGTCCTGCTCTGCCATTTGTCTGTGCGTTATCTTGCAAACTTGCACAGAAATGGGGGGATGGGGGACGTCAGCTCGTTCCTGGAACATGAGCATTTCTTTTCGATACAGCAAGATGTGTCGGTGCAGCAAGGGTGCTTCCCCCTCTGTTTTTGTGGACTGAGAGTAGCATTGTGTAAGTTCAGCTTCCAAGCTCTTGGCAGTTTTCACGAATTGTTTACAGAGCTCTAATTTTCACACTCCTTTTAAAGGATCTTTGTGTATGCTGATTGCAGAAGGTAATATTTCTGGCATCAGTAACCATGGTAATGAATCCTCCTCCTCTCAGAATTAGTGGCAGCTGCACCACTGTCTCGCTAGTAGCACCCCGGTGTTTTGCTAATGAGCGACTTTTCATTTGCTGTGGGAGGACATTTCCACTTCTTCACATCTTTGCTTGTGTTCTGTTAAAGGCTCTTCCTTGGGAACAACGTTTGAAAAGACAAATCCTGTTTGGCAAAACCTTGATCCCAGAAGGAAAACCTTCCTAGTTCCAGAAAGTAGAGCATGCAGAATGCGATTCTTTGAAGCTTCTGTGGGGAAGCCATTCCCCGCCCTGCCCATCCCTCCTCCAGCCTGGAGCATCGATCTTGTCTCCGCCAAGCACCGAGAGCTTTCCATCAGCATTCTCCTTTGACTACTAGAGAAAGGAGTTTAAATATTTTAAAGATTTATGTTATGAATAATTTAAGAGAAATAAAGAAAGCTTCTAAACTCTCTTTGAATTATGTAATGGGAGCTTTGAAATATGTTAGCATTCTGCCTTATCAGATCTAAATATTTTTTTTGTGGAGACACTGAAGTGGAAATGTAAGCCATTGTTGTCCTTTACCCCATGACTAATGCTGACACCAGGACATACAGAGCTTCTTAGCCTTGCAAAAGATAAGAGCCTGCAGTAATGGATGTTCTGTCCATCTGCATGCTGTATCCATGAACAACTGACAGAAGACCCCAAACCACTGCTGCTTTTAGCCTGGGTGGGAGTTTGAAGGGAATGTAGGAAAACTGACACCCAGAGTCACTGTTTCCTTCTCTCATAGTCATTTTGTTGTGGGCCAGATGGTGTGATTTTTCTGGTGTGGCCACTAATGCTTACTCTGAACTCTAACTGGCAGCCACAGATTGAGAAACAACTTGCTGTCCTCACTAAAGCCAATGCAAGGTGTTTTCCCTGATGGTTTGAATACCTTCTGTGCATTCACGTATTTTATCCTGATGATGACATGATAATGCAGCTATTATTTCCATTCTATGGATGACAAAATTGAGGCGCAGAGAGTCAAAGTAACCAATCCAAGGTTACCTGGTTGGTGAATGGCAGATTCTGCTTTCAGATCCAGGGAATCTGACACATAGCCCTTGTTTGTAATCCCGGCACCCCACCCTGGAAGAAAGGTCATAGGAGGGCTCTGTTTCAAATCTCAGTTCTGCTGCCTGCCATGTGTTTATATAAATTTATCTTACTGCATCTTGATTTCCTTCCCCATGAAATGGAAATAACAGCACCTTGCTTCATCAGGTGCTTGGAAGGATTGCATGGGGTGAAGCCATAGCAGCCTCTTAGAGACTCTGAAGTGCTGTGCTAATGTGTGCATGGAGATGAGGAGACAGCAGTTACCAGAAAGGCAGGGTAACAACATCAGCAACAACAACGATCACACACCTCTAAGGAATTAAATAGGCAATCATGAAATATTCAAATTTCTCAGAATTGTGTGATGAAGAACTCACTATTTCAAATTATTGTTCCTATTGAATTAGCTTGTAATGTTTAAAACACTTCTTCAAGTATGAAACCCATTTGAAAAGAGTCTTGTACTTACGTTATTTGAAAATATCCATCCTTTTCAGAGGAATGAGCTTCATAGTTCGTTTAAGAAAGTGAGCCATACATTCCTTTGTATATCCTTTTAAACAGCTCAGAGAAAGACTAAGAAACAACTGATCATCGAAGAGGCCCTTGATGGGGGCAAGCGAAAGCAAGAAGAATGCCAATAAAGTCACTGGCCTAAGACGATACAGAAAGGAATTACCGTCAGAACTTCACATTTGTGTGAGATATGTTCCAAGATCCCCAGTAAAACCTTAGATAGTACCAAGCTGTGTGTGGATACACACACATATATATATACAGTAGTACCCTTCAACCATGGCTTCAGTTACTTGTGGTCAATAGTGGTCTAGAAATATTAAATGGAAAACTCCAGAAATAAGTAAACTGCAATTTTTAAATTGAATGGTATTCTGAGCAGCATTTTGAAATCTCACACTGGCCCACTTTGTCCTGCCTGGGGTGTTAATAATCTACTCTGTATATGCTACCCTCCCGTTAGTCATCTAGCAATGATTTCAGTTATCAGACCCACTGTCATGCTGTCACAGTATTTATGTTCAAGGAACCCTTATTTTACTTAATAATGGTGCCAACTATGAGATTAACAACAAAAGTTAATAATAAAATAGAACATTATAGCAATATACTGTTACATAAATGTGGTCTCTCTTTCTCTAAAAGTGTACTCCCCCTTCTTATGATGGTGTGAGATGAGGTGATGACGAGCTGTGAGTGACATCGGCAGTATAATGTGAAGTGCTGTGTAAGCTTCTTGAGCACAAGTCCTGTGATACTGCAAAGCTAATCTGACAACCGAGATGGTCACTAGTAATAGGCACCAGTGAGCATAGCATGGAGACAGGGGATGTTTTCCATCCTAGGCAGGAATCATCCTGGCACAAGATTCTTCACACTACTCTGTGGTATACATTTAAAATTTACGAATCATCTATTTCTGGAATTTTCCATTTAATATTTTTAGACCATGGTAGATGGCAGGTAACTGAATCTGCAGATTCAGGGGACAACTTTATAGCAGAGCCACAGTGGAGGAACTTTAGAAAGGATAAAACTAAATAGAATAGGTGTTAACAAATACAAGGACAAAAAAAAACCTTAGCAAAATTCAATTGGGAAAGAAAGAAAAGAGAAAGGGAAGGAAAACGAGAGATAAAAAGGAATGATAGATTTTCATAATTTCATTTAATGCTCATTGAAGATCTTAGTGTTCGAAAGAGAAGGTTCCTTTTACTTCCTCCAAGAAATGATAACATGGCTCTGATTTTCCTCTTGGATATTTTCCCAGTAGATAAAAAAATTTTCAAGAATATAAAATACACTTACATAATTCTCTCAAGTGGACTAAAATAATCTGCTTCTTTAAATGGAAATTTGTTTTTGAAGTTAGATTTTAGTAGCCAAAAATGTTTAATCCTTCATTGTCATAACTGTATTCCAGAATCAAACTGACAAGTGGAAAATATAGAGACCTGGGTCTTTCCAATAGAAAGTCACAGTGCCACCAGCTGTATTGACAGTGTCCTTTAAGAGGACACACCTTTATTCCCTTAAAAATTGTTTTAGTGTTGCACTGATGAGTCACAAATGCTTATACGTCTAAGCAGCAAAGAACAGGGAAGAACATCTTTATTGGCACTGGGAGGGTGGGGAACCAAACAGCCCTCCTGGCAATGGAGACTTTTTGCACACATTTACCCCACATCAGAAGCTGCGAATGTCTTGGAAGGGATCCATTAATATATTATACTCAAGAGGACAGATGGTGAATGAAGGCGAGAGAATGCTACAGTGGAAAAGGAGATGAATTAGCTTATTAAGAAATCAGCTACTTGATATAACATGGCAAGTGTCCACGGAGCACTACATGGGGTTCGATTCGAAGAGGAGAGGGATTTCCCAACAGCTTGCTCTGCAGAGAAGATTTGTCTTTTGCTCACCATGAATGGCTGCGATTTAACAAGAGCCCCTTCATGTGGGTTCCCAGGCCCTCCTTTGTGCGGTCATTCCTCGAGGTGCTCCTCCTACCCTGCTCTGCGTGTTTTGCTCCTACCTGAATGTGCACAGCGAAGCTGATTGTCCAGGCGTGGTGCTGGGCTGGGGGTGACATAGGTAACCAAAGAAGACAACACTCTCCTGGTAGTTTAGAAGAGGAGACAACAGAGAAAGATATAATTTTGTGATGGAAGTTCAGTGGGAGCAAATGTAGTAGCCAGAAATAAGACCTCAGCCATCGGTGGGTAGCATGGGAAGCTGGAGAGGGCAAATGCAAAGACATAGATCTTTGTCAATTTTTTTTTTATTTAAAAATATTTATGAAGAAGTAAAATGTATTGTGGACTGAACTTGGCCCTTGGGCAGCCGGTACATGTTCCAGGGAAAGCTGGAAGGGCAGGAAGGGTGGGGAGGGGACAGGCACACCTGGCCCTTCCCTTTATTTTTACAACGTCAGGATGGTAATATCAAAGAAATGAACCAAACCACACAATCTGAGTAAAACAAGAAGAACAGAAGGCAAATCTGAGCAGTTTCAGATCCTGGGAGGCACAAGAGCAGGGTGGAAATGGACACAAGGTTAGGGAGGGTGCTGTGTGGGTGTGAATCCTGGTTCTGGTGGTTGCTAGCTGGATGGACTTGGGGGAAGTCACTTTTCCCTGGTGCCAGTTTTCTGTCTGTGAAATGGAGGGAATTTTAGTAACCACCTTGAGGGTTGTACAGATTGATGAGTTAATAGAGAAAAACACTTGGGAGAGTGTCTGGCATGGTCTGAGGATCAGCTACTTTTAGATAGATTAGGTCAGGTGATTTCAGCTGTTGTCTTAGTCCCTTTTCTGTTGTCTTGACAGGATGCCTCACAGTGCGTAAATTGTAAACAATTGAAGTTTATTCAGCTCATTGTTTTGGAGGCTGAGAAGTCCAAGAACAAGGGCCTTCCTGCTGCCTCATCATGTGGCGGAAGATATCACATGGTGAGACCGAGCAAGGCTGCTAATTCTGAGTCTCTTTTTAAAAAGCCACTAATGCCATCATGTGGGCCCACACTCATGATCTCATCTACTCCCAATCACTCTCAAAGGCTTCACCTCCAAGTACTATCAACATGTGAATTTGGGGATTAAGTTTCCAGCACACGAACTTTTGAGGAACACATTTATTCAAAGCATATCACATTCTAAGGTAGGATACCAGAAAAAGCTGTGAATAGGTTTAATCAGCCCAAGACACATTCATTCTCTGGAAAGTCCTCCATACAATCACTTCCATGGGCTCAACTTCTTTGCATTAGACCCAAATTCCCCCTCCTCCAACTCTTGTCTCCACCCTAGGCTGTATCTGCTTTCCAGATCTAGACCAGCACTGCTGAGGCTGCTACAGGTGTATGAGTCACTGGAGGTCTTGCTGAAACGTATATTCTAATTCTGTAAATCCAGGGTAGGACCTGAGATTCTGCACTTCTTATAAGCTCCCAGGATTTGCCCACTTTGAGGAGCTAGGAGCTAATGAACATGCTGCCACAGTATCCTCTTCCAAACCAAATTCCATATCAAATTGCTTTTAAAGTTTCAGTCTCCTGTAGGACAAGATCCAGCCCATATAAAGCCCCCTCCCACTTCACAGCTCACTTGCATGGTGGTGATGAAAGATGGACCCTGCATTCCTAGAATATTCTGGCACCTGTTATTAGTTCCATCTTCTTCCTCACATTCTCCATGACTCAGATACACACCTTTCCATGGGGATGTTCTGATAAGTGTCCAATATGATTGAAGTTTTCAAATCTAGCAACACCATAGATACACTGCAAGGAGAGAAATTTTTTCCAGGAAAAAAAAAAAAACACAACAAAAAAGAACGTTCTGTTACAGTACGTTGTACTTGCCTATTGATTCATCTGCCCTTTTTTTAAAGGACAGTCTCACAAAAGCAAGGATGTCTTGTTAATCATCAGACTCCCTCCACCCTTACTCTGTTAGACACCCCTGCATGTAACCTATCTTCAATAAATGTTTAAGGAGGAAATGAGTGCATTGCTACTCCATACAGGCGACTGGGCTCATTCCACACCACACTTGTGTTCCAAGATGTCCAAACACATATCCAATGAATGTCTGAAATTGTCACAGTTTTCTTGGGTCTTAATGCCTCCACAAAACCTGTGAAAATGGAATCATCAGGCTCTCTGTGTGTTGTCACCAAATAACCAGTTTGTAAGCATCCCTGACACAGGTAGCAAAAGTACAGACAGTCTGCCCTTTGTATCTGTGGGTTCCACACCCATGGATTCAACAATTGTTAGTCAAAAAAGTTTGAAGAAAAAATTTGCACCTGTACTGAACATACACAGATTTTTTTCTTGTCATTATTCCTTTTTTTTTTTTTGTAAATTTGCTTTATTTCACATGAACAAAAGACTTTATTCCAGACAAAAATTAGAATAGCTCTACAAACATATTTGCAACAAAATAAACCACTATTCAAAAGGCAGGGGAAAAAGTAATGCAGAGATTGAAGAATACTTCTCTTCCATCTCTTTAGCAAAAGCAGGGTTTTCCTCATTGGTCTAATCACTGCAATCTTGATTGTGTTGAACTGGATGCTGGAGAGCGTCTGGACATGGTGCACGAGCCTTCAAGAACTCCTCAAGGTTTTTCATCTTCTTAGCTCGTTGGTCACGACGTTCTCGGGACCACGATGCCAGGCTCAGGAGAATGCTCTTCACCCGATTCTTTCCGCGGGATGTCCCAACACGGAGATTTCAACTAGGTTCCCGCTGTCCCTTGTGTCCACCCTCAGCAAGGCCTGGCTCATCCACTCTATTTCCGAGAGTATAGATCGGTTTTGGCAAACATTGAGTCCATCACCCAGGCGTCCAGGTAAAACACCAAAGGGTCGCTCAGTTCCTGCGCAGGAAACCACCAGGGCCGGACTCGAATCCGTGGTGGCCGAAGGGGTAACCCGAACAGCTTCTCCAGGGAGTGGGCCAACGTCTTTGGCCCCAGCGAGCCGGCAGCCCAAAGAGCAAGTTCCAAATGGCTCTCTCTGGCTTCCTCCAGACTCATTATTCCTTAAACAATGCAGTGTAACAACTATTTATTAGCATAAGTCATCTAGAGATGATTTAAAATCTTTGAGAGGATTATGTGGGTTATATTTACATATAACATATACTACACTATATTAATTAATTAATTAATTAATTTTGGTGCTGGGGATTGAACCCAGGGGCACTTAACCACTGAGTCATATCCCCAGCCCTATTTTGTATTTTATTTAGAGACAAGGTCTCATTAAGTTGCTTAGGGCCTTGCCTTTGCTGAGGTTGGCTTTGAACTCACCATCCTCCTGCCTCAGCCACCCGAGCCGCTGGGATTACAGGCCTGTGCCACCATGCCCAGCGGTACTACACTATTTTATACAAGGGACTTGAGCATCTGTGGGTTTTGGTATCCTCAGGCGTTCTGGAACCAATCCCCTATAGGTACTGAGGTACAAATGTATTATTATTTTTAATACATTTTAAATTGACACATAGTAATTGCACATATTTATGGGCCATAGTATGTTATTTCTGTACATGTATGCAATGTGTAATGATCAGATCAGGGTAATTGACATATCTGGCACATCAGATATACATCATTTCTTTGAATTTAGTCATTAAAAAAGAATAATCCATGAATATCTATTTTAAAATGAAAACATAATGATAACTTTAAGCATGGGTATGTACACGGTCTTTCAGAGTTCCTGTGCAATAGTCTCTGGTGCCACTAATATTATAGTCTGGGTACTTTCAGCAGGAGGTCTTTGCTCCATCCTCACTCTGTGCCACACAGCTCCAGTAATTAGCTGCCTCACTAAGGACTTCTCCTATTTGTATCACTTACTTATTCTCCAGTTCGCATTCATTTCAGCCTGTTCATTGGCTGACACGTTAGAGCATACGGAGCAGCACAGCTATTTGCATTAGAACAAGAGGAAAGAACGAGAATTTGTAAAGCACAAGTGGTGTGTGTGCCATGTGTCCAGGAGCTTGGGAAGGGCAGAAATGAGGTCTGTATAAATCCCAGTCCCCAGCCAGCTCCCTGGGGCAGTGCCTGAGAAGACCAGCGCATGGGCGTAGCCCCTTGTTACATTATTAGAGGATATCACCTAAGAGTCAGAGACAGTCACAGGCAGTGAGCAAAGCAGTGGCAATGCCAGAAAGACACACAACAGCAGCCAAGGCTGGAACAAGTTCCAGGGCCTGCCTAAAGTCTCAGTGGGCACTGAGTATGGCTGTGATGTCCCAAATCTGTCGCAAACCTGTGCTACTGACAGCTCTGTGCGGGAGTGATGATTTTCATGATGAGATTGACAGCCAGGGGCCTAAAGAGAGTTTGTTGCAAAAGAAATGCAACTGGATTAAGATTGATGGACAAATACCAAATGAAACCTGAAACTCAAGGTTTAAACCTGAAACCCAAGGTTGGACTTTAGGAAAAATTAGAAAAAAAGGCACATAAAGAAGAAGATGAAAATTAGAATACAGAAAGTGACATAGACATCATGGAAGACTCTGCCCAAATACCCTATGCACTGCATGAAGAATCTAGACCACTGTGGTGGTGGATAGAAGAGGTTTTATGGGGAATCATAGAATTTCTATTCATAGGGTGATCCTGCAGTTGTATAGTGTCTTCGAGTTACAAAGTGATTTTGTATAGTTTGTCTCTTTTACTGCCCACCTAGATGCCTGGAGGAATTCAGAGAAGGAAGTTAGTTCATGAGAAACCAATCATAGTTTTTCTAACATAATGGTCCATATGTCATCCACATCAGAATCACAAGGGGAGCACTTACTTGAAGACTGGATTTCTGATCTTTGCCCCTGACACACAGAATCAGCATCTCTGGGATGGAGCACAGAAGTTTGTTTCTTTACAAAAGGGGTTGGCTGGCCTGAAACATGAGTTTATGTTTCTGAAGTTTAGTTTGTTCTCCTCATGAAGCCTACATATTTATGTGTTGGGGTAAGGGTCCCTCTCGCTCATGGCTTCACTCTTTGTGGAGGAAGCACCTTAATAAAAGACTTAATAAAACATTCTGTAGTTGTAACAGAATGCCAAAGACTGAGCTACTTATAAAGAAAAGGGCTCATGGTTCTGAAGGTTAGGAAGTCCGAGAACAGGTGGGGGAAAGGGCTTCACATCATTTCAAATCATGGTAGAAAGAAGAGAAGAGGGAGAACAGAAGGGGTGGCTTTCCCACATGACACCCTGCTCTTGGTGTAGCTAATCAAGTCCCACTCACTTCAGAGAGGCACCAATCCACTCACGAGGGCCCCATTTGCATGACTCCAACTCTTCCCACTGGGTCCCACCTCCCCAACACTGCTGCATTAAGGAGTTAGGTTCCAACTCGTGTACTTCTGAGGACACAGTAAAATTATAGAAATTCCCAAAAGGAGCCTTGGGGAGGAGTAGCCCAGACCTCTTTCCTGTGTTTTGATGCCTGAGTCCTTGGTGGAAGAGCTCATTCCACAGGGCTTCTTCAATCTGCCCAGGAGAGTGCTCCTCTTTGGCCCAGCCTCACCTAGACAGGGAGGGCATGACTCTCTTTCTGGGTTCAGGCATAAAGGAACCTACTCCACAAGCATAAGCCACATTCTCCAGTAATGGCTTCCTCTGTAAGAAAGGTAACATTATGGGGTCCCAGTGGCCTTTCCCCTTTGAGTGAGAGTTTGAATTGGATTACTTGTATTTAATTGAATGTCTCTTTCTTGCTACTAAAAATTTTCCAGAGCTCAGGTAAAACAAGATTGACACAGTAGGCTGTTTGAAAAACCTAAATGTGTATGTGTTTTAATGAACATAATTAAATAGGGAATTGCTTTAACTGAGCAAGACTTGTTCTCCAACATTATTTGCTGTTATTGAAGCAGCAGAATTGTGGCAGCCCTGAGCCTCCATCCTGTTTGCAAAACATCCAGCAACAAACAACCTTTGTACAAAATGAGCCCAGGAATTCAGGCCAAGATGGCAACCGAGGTGTCAATTATTCTTATAAAGGACTACGTATTTGGTGGTTTGAGAGTATTTTTTTGCAGTCTCTCCTCCCCACTTCCTTCCCTTTCTTCTTTGACCTCCTTTATTTGGTCTCAAATGAAAGTGATGTAGTCCCTCAATTTTGCTAACAAATTCAGGACATTTGAATATTAATTAGAGTGAAATATATAAAGAATGGCTGAGTCAATGATGCCCCTAGAGTCTCAGACAAGTACGCTGCTCTGATTTCCCAAGCACATATATCCTGGAATTGATTCCCTGGATTTGTGATTTTGTGTGGTGCTTAGTCTGAAACACCAGTGGGAAGTTGGATTTTCTGAGACACATTTTCTATGTTTCCCCAAAACTCTGCACATGAGTTATCTGAGTCACAAAGACCACTGGGCCTTGTCTTCAGTTGGAAAGCTCCCACAGGCACCCAAATGTCTAGGAAATGTCTGGCTGTCCAAATGTCTAGGAAAACCATCCATTCAGGTGATCACACATCTGAGCTTCGATATGCCATATGCTAAGAATTGTGTCCGGTAGACTTTTATTATAGTCGGAGAATTAGAGTAATATATAAAGCACTAAATAACAAAAGAGGGAACGTGAGAGTGATTATCAGGAAATGATAATTATGGCCTGGGGGAACAGTGTCATATGCCTGTAATCCCTGTGGCTCTAGAGACTAAGGCAGGGGAACTGTAAGTTCAAAGCCAGTCTCAGCAATTTAGCAAGGCCCTAAGCAACTTAGGGAGACCGTCTCAAAATAAAAAATTTTAAAAATGGGTGGGGATGTGGCTCAGTGGATAATGACCCCTGGGTTCAATCCCTAGTACCCAAAGAGAGAGAAAGAGAAATTGTGGCAATCAATATTGAATATAAGAGGGTTTGGAGGGAGGTATCCTGCTCACTAACGTACAGAAAGAAGTTGTAAGAACTGTACTTGAAGAGGGGATAAAGTGAAGGTTGGCGTATGAGAAAGAGAAAGCCATCCCTAGCAGGGAAAAGGCAGACCTCCCCCTCCTGCCTCATTGCCTTCCAAATTGGGCTGAGAAGCCTGATTTTTCCAAGGCATTGAATGTGAACTCTGTTCAGAGTGCTTTAACTGTTGCCTATTTGGGCGTAAGTTTTAAGGCTTACACTGAATAGCTGTGACAAGCTGATCCATGAGAGATGAAGCCTGCTCTGAGAGTGTGCAGTGAGGCACTATGTGTGTCCAGAGACTCTGTGAGTCCTGGCAGCCCACACCCTCTGCTTCCAAGAGCTAACCTTCAGGCCATGCCTTCATCAACCAAAGTTTGCACCATTTTCTGTTATTACCTGTTGATTTCAAATATCCTCATGCCTTTGGTCTTCTTTTTTTTTTTTTAGATTTACTTTATTTATTTTTTTTTATGTATTTATTTTTTTGGAACCAGGGATTGAACTCAGGGAGACTCGGCCACTGAGCCACATCCCCAGCCCTATTTTGTATTTTATTTAGAGACAGGGTCTCACTGAGTTCCTTAGGGCCTTGCTAAGTTGCTGAGGCTGGCTTTGAACTCACTATCCTCCTGACTCAGCCTCCCAAGTTGCTTGGATTACAGGCGTGCGCCACCATGCCTGGCTGCCTTTGGTCTTTTTAGACTTCTCTCCTGAACTCTAGGGTCACCATCTCCTTCTTGACCCCTCTCCTCCTACTCTCTATCACTTAGGCCTGTGTCTTCATTTCTTCTTTTCTGCACTCCTTCTAAATAACTCAATCCACAGCAGATGTTACAACTGAAAGGTGAAAAAGTGCCCAGAAAAGCCACTCTGGATGTGGGAACTCATGCAAGAGATTTTATTAGGCAGATGAACAGTGTCTGCCCTGAAGAGTGAAAAAGAGAGAGAGAAAGAGTGAGAGTGAGAGTAAGAGAGAGAGAGAAAGAAAGAGAGGGAGAGAGGTGGACGACCAGAGTGTTGGCTCTCAGGGCTGGGAGAGAGAGAGAAAATGGACAGGGAGCTTCTCTTAAGTAGTTTGAATTTCATGGGCTAGTGGCAATTGGACCAATGACGTACAAGGAAGTTCGCAGGCTGACAAGCTGGGCTGTAAAATGGGACAGGGAGGGATAGCTGCAGCAAGAGGGCGGGGTGGTCAATAGTGCAGCTTCAACAACGACCATCATAGATGGATGACTCTAAAGTGAACATCTCAAGCTTGATGTCTAAATGGAGCTCAGTCACATTTCTGTATTTCTTCATTCTGGATGCTCTTCAGGTATTTCAAGGCCACCAGGCTAAAAATGAAACTCATGCTCTTCTCCCTAAAAAAAACTCCTAATTCCTTTCTTCTCTCCAGTTCATTTCAAATTATTTTAGCAGTGCCTGTGTATTTTACCTTGGAAGATGGAAAGACCTCCCCTCCCATGTTCTTGAATAGGCAGAATTAATATCTTCAAAATGACCATACTTTCAAAAGTGCCGTACAGAATTAATGCAATTTCTGTCACAATTACAAAGACTTTCTTCATAGAAATAGAAAAAGCAGTCATGAAATTCATTTGGAAAAATAAGAGGTCCAGAATAACCAAATAATCCTTGATGAGAAAAATGAAGCTGGAGGCCTTGACCTTAAAGTACACTATGGAGCTATAGTAATAAAAACAGCATTGGCACCAAAACTGAAATGAAGACCAATGGTACAGAAGACACAGAGACAAACCCCCATAAATATAGGTATCTCATTCTAGACAAAGACACCAATAACATACATTGGAGAAAAGATAGGCTCTTCAACAAATGATGCTGGGAAAACTGGAAATCCATGTATAGTAGAATGAAATTGAATCCCTATCTCTTACCCTGTACAAAAGTCAACTCAAAGTGTTTCAAAGACCTAGGAATTAGACCAGAGAGCCTGCACATACTAGAAGAAAATATATATCAGCACTCCAACATGATGCTCAGGAACCCCTTCATTTTCAAATGGGGAAGCAAAGGCATGCAAAGGCCCTACAAAGCAAAGGCAGCTACAGAGCATTTTGTTGTGGATTGGACCTTATTTGGGCCCAATCCCTTCTTTGGACCTCTTTTTGCTGTGCTGTTTCTTCTTCTGAGTGAGTTGGATAACAAAATGTCTATTTGTTGATTTCTAAATACTTATAGACTTTCCCAAAAACCTGTGGTGCTGTAAGTTAAGACTTCATCTGAAACATTTAACTGAGAATGGGAAACTTTCCCGAGAAGGGCAATACAGTCATCCCTTGGTATCCCAGGTATTTGTTCCAGGAATCTTGTGGTTATCAAAATCCACGCATGCTCAAGTCCCTTCTATAAAAATTTCCTAGTATTTGCATATAACTTGTGCACATCCTCCTCTAGATTTTAAAACATCTCCAGATAATTTGTAATCCCTAATACAATGAAATGCTATGGGAAAATTTGTTATGCTGTATTGTTTAGGGAGTAATGACCAGAAAAAAGTGTCTGTACATGTTGACTACCGATGTAATGTTTTTCTCAAATAATTTTGAGCCACAAATGATCAAATTGGCAGATGTGGAGAGCTGACCTATTAGTATTGACACCAAGAAGCATTCTCAGGCAGTGCAGACAAATGTCATTTGGGTGATTCTGCCTGCTTTAGAGGCAGCAGGAAGCAGCAAGTAGAGCAACTTGCAGTTGCATGGAACAAAGGCTGATCCGCTGCAGCAAATCCCACCCAGAGTGTGGGGCATGGAGGGCTGGGTGGCGGAGCCAAAACCTGGCTGCAGGGTCACGGCCAGACCTACAACAGCAGACGGTGTCACACGTGAAGGCATGGTCGGTGCTCGCCCCACATGCTGAGACTGTTCAGGCATTCAGCTGGCACTGATTGCCTTGGATGGAAACACAGAGCCCTCAAAGCCTGACCCAGTAATGAGCACAGGAGAGCCAGCCTGGGGCGACAGCAGAGAGCCAGTCACCAAGCTCCGGACTCACAAGGAAGTAGGAGGAACAAAGCCGTGGTTGAGAAGCAGCTCTGGGCTCTCCACAGGGCTGATCTGGGTCTTAGTTGTAACACTGGCAAAACTGGGGCACAGGAATGAACAAAATTCACCCAAATCCTGATTTTACAACGAAAATACAGAAAAAGGTTGTTGTATTTCAGGAATGTGCGCTTTGTGCCTTGGGTGGTTACATCCTTATTTATTTATTTGGCCCCAGAATAATTTCAGTACCAAGGGCCCCAAAACCTCAAGAGGCTGAGGCTGAGGGACACTGAAAGCTCTTGAAAGAGAAGGCAGAGAAAGCAAAACCGCTTAGGCGTTTGGAGCACTCAGGCGAGAAGTCCGTGGAATTTTCCCTCCTGTGCAGAGCTTAGCAGGGAAGATGCCCTTGTTTTCCACCAAACTCCTTCCTGGCCTTCTCATGCCCCCTTCCTCTTAACCTGATGGCTCAGAAGGAGGGGGTTTGTCCCCATGATTTCCCTCGTGACTGCTGTTCTGTGGTGTTTTCCAGCTAATTCAATCCAGAGGCATCTTTTCTGACCACCCCCGCCCCCCCGGCCCCCATCTCCCACAGTTTTAATTCACCTTGGTAAAGATTGTTCCCTATATGCACCTCTAGTTTGACCTTCCACTCTTGACACAGACCCAGTCCCCTGGTGTCACGGTCTACTGCCCAGCTGTGCTGTGTGTCTCCCTGTTACTCCACACCATGTGTTTCTATGTGAACTCACCAATGAACTCATTGAACAAGTTTGCTGGCCTCTATTTCCATTACAGGTGCTGGGGTTTGGGACATGCCATTCCAAAATATGTCTCTAAGAGACCAAAATATACTTAAAATATGCCTCTTTGGCATAAGAATTATTTGGAACTGTTTATTTTTAGAAATGGTGGACATGGGAGAAGCCCAGAGGTTACCTTTTTGTAAGAGAAAGGGACATCAATGAAGGAAATCACCATTTGTGAGGGTGGCTCCCTCTCCCCACCAGGAAGGGCACTAAATCACCAGGGACTCTTAGTCCTGGAGAAAGGAGCCCACTTAAGTCTAACTGTAAACCTGACCCTTGGTTTACCATTAGCCAGTGCTTTCCCCACCACTTCTTTCTGTTTCAGAGAAACAAAGATGATATTTAAGACTGAAATTTAAACTGTTTCTTTGAGATCCACCCTGAAGATTTACTCATTTCTCTGGGTTACCTCTTGTGTATACAGGAGGTATTCATGTTATGAAACTTCTGTTTGCTTTTCTCTTATGTATCTGTCCCAGCTACGTGCTTATGAAGTGTTTAGGTTAAAATTATTTTTTCTTCCCCTACATAGGCAATCTCATCTTCCTTCTCATCTTGCTCCTACCAATAGATAATTTTTCATTCTACCTTTTCTTACAACTTAAAAATTTTCAATTATGTGACATCATAGTCTGTTTTCTAACCATAACAGAATGCTTGAGACTGGGGTATTTATAAAAGAAAGAGGGTTTTTTGGCTTGTAGTTCTGGAAGCAGCGAAGTCCAATGTTGTTCCGCACCGAACAACAAAGGTTGGGTGCCC